>CM052653.1:146021759-146091382 GCA_028533165.1 Leontopithecus rosalia
GCATCTGAAGCTCCTCTTCCACTGCGTGACAGCAGTGAGAACTGCGTCTGAAGCTCCTCTCCCACTGTGTGACAGCAGTGGGAACTGTGTCTGAAGCTCCTCTTCCACTGCATCTGAAGCTCCTCTTCCACTGCGTGACAGCAGGAGGGCACGTGGTCCTTGCTGGGGCTTCAGGGCACAGGGGTGTAGATGCCAAGAATGGATCAGATTCAAAACCTCTGAGGGGCAGCTGACGGGTTGTACAAGAAAGCAAGGGGTCAGCTGGCTGTCAGCTCAGGGGCTTGAGCAACTGAGAGAATGCAGTCATGATTTACAAGGGTAAGGAAGAGTGGGGAAAGATGGAATCAGGATTTCAGCTTGGGACACGTTAAGTCTGTGACACCTGCGATGCCCCAGGAGACAGGTAGAGAGGCAGCCAGACACCCAAAGCTAGGCTCTGGGGAGCAGCCCAGGAGAGGTCTCTGTGGATGGCACTTGGAGCTCATGCTCAGACGAGACCCCTGCATCCGTGAGCCTAGAGAGGGAATGTCGGAACTGAGTCCAGGGTTCTGGGCCTGGAAGATGGAGAGGGCCGTGGAAGGACGCGAGGAGGAGGGCCCCGCGTGGGGAGGAGGAGCACCGAGGGGCCGAGTGGGGAAAGGTTCTGAGGGGTGGCCTCTGTTTCATGTTTTTGACCGGCCAGTTTCCAAGGGAATCTCTCTTGAGGACAGGCACTGGTCCTTAGGGACCTTGCAGAGAACTATTTCCACGGATTATGAAATAAAAGCTTAATTGCAGTAAAGCCAAGAAAAAGGGAAGAAAGTTACAATGAGTAGAGGGTGGAAGACAGACTCCCTTTCAAAGTGTCTGGTTACGAAAAGCAGAGGAAGTAGGGGAGCGGCAGGAAGGCCTGGAGACGCGGCAGCAAACGTGGATTCTCCTATGAATGATCAGCAGAGAGTGAAGAATACATGATGAAGGGAGGACAGTGGCATCTAGTCCCAGGCGAAGGGGGAGCCAGACATCCCCCCACACACACCCTGAAGGCAGGCAGGAGGCACTGGGTGGCCACGGTGTCACTGCTGGGGAAGTACCCACGAGGTTGCTCTACGTCCTCACAGATAGGAAGCAAGGTCGTCAGTCCCAAAGGAGGGCAGTGCCAGAGGCCTGACAGTTCACAAGAGGCACGCACAGCACATGGCGCCCGAACAGGGGACACGCTGCCCACCTAGAGCCAAAGAACTTTGAAAAAATAATGTAGACCTTCTCAGACATTTTTTTTTTTGAGATAGAGTTTTGCTCTTTTGCCCAGGCTGGAGTGAGGTGGTGCAATCTCGGCTCACTGCAACCTCTGCTAATTTATTGTGTGTATTTTAGTAGAGATGGGTTTTCACCATGTTGGCCAGGCTGGCTTCAAACTCCTGACCACAGGTGATCCACCTGCCTCGGCCTCCCAGAGTGCTAGGATTACAGCGTGAGCCACCTCGCCCAGCCTCCTCAGACATTTTAAGTTCATGTCAAATTTGCAATTCCAGTTTAGTATAGTTCCCAAGGATGTAGTCTATATTGACATTCTTAAAGGCATCCCAACATTCTTTTAAATGTATACTTAAATTCAGATACCACCATATCATAATTCATCTAAAATACAGCTGAAGCTCCTTTTTCACTGTGTGACCGCGAGAGGGCATATGGTCCTCGCTGCCTGACCTCTGGCCCAGGTGATGGGTCTGGCTCAGGACCCTACGAAGCTGGCCCAGGAGGTACTAATCATCAGCGGGAGGCTGGCAGGGCTGACCTGACAGGTCAGGAAGGAGAGGCCCCTAAGGATGGAACTACCTGGGCGGCGGCAGAGGTGGCCCAGGCACGTGGCAAGCATACAGAAGCGCTGGAGGAGGGCAGAGCTGCCCAGGGCATGAGTGAGGGCTGCTGCAATTGGCTCCTGGCTGTGTGGGACTCAGCAGCCACCCCGCAGCAGTTCTTGGTGGATGCCCAGGGGCAGGGAGTACAAGTGCCTCAGGTAAGCGTGGGGAAGGCTGCACCCTCACCAGGAGTCAGAACTGAGAGATGGATGGCAGTGAAACAGGGGACAGCTACTTATAGCTGGCAGAGGCACAAGCCAAGCCGACAGGCCTGGCCTAGATCTCCAATGCCAATGTGTGGAGTGGGTCACCCGGCACCCTGTCCAAATGCAGGCTGTGACTCCGGGGTCTGAGCTTCCAAGACCCTGCCTGGTTAGAAGCTCCCAGTGCCTAAGCCCCATTTAAGGGCAAAGGGCTGTGTGTTTTTGATGCAATGCATCCCTTCTCCCCATTCTGGAATTGCTGTCGTGGCCAGGCCGCATCCCGGTGCCACACCTCCAAACCACTCATCGTTTTTCATGCCTCCGCCTCTCTCTGCTTTTGTTCTGTACCTGCATGTATGTTCTCACTTGGCTGTGAGCACAGCAACTCAGGCCTGACACTTCACTCTTCTTCAAATCATTCTTCACTATTTTTCGTTGAATACATTACAGGTTTTAGTTCCAGAAACTATATTTTGTGCTGTGCTTAAATCTCTGAGTGTTCTTATAATTTATCATTTGTTGTATTGTATCTGTGGGACACAGCAAATAATCTTCTCTCACACTACTGGTCCCCTAAATGTGCCAGTTGGATTTTATGGGGTGCCACAGAGCTGGGATCTGGTGGTATAGTGGCCGGACTGTGGGCCATGGCAGGTGGAAGACCCTGACTTCTGGACCCAGCAGTGTTCCTCTGAGGCTGCTCTCACCACCCAGAGGGCACCACCAGCCCACCAGTCCCAGGCTCAGCACCCAGTACACGGGGGAAAGTGGCAGCTCTGCTCCTCCCATTTCTGTTTCTTTAACTCCAGCACTTCCTGAGCTCACACAATGGCAGAGTTGGGATTCAAGCCCAGACCCACCTCCTGCAGAACCTGAGCTGCTAATCATGCCAACTGCTCCTGTTATTAAACCTAACTGCAATCTGCCAGGCTGGGTTCAATCCTCCACATAATTCCGTTCCTGATGTTTCAGGATACGAGGAGTTAAAACGAAAATGAGATCAAGTTTTAAAAGTGTTTAAAGCTAAAGTTCAAGCAAAACGCTTTTGACTTTCATACCCTCTGAGAGCGTATTTTGACTTTCCTCTGAAAGAGTGCTCTCCTGTGCCAGGTGTCACAGCCCAGGATGTCTGCCCTGATACCTCCCACGGGGCTAGGGGATGGGGTGAGACTGCAAAAAAAACTGGGGAAAGGAGATGCCTGAGAAGCTGCCTTCCACACAGAGGCTGAGTGACAGCACAGATAATGACGAGCGCCAACAAGTCAGGTAAAGGAAACCCACAGATTTACGTGCATAAGTTACCAGTCTTTGAATTCAACATTCAGGGCAAGAGGAATAACCTTTCAACTTGAAAGCTGCCTGAGAATTCCTCCTGTTCAAGCAGATGAGGCTGGAAAGTGAGGGATTAAGTGGAGAAAGACTGCTGGGGAATCCTCAGTCATTTCAGTGTTTCTCAGTGGTTCCAACACAGTCTTCAGGGCCCTGCAATGGAGTCCTGGGAACACCACCTGCAGAGGCCACCGGCCTACCAGGAGGGCAAGAGGAAGAATGGAGAGGCGGTGGGTGTGAAAGGGACTTTCCTGTATGGAAATATTGCTTAAACATCTCCACGCCAAGAGAAGAAACAGGAAGATAAATATTCTGAACAAACGGGAACAGAGTTCACCCGCTGCTCTCAGCACGCGGCTAACAACACAAATGCAGCACGAACAACCCCAGGTGAAGACACGCTTGGAGAGACAATGCCACCTGAGAAAGGATGGTTCTGTTTTGTCTCAAGACTCACTTCCCTGGAATCCCGGCCCTGCATGTCCCAGGCGCCCACAGCTCTCCCCACCTATGTGGTGGCCTGCATTTATGTCACTGGAGGAGGCAAGCACACCTGCCTGCTCTTGGACCTTGTGAAGGTTCTACTCATGTTAAAACCCCCAGTGAAGAGTGTCCTGTGAACCTGGCCAATGACTGCAGCCAACGGTGTTTTCACAACTGACAGAGGCTGGCGAGGAGGCAGGGAAGGCGGGAGCTCTGGTGGCAGGAGCCCTGGCAAGGGACCCTGAGTTCACAATGTACCTGCAGCCGCGGGCAGGCACACCTGTCTCTCCTGATGCATTCCCAAGAATGTTCTTTGGTCTCTTTGGTCTCCTTGTCTGCTCCCCAGCTGAACAGTCTGCTCCCCAGCTGTACCCACTTGGGAGTGGGCTCCCAAGTGGGTACAGAGAGGACCAGGTACTCGAAGGGTTTGGTTAGAGCTGACCCTGAGGATGGTCCAAGAAGCCTGACCTCAAATAGGAGAAGCTCAGACACCTGAACTCTATTGGTCTATGTGAGCCAGGCCAGGCCACAAAGCTTTCAGGAAGGTGAGGAGCTAGCAGCAGGTGCAGAGGTAAGCATGACTGCAAAGATCTCAGGCCTAAAATGAGACCCACGTTGCCACACACATACTCTGCCAGTCATACCCTGGGTTCAGAGGGCTCCACAGCTGTGCATTATAAAGGTCCTCCCAGTCAAGGGGCCCCTCTGTAGGCAGGAAACCCAGATCACCTCCCAAAGAGCCATTTCAATCACTGCATCCATCAGAGACCAAGCCAGGGAGAAGAAACTATATACATGAGGGTTTGCTATGAATAGGCTGCCTCACACGATCAGGGGCCTGAGCCCTACATCCACCCAGAGGGCAGCCCGTCATACCCAGAGAATGCCACAGGGAAGGCAGATCCAGAGAAAGGACCAGCTTCCATCCAGGGAATGTAGAGGGCTGTGGGTTGGTGAGGTTGGCTCCCAGCACAGGGAAGGAGGGAGTTGAGAGAGACAGCCCTTACCAGTGGCAAAGAAAAGGACTGGCAAAGGCTCACGAGCCCAGCACTGTGCTGAAGAGGTGACACCACATCACTGAAGATGAGGGTGCGTCTCAAGTGGCAGGTGGTCTGGCAGGAGGGGCTAACAGGTGGGGTCTGCGACTCTGAGGTGTGTGGCAAGCCCATCCCCTGCACATTGGGGACTTCACGTGTTTGTGGCAGGACCCCAGCGACTTCCGTGCAAGTCCCTGCGCCTACCCTTACTTTGCTGGTTCTCAGTTCCTGCCCTGAGCCAAGCAATTGATGATGGCAGAAGCCACACCAGGAACAGGATCATCTGCCCAATGAAAGGTCCATGATGTGCACTTCCAGTCCTAGCTGGGGCTCAAGGCCACACAGAGAATTAAAGACACTGCCCAGACCAAGCACCAGGAGCCACACAGGCTGGTTAGAACAGCTTCCACACCTGCAGGGAATAAAGATGGAAGTCTCCGTGTTTTGATATGTCACAATTTTCAAAGGGAAGGGAAGAAAAGGGGAGGGAAAGGGAGAGGAGGGAAGGAAAGGGGAATGAGGGGAAAGGGAGGGAAGGGAGAAAGAACAGCCTTTTCTGGGAGGGGTGGCAGCTCTCAGTGGGGCTGATCCTGAGACCACCAGTCACCACAGGATGTGCTGTCCACAGCAGCTGCAGAGCCTTAGCTCCCAGCCTGCAATCTGGGCTCTTGGTGCTCGCTGCCAGCTGCCTTGGGCTCTGCTCACATTTTGCCCTCTACACCTGTGAGTGCAGCAAAGAGGCAGGCTTCATCCTCTGCGCTGTAGGAAGGAAGGCTGAGCCCAGGCTATGTCCAGGCTGAAGTTGAGCCCTCAGCATGGAGGTGTGCAACTCACCATGGTAGCGGTGAAGGGGATGTTGTCGATGAGGGACGACGCCAGGGCTGAGACCCACACCACCAGGACAATGGCGGCTGTGAGGCGCTGCTCCTCCGGGACCATCTGGAAGGAGGACAATAGCAGCTGCGTATTCCATCACATGCACTTAGGGTCAGATCCCACCAGCCATGAGACTCAGAGGGGCCGAGAGTGTTAGTCCTTCCTCTTACCTAACATCCCAAGACCAAGGCAGACACAGGTGTGCAAGCCAGGGCCACACCCACACAAGGAGCCTCCGTTGGGTTTCTACCGGCAATGCCCAGCTGTGCCCAGGCCTGCCAGCCCCCGGGTGAAAAGGCAGAGTGACCACACCCCTCGTCCATGTCTGGTGGCTGCACACACTGGTCACATTGAGCTGATGGCCCAGCAGACCCCTGGGGTTCGGGTGACTGCAGCACTCATCAACTGAGGCTGGAGTCCACCACGCTTCTTCTCAGACAGGCTTTAACTAAAGGCTAAAAGCAAAATTGCAGGCATCTGTAATTATATATTCCTTGGAAAAAGCCTGCCTTCATCTCTGGGCTGCACAGGATAAAACAGGTTCCCTGCTGTGCCTTTTTACATAATTAATGCGACCTGTTCTTACCAGAACTGTTTTTTTTTGGTTTTTGTTTTGTTTTGTTTTGTTTTTTTCACAAAATCAAAGAACAATGGCTGGAGTACATTCTATGAGAGCATGGATCTTACCTTTATTAGCAAGACAGTTTGTTCTCCGACGTATTCTATTAAGTGGAGATGTGCCAACGCCTGGAAGAAAGGATGTGTGGTGAGAATCAGCATAAATCCAAAAACATATGTGAGATTTAAAGAAAACATGTCTCAAAAATGAAAAGACGTGAACATAAGATAAACCCAGACTCCTACTTCTTATAAAAGATAAGACTCAAATACACAGTCTATAAATAATTTACTATCATACATGCACAACGAAGATTCATGGAGAAGAAGTCCAACAGCAGTGGCAGAAATCCCTCACTGGTTAGCATTAATGTCCGTGTTAAATTTAAATCCGAATGGAAGGCTCTCTTTAAAACATGTGTATAGGGATGCTGTTCAATCATATATACCACTCCATATAGGTCTTTCAAGTAAGTAACATTTCCAATTGCTTTTTAAAGTTAAACATCACAGAGTTTTAAAAGAAGCTTTTTAATGCAGCTTTTATAATCTTCAAGGAAAAGAAGGAAAAGTCTCTTTAACTGATGCATGTTAACTATTTTGACAATACTAGGTAGATTCAGAAAACTGTACCCAGGGAAAGGAAAGAAAGAGTAGAAGAGAGAAGATGAGGCGCAGGAGCCTTCTGCTCAGGCTGCCAGCGTCCCTCACAGTGATGCCCAGAGGCCCACGACAGAGCCGTCATGGGAGGTCACTAGAAGGCAAGAGACGCGGCTTGCTCAGCTGCCCAGCACCTCTCCAGGTATGGCCTTTTCACTGTGATTCGATCATGCTGAAAGACTGCAAATATTGAAAACATCAGCTTCTCCATGTTTATTTTATTTATTTATTTATTTAGAGACAGTCTTCCTCTGTTGCCCAGGCTGGAGTGCAGTGGTGTGATCTTGGCTCACCACAACCTCTGCCTCCTGGGTTCAACTGATTCTCCTGCCACGGCCTCCTGAGTAGCTGGGACTACAGGCGTGCGCCACCATGCCTGCTAATTTTTGTATTTTTAGTAGAAACAGGGTTTTCCCATGTTGGCCAGGCTGGTCTCGAACTCCTGACCTCAGGTGATCCACCCACCTCAGCCTCCCAAAGTCCTCATATTACAGGTGTGAGCCACCTCGCCCAGCCAGCTTGTCCATGTTTAATTTAAGAATCTCAATCTACATATACAGTTGTTAGCTGACCTTCATTTAAAAGCTATGGAGCCCAAATGTTGGGTCTTCAGTCACAGCTCTCCACCAAGTTTGCTTTTATATCAACTAAGTCATAAGAAGAACCTCTTTAGAGCAGGGTTTCTCGCCCTCGCCCTGGTAACTTAGAGCCAGGTCATTCTTTGCTGTGGGGCTGACCTGTGCATTCTACAATGCTGAGCAGCACCCCTGGGCTGGCCCCACCAGATGCCAGCAGCACTTCACCACCACCCGTGTGACAGGCAGTTGAAGGTGTCTCCAGACACACAGTCACTGTCCTCTGGAGGGTAAAACCACCCCTTAAAAACCAATGTTCCCTGGAGGGTAACACCCCGTTAAGAACAAATGCTCCCTGGGGGGTAAAATCACACCCCATTAAGAACCAATGTTCCCTGGAGGGTAAAATCACCCACTGTTAAAGAATAATTTATCATAATCCAAATTTTATTAAACGAACTTTAAAACTGAAAAAATGCTGAATGTAGCTATACCTTTTATTTTGCTTGATATCATCAGTTGAAAGAAAAATCAGAGGTCTAAGGGAAATTAAACTGTTCTGCCAAATACCAAATAGAGATGGCTCTCTGTGTGTATCTCTCTCTCTCTCTCTCTCTCTCTCTCTCACACACACACACACACACACACACACAGAGTATGGTGTGCACATCTTGAAGTATACCTATAGACAATTATATTTACATATTTAGTATCATATGATTACCCTATATATCATGGTCTGAGATATGCAGCGTAAGATGACAAAATGAGGTAAAATATTTAAAACATTTTAATATTGCACCTAATAACTAAGCTCAAAATAACTAATTTTTTTAAATATGAAGAAAATACAAACATACTCTTTTACAAAATGGCAAAAGAAGTAATTATCTAGCATAACCCTATCTATCAGGCCTAACACTGTAGGTATACCATGTGTATTTGAAAAGTTTACGTGCAGTTGAAGATTACACACATTACTCGTCTCCATCCGTTTATGCAGTGAGGAGATGATTGTGTGGTATAAATCAAGATATGCAACATCATTACTCTGTCACAGAAATGCTGATTCAGCACTGACCTGACATCCTTGTCCCACTGAAATAAGCCAATACAATAAATCATTGCTACCACTTCTTTCAAAATGATAAACTATGTCTAAGCGTCCCTTCTTCAGCCAAACAAATGGACCCTAGATAAGACATACTTTTTTAGCACATTCTAAATCAGCACAACAAGGTATGGCTTTCCAAGGAATCTCTCCCCACGAAAATGTTTTCTGCAGCTGTGTAGGAGCTTCAGAACTTGCATGGCACAGGACGGAAGTGCCTTGAAGCTCCAGGCTGATCAAGCACTGGAGTCAGAGGAGGTATGAACACCTGTGAGTCAGGAGGCTCCACCAAGGTTTCTCACATTGAGCTAAGATCCGTGAAAGGCACTAAAATTCTTCCCCGGCATCCAGCAGAAGCAGACACAGCAGTTTCTGGAGGAAAGCATCCCGCCTGCAGGCCCGCGGGAATCCAACAGAATAAGATGAAGTGATGAGATGTAGTCTCGATCTCCAGGGCTCAAGATGGCAAGCAGCATGAATGAAAGCGGAAACACCAAACAGACCTAGCCAGATCCCAAAGCCGCACAGATGAGAATTCAAAGATACTGAATATAGAAGAGGAATTTTGCTTAAAGAAATCGGGGTTGGAAAGTGTAAAAGTACACAATTAACACTGACCCTAGATGAATTAAGAATGAAGGCCATCATCTTTAGATAACATTAAACCACTAAAAATACTAAAAGAATGAGTAGATAGCTGACAGGAGAGGGGAAACAGAATTTTAAACAACTCTCAATTAAATCAAATAGAAATTGGCTAATCAAGAAAAATAGAGAAATTTTTTAATTTTTAAAAAAATAATAGAACTTTACATTAATTTTGAATGAATAAAAATGTAAATACAATCAAAATGCACATCCAAACTTGAGGGAAGCAGCTAAAGGGAAATCTGTAGCTTTAAATATACACAGTGGGAAACATGAAGCATGAAAATCAAAAGCTAAGCATCCATCTTCGTGAGTTCAGAAAATAACAACTAACTAAACCCAAAAAAGTGAAAAGAAAATGATAATTGTAAATGGAAAAGGGGAAAGAAAGAGAGTCACCAAAAACAACAATAAAGAGATCATCACTATAAAGACACCACACTAAACAGATAATGGAGTAAAAACACACATCAACTCCAGCATTCTTTCTGCTTTTATACAGACACCAGTTGATTTGGCACCATTTGTTGAACAAATGTTTTCTTCCCTAAGTGAATTGCTTTGCCACTCTGGTTTAAAATCAGTTGTCTATTTAAATATAACACATACACAGAGTCTACTTCTAGACTCTCAATTGTTCCATTAATCTATATCTATCTTTTGCCATTACCACAGTCTTGATTCTGTAGCTTTATCATTAAGTCATGAAATCAGGTAAGCGCTCCAAAAGTTGGCCCTTTCTAAAAATAAACGCTTTAGTTATTTGAATTTAGTCATCTGAAAATCTATATAAATTGTATAGTTAGCTTGTCATTCTCTGCAGAAAAACCTAGGTCAATTTTTATTCGAATTGCACTTAAATCTGTAAGTCAATATTAGAAGAACTGCACACAAAATAGTGAGTCTTCTGATCTATATATGGACAGACTGTATCTCTTCATTAGATCTTTAGATCTTTTACAAAAATTTCAAAATATTTCAGTAATTTTTTGGTATAAGAACCTTGAGTATACTTTTTAAGATTTATGTCTAGGTGTTTTAGGGTTTGGGGTTCCACTGTAAATGCAATTGTTCCTTAAATATTTTCCAATTATGTGCGGCCAGCATATAAGAATATATTGATTTTTTGGATACTGAACTTGCATCTTCTAACCTTGCTGAATTTATACATTAGTTCTGTAGTACTGGATTTTTTGTAGACTACCTCAGATTTTCTACACAAACAATCATATAGCCTGCAAACACGAACAGATTTACTTCTGTCATTTTCACGTTTCTGCCCTTTATTTCTTCATATGGTTATATTACAAGAACTAGGTCCTTGAGTACATTGACTGCTGAATGGAAAAGGTGACTGCCTTGCTGCCAGTCTCATGGAAAAAGAATTGGGTTTTTTACCATAAAGTATAAGGTTGACTCTAGGTTTTTCAAACATGCCTTTCATTAATTTGAGAATTCATAGCTCGCTCTCATATGCTTTTTCTGCATCTACTGAAATGATCATATGGTTTTTATCCTGCATTCTGTTAATATGGAAAATTATACTAATTTTTGAATGTTAAATCAACCTTGGATTTCCAGAATAAACTTTTCTTGGTTATATTGTATTATTTTACGTACTGTAGATTTTGATTTGATATCATACTTGGATCTATGTGAGTGGGAGAGGTTGATCTGTAATTTTCTTTTCACATAATACCTTTGTCTTAATATCTGGGTATACTAGACCTGAAAAGTAAGTGGAGAGCTGTCCCCAACCTCCATTATTTTCTGAAAGAGTTTTATAGGATTGGTAATATTTCTTACTCAATGTTTAAGAAAATTAAACAGAGAAGCCATTTGTGTTTGGACTTTTCATTATATAAATAATTTTAGTTACTAATTCAGCTGCTTTACGTATATAATTCTACTCAGATTTTCTATTAAAACTAGAGTCCAGTTTGGTAAGTTATATTTTTTAAGGAACCATTGCATTTCATGTAGGTCATTGAATTTGTTAGTATAAATTTGTTAATGGATTCTCATTTTTTAAATTACTGTAGGGTCTGTGCTGATCACCTCTCTTTTCTTGATGATATTGGTGATGTGTTCAATCACTTCTTTTCAAAGAAGCAGCTTTTGGGCTTAGTGGGTTTTTCTGTGTTGTCTGTTTTCTACTTTGTTGATTCTTATCTTATTGTTATTAGTTTCTTCTTCCTACGTATTTTAGTTTTACTTTCCATTCCAGCTTCTTAAAGTAGAACATTTGATAGCTGATTTTGGATCTTTCTTATTTTCTGTTATATTTCATCTACAAGTTTCCCCCTAAGCTAACTTCAGCTGCACTCAAAACTTTTGATGTATGTTCATTAACATTTTACTTTGTAATATTATCTTATTCCCTTGCGATTTCATCTTTGACTCATGATTTAACTAGAAGTGTGTTACTGACTTTCTAGACATTGAGGTTTTCCCAGACAGCTACCGATTTCCAACTTAAATTTGCTGTGCTCAGAGCATGTCATCCTTATGACGTAATATTATAAAGCTGGCGAATTGACCATGCACACGAGGAGACTGAAATCTGTGGTTGTTGGATATAGCGCTCTACAAATGCCCACTCAGTCAAGGTGGTTGATAATGCTATTCAAGGCTGCTATGGCTTTCCCGATGTCTAGGTGTTCTATCAATTTCTAAAGAGTGATAAAACCTACTTCTATGATTGTGGAATTAACTATTTTATTTTAGTGAATCAATTGCATCTTCAGTATTTAACAAATTACCAAGGTATATTACCAAGATATAATTGTTACATCTTCCTTATAATCTGTCCCATTTATTATTAAAGGTTCCTCATTATCTCTAATTATATTACGTGTGCTAAAGTTTATTGTATGCCACTTTGGCCTTTTATGCTTATTATTTGCATTCTGTGTATTTTTCCATTCATTTACTTTGAACATATCTCTATGCTTAATTTAAAAGCATGTCTCATATCACTGCTCAGCCTTTCAGTTAAGATCAAGGGTAACATTATGTCTGTTATGAGCAGCATATGTCAGAGCCTTACTCTCTTATCTGCTTTCTCAATATTTTCCTCTTAATGGGAATGTTTGCAGTTAACATAATTATTAATATAGTTGCATTCAGGTCAACAAAATTACCATTTATTTTGTTTGTCTCATTTTTAAAATTCATTTCTGTGCCCATTTTCTTGCTTTCTGTTGGATTACTTGAATATTATTTTATTTCCATCAGTTGGATTTTAATAACAATATTATTAAATATTAAATATTTATATTTTAATATTTTATTATATTTTAGTATTTACTCCATGGATTAAAATACACATATGTAACTTCTCTACAGTCTATTTAAAGTTTTGAAATGCTATAGCTCACTTTACCTCTCTCATTTCCCATTATGGTACAGGTATCATACAATTTATAACTATATACATTAAAACTCCCACCAGACAATATTATAATTTATACTTCCAACCATCAAACATGTTTTGAAGAACTTAAGAGGGGAAAAAGTTAACTTTTACACTTCCTACTATTTACCATTTCTGCTGTTCTTCATCCCTAAAGATGTATTTCTCTGTAGTATCATTTTGCTTCCCTGGAGAAATTCCATTAACATGTCTTATAGAGCAAGTCTGTAGGAAATGAATTCCAGTCATTTCCTTCATCTGAGAATCTCTCTCTTTTTTGCCTTTGTTCTTGAAGGATTATTTTGCTGATAGAGAATTCTGGCTTGAAAGATTTTTTTTCAGCACTGAAAGAAGGTGCTCCACTATCTACTTGCCTCCAGGATTTCTGGAATTTGCAGTCATTCAAATCACAGTCCATTGTATGTCGTGTATCACTCTTCTCTCACTGTTTTCAAGAATTTACTCTCATATTTAGTTTTCAGCAATATGATTATGATATGTCTAGGCAGAGTTTCCTTTATTTCAGCCCGTGTTTTCACTGAATTTCATGAAATTGTAAACGTATCTTTGCAAGATTGATAATTCTCTGTCATTACATCTTAAAACATCTTTTTCTCTTAAACTCTTGCTCCTCTTCTCTGAAACTCCAACTGTTTTTAATATTTCAGTATATTTATTATTTTTTAAAGTTCCAGGATACATGTACAGGAAGCACAGGTTTATCACACAGGGAAACGCGTGCCATGGCAGTTTTCTGCACCTATCAGCCCATCACCTAAGTATTAAGCCCATATGCATTAGCTTTTTATCCTGATGTTCTCCCTCTCTCTCTCTCCCCTGACAGGACCCAGTGTGGGTTGTTCTCCCCATACTTCAGCTCCCACTTATAAATGAAAACACCCAGAGCTTGGTTTTCTGTTCTTGTGCTAATTTGCTGAGGATGATGGCTTCCAGCTCCACCCATGTCCCTGAAAAGGACATGATCTTGTTCTTTTCTATGGCTGCAGAGTATTCCATGGTGTATCTGTACCACATTTTCTTTATCCAGTCTACCATTGTTGGGTATTTGGGTTGATTCCATGTCTTTGCAATTGCGAATAGTGCTGCAATGAACATATGTGTGCATGTATCTTTATAAAAGAATAATTTATATTCCTTGCGGTATATACCCAGCAATGGGATTGCTGGCTTAAATGGTATTTTGGATTCTAGGTCTCTGAGGAATCGCCACACTGTCTTCAACAATCGTTGAACTGATTTACATTCACACCAACAGTGTAAAAGCGTTCCTATTTTCTCCAGAGCCTCACCAGCATGTGTGTTTCTTGACGTTTTAAATAATTGCCATCCTGACTGATGTGAGATCTCATTGTGGTTTTGCTTTGCATTTTGCTAATGATTTGTGATGTTGAGCTTTTTCTAAAGTTTGTTGACTGCATGAATGTCTTCTTTACATGTCCTTTGCCCACTTCTTAATGTGGTTGTTGTTTTTTTCTTGCAAATTTAAGTTCCTTGTAGATTCTGGATATTAGACCTTTGTCAGATGGATAGTGTGCAAAAATTTTCTCCCATTCTGTAGGGTGTCTGTTCATTCTGATAGTATCTTTTGCTGTACAGAAGCTCTTCAGTTTAATTAGATCTCATTTGTCAGTTTTTGCTTTTGTTGCAATTGTTTTTAATATTTTTGTTATGAAATCTTTGTGCCTATATTTTGAGTGGTATTGCCTGGATTTTCTGCTATGATTTTTGTAATTTGGGGTTTCATATTTAAGTCTTTAATCCACATTGAGTCAATTTTTGTATAAGGTGTAAGGAAGGGGTTCCATTTCAATTTTCTGCATATGGCTAGCCAGTTTTCCCAGCACCGTTTATTAAATAGGGACTCCTTTCCCTATTGCTTGCTTTTGTCAGGTTTGCTGAAGATCAAATGGTTGCAGACGTTCAGTCTTACTTCTGATCTCTATTCTGTTCCATTGGTCTATATGCCTGTTTTTGTGCCAGTACATTGCTGTTTTGGTTACAGTAGCCTGGTAGTATAGGCTGAAATTGGGCAGCATGATGCGTCCAGCTTTGTTCTTTTTGTTTAGGATTATCTTGACTATACACCCTCATTTTTGGTTCCGTATTAATTTTAAAGTAGTTTTTCTGTGAAGAATGTCAATGGCAGTTTAATGGGAATAGCACTGAATCTATTAACTACTTTGGGCAATATCTTCTTCCTATCCATGAGCATGGAATGTTTTCCCATTCCTGGGCCCTCCCTGTTTTCCTTGAGCAGTGATTTGTAGTTCTCCTTAAAGAAGTCCTTCACTTCCCTTGTTAGCTGTATTCCTAGGTATTTTATTCTCTTTGCAGCAATTGTGAATGGGAGTTCATTCATGATTTCCCTCTCTGCCTGTGTTATTGTTGGTGTAGGAATGCTTGTAATTTTTGCACATTGTTTTCGTATCCTGAGACTTTGCTGACGTTGTTTATCAGCTTAAAAAACTTTTGGACTGAGAGGATGGGGTTTTCTAGATATAGGATTATGTCATCTGCAAACAGAGACAGTTTGACTTCTTCTCTTCGTACTGAAATACCTTGCCTGATTGCCCTGGCCAGAACTTCCAATACTGTGTTGAATAGGAGTGGTGAGAGAGGGCATGTTTGTCTTACGTACGTTTTCAATGGGAATGCTTCCAGCTTTTGCCCATTCAGTATGATATTAATTGTGGTTTTTCATAAATGACTCATTATTTTGAGATATGTTCCATCAATACCTAGTTTACTGAGAGTTCTGGACATGAAAGGATGTTGAATTTTATCAAAGACCTTTTTTGTGTCTATTGAGATAATCACATGGTTTTTGTCTTTAGTTCTGTTTATGTGATGGATTACGTTTATTGATTTGGGGAGGTTGAACCAGCCTTTCACCCTGAGGATGAGGCTGACTTGATCGTGATGGATAAGCTTTTTGATGTGCGGCTGGATTCAGTTTTCCAGTATTTTATTGAGGACTTTTGCATCAATGTTCATCAGGGATATTGGCCTGAAGTTTTCTTTTTTTGTTATATCTCTGCCAGGTTTTAGTATCAGGATGATGCTGGCCTCATAAAATGAGTTTGGGAGAAGTCTCTCCTTTTAATTGTTTGGAATTGTCTCAGAAGAAAATGGTCCCATCTCCTCTTTGTACCTCTGGTAGAATTCAGCTGTAAATCCACTGATCCTGGGCTTTTTATCATTGGTAGGCTGTTAAATACTCATTACGGCCTCAATTTCAGAACTTGTTATTGGTCTATTTAGGGATTCAACTTCTTCCATGTTCCAGTCCTGGACTGGATCTATTTCTTCTAGATTTTCTAGTTTATTCACATACAGATGTTTATAGTATTCTCTGATGGTTGTATTTCTTTGTGGTCAGTGGTGATAGTCCCCTTTATCATTTTCTATTTTGCCTATTTGATTCTTTTCTCTTTTCTTCTTTACTAGTCTATCTGGCAGTCTATTTTTTTTATTTTTTCAAAAATCAACTCCTAGATTCACTGATTATTGGAAGGGTTTTTTTTCTCTCTAGTTCCTCCAGCTTCACGGTGATCTTGGTTACTTATTGTATTCTGCTAACTCTGGAGTTTGTTTGCTATTGGTTCTCTAGTTCTTTTAGTTGTGATTTTAGTGTGTCGATTTGACATCTTTCTAGCTTTCTGATGTGGGCATTTAGTACTGTAAATTTCCCTTTTAACACTGCTTTAGCTGCATTCCAGAGATTCTCTTTGTTCTCTTTGGTTTCAAAGAACTTCTTGATTTCTGCCTTGATTTCATTATTTATCCAGGAGTCATTCAGGAGAAGGTTGTTAATTTCCACGTAGTTGTGTGGTTTTGAGCAAGTTTCTTATTCTTGAGTGAAACTCCAATTTTTGCTCTTATTCCACAGCTTTGTAAAAGAAAGTTTCTCTAAGTTCTTCAGATTGCATGATTACATTGATCTATGTCAGTCAACTGACTCTTTTCTCTGTCATAGTCATTCCACTATTGAACCCAACAATCAACTTTATTTTAATAAGGCGTTATACTTTTAATTTCTAACCTTTGTATTAGATTTTCGGATATAATTTCTATTCCCCCCTGAGAATTCCCATCTTTCCATTCATTTCAAGTGCATTTTCTTTACCTTATTGTTTGTAGTTATAAAAGATACTTTAAATTGTTTAGTCATCTCAATATCTGGGTCCTTTTAGGTTTAATATCTGTTGATTGTCTTTTTCCCATGGAAATTTATTGCATTTCTTTCTTATTCTTTGTGCAGAGTCCTTTGGTACTCTCTCCTAAATACTCTCAGTGTTAACATATGTAAACTATGGATTCTGTTTTAATTTTCTGGATTTTTTTTTTAACTTAGAAGCTAAGTAGCTTCAGGCCACAATTTCTGTCGCACTTTCTAAGGGAAGTGGTTCAAATTTCCTGGGGTCACTAGAGCCTGTCTCACACATGCATCTTCCAGTAGTCAGCGACTGCCTGTGCAGATGGTTCAAATCTCTGCTGAGTTCTCTACGCCTCGCCGTCTTGCTTCAGGCCTGTCTAGCACATACACCATTCGAGGGTTGGTCAGAGACCTGTATGGATGGCTCTGACCTCAGTCAGTCATGGGTCAGCCCTCTGGGCCTTTGCTGGTCTGGTCTGAGTCTATCCCCACACCACTTTGTTCTGAAGTTAGGCTGAGGCTTGTGTAAGCTCAGGAACAGAACTGGGGGTCTTCCCCGGCCCTCTCTTCTGGGACTCCCCCACACTCTCTGGCCTGTAGGTGCTGTTCTTTCTGGCTCCTCTGGCCCAAAAGATGGGGTTGCTATTGGAGTGCTAGCTATCTATGCCACCATGCCACTAAGTGATGAAGGCCGGCCCCAGGGAGAAACCCAGGAGAGAAGAAAACAGGGAAACCACCCCACAGGGGTCCCTTCTGCAAGCTTCGACGTTCTCCACAATCTACCTGTGTATGTTTTTCAGAGTCCATACATAGTCGATTTTTGTCCAGTTTTCATTGTAATTAGAGGGGGGCATGAACTTCAGTAGGTTTACATGGCCTTGGTAGACTGGAATTCAACAGTCTCTCTCATTATGACACCCAGTTAAAATACTGCTTTTCTGCCAATATCTAAATTTTAAAATAAATTAAGTGGGCTACTTTTCCTGTGTCCAATCCTTCCCAGCTGATGACCTCTGGTCCTGGGGCCTCATGCCCACTGCGGAGCCCTCGTCAGGGTGAGGGAGATCAGAGAGCATCACACAACTCTGGATAAGGAGGAAAGGGTGCAGGGCTGCCTGCCTCCAGCCAGCATCTGAGAGGAACCCAAACAGCCTCCACGACCTTCAGGTGTACCGCGGCAGAGGCACAAGCAGGCTGATAGCTCGGAAACCAGGTAGACAGTACTGGGCTCTCTGAGCTTCCTTTCATCTAATGCCCTGCAGCCTACCTTTCTGTGCTGGCATTCCCACTCAAAACGTCCTGTCTCATTTTAAACTCACCTCATTAAAATCTGATCTAAGCAAAAACAATCTAATTTTTTGAACCTCCAAAATACATTGAAAGTTATTACTACATGTTTAACAGCTGACATATGTAGCAATTTTCACAAATATTTCAAATACATTACAATTGAATTATTTTAAGTGACCTTGAATTATAATACTATCTTTGGAGAATGTCAGAGCAACGTTAGAAAGACTATCAAAATTAGTAAAAAGCTCATTATAAGTTATTTTTGCTGCCGACATTTAAAAATAAAAATGGGCCAGGCATGGTGGCTCACACCCGGAATCCCAGTTACTTTGGAGGTCAAGGTGTGCCAATCACTTGAGCTCAAGAGTTCAAGACCAGCCTGGTCAATATGGAGAAACCTGTCTCTCCAAAAAATAAAATTAGCTGGGCATGTGGTGCATGTCTGTAGTCCCAGCTATTCCAGAGGCTGAGGTGGGAGGATTACTTGAGCCCAGGGAGTAGAGGTTGCAGTGAGCTGAAATCAAACCACTGCACTCCAGCCTGGGTGGCAGGTTGAGACACTGTCTCCAAAAAAAAAAAGAATAAAAAAGTAAAACTAAAAGTTACAATGCCTGTATGTCAATTTTCCTCCAAAATTATGCATGTATCTTCCCCATAAACTCACTAATGATTCTTTTTGCAACTTCCTTAATGACTTGGATACAAGATAAAGCAGGTTAAATGATCCTCATGTTTATATGCCTGGCAGAAAAGCTAAGTGACCACCCTCATTTTCTAAAAATAAACTTCTTGTTATGTTGCTCATTCACATTGGAATCAGAGACCCTTTTAGAATCACCTTTAATTTAAAAACTAATCCTACTTTTATACTCCATGAAAAAGAGACATTAGAAGTGACTTGAATCGTGTTAGAAAAGCGCTAAATGAAAAGAAGAAAATAAAACTTTATTTTGGGGGGATTTCGGTCGTGATACATTTTTTGTTGTTCAGTTTTGTTTTTGTGTTCTCATTTGTTTAGTTTTACTGCTAAGAGAGCGTTTTCCCTTCTTGTTGTTTATTTCCCGAAAGGCAGGAAGAATTAGTCATTGGTGTCTGTGAGCTTGGAGACTGCACAAATCGGTGGCCACTCTGCCTCTGTGGGGCAGAACATATGAGGGCAACAGTGACCTTCGCCAGCATTCCTGTGATTAAGTTTTGCAGTGAATGAAGTTTCTTTCACTCTCTTACATTATGTCATTTCTCACATCTTAACATTTCTCAAGACAGTGGAGAATATAAAAGCTACATGACTTTTACATTATAAGCCCTATAGTTTATGAGTAAAAGTAACTAATATTGAAAAATAACACATACCAAAAGATGATGGCTAGGCAAGGAGAACTTGAAAGGCAGAAAGGAAGGCTGATTTAGAACTTGGCAAGTTCTCAACTATGTACACAAAATTATTATATGCAACCTATACATTAGAGCTTTTATCCTGCCTATCATTAGCACTATTCTTACTTTCAATGACAGTGTCTTGGCATGGCTAAAGGTGTCCCATTGGAAGAGACACAAATAAATCCAGACCCACGCGAAGGCTTTCCAAAACCCCTTCACACCCAAAAGAGGGAATGAACACAACACATGAGCAGGCCTGTATGGAGAATTCATGGCTTAGGAACCAAGAAATCCCCAAAACTTCCTAACACCGCTGAGAAATAACAAAGTTATCTTTTTCTCTTTCTTCTCAGCTTAAGATTCTGATAAAATATCCTCACAAGAAGCCTTCTTAGATGAATCCATCCGAGAACCACTCCACACAGAACCTGTGAAAATTATGACGAATGACTGTTACACCTCTTGATACCTGGTTTGACTTCTAAACATAAGTACATACACTCATTTCGCAAATGTGCGGTCCTCATGAGCCAACATCCCACACTGCTCGGTCTCTACTCACTCCTTTATTTGACGAGTATTGGGTGCTTACTATGTGGCAGCACTGTCAGGAACACTGAGGATTCCACAGTGACCAAGACAGACACACATGTGCTGATCTCTCGAGCTTATAGTCTGCTGCTTATAGGGAGACAGAGAAAAGCTTTACATAGACACATATTTGCCATATCTATATATTAGAGCACTATTACAATGTATCATAGATGATAAAATGTTGGAAGAAAAGGAACACAGAAAAGGAGCCAGCAAAGACAGAAGAACTCCTTCTGCGGGGCCAAGGAAGGCCACCCTGAGGATGGATATTGAGCAGACACTAGAGAGGTGAACCAGCTACCAGCACACTCGGGAAGAGCATCCCCAGTAGAGGCGACAAGTACAGGTGCACATTCACCTAGCAAGAAGGCCACTGTGTCGGGGGTCCAGCCCCCTGTGGCAGGAAACCATGTGTAAGTGGCCAGGTCATTTGCGGCTTTATAAGCCATGGTTGAGGCTCTGGATTTTATTCCAAGTAAAACAAGGACAACATGCCACTAACAAAAAACACCAAAAGATCCAAGCTGCCCTTTAGGTCTAACTTTTCAGCATCACAAGGAAAAAGAGGAAGCAGTGTCTCATTCAAGGTTCTCAAAGCAAAAGCCTACTGAGAAGCCAATAAAGTTCCTTAATCTCTAGAAGAACCCTAAAACACATGGCAATACTTGCTTCACTCCTAGTATTTATAAAGACAGGTTTAAATGTGATTTTGTAAATTTTTAAGCTAACAAGAGAATGCAGCTATTATTTGTAACTTCAAAACACTGAAAAACTAGATACAAAAAAACTTTAACAATTTATACAACATCAGCACATGGAAAGAGGAAGTATCAAGGAAAGGCAATATATCAAATATAAGGCATAAGAGTGAATATTTTAAAATTAGGTCCAATTATATACTCTCTACCAGAAACAAACTAAAAACAAAATGACAGAGATTAAAAATAAACAAATGGGCAATTCCAGGGAACTTCCAGTCCAGACAAAAATGATATAGGCCCCAAACTCTCTGCTTACTCCTGTGAAGCACAACTATAACCCCAGGGAATAAAGCAGAGAGGCAACTAAAGGAGAATCCTGAAAGGTAGTAAGAGGAGAGGAAAATGGTTTGGAGCCTGAGATGGCCTGGTTCTGTGTCCCCCGCCATCTCATCTGGTAGCTCCCATAATTCCCACATTATGGGAGGGACCTGGTGGGAGATAACTGAATCATAGGGCTTGTTTTTCCCAGCTGTTCTTGTTATAGTGAACAAGTCTCATGAGATCTGATAGTTTTAAAAATGAGAGTTTCCCTGCACAAGCTCTCTCTCTTTGCCTTCTGCCATCCATGTAAGATGTGACTTGCTTCTCCTTGCCTTCTGCCATGATTGTGAGGCCTCCCCAGCCATGCTGAACTTTAAGTCTGTTAAACCTCTTACTTCTGTAAATTGCGCAGTAATTGAGTATATTAATATTAGCTAAGTAGACTTCAAAGTAAAGAACATTATTAGAGGGAAAGAAAATTATTAAATAATGATAAATACATTGATCCACCAGGAAGATAAAACAATCCTAAATATCCATGCACCAAACAACAGAGCAGCAAAACATATGAAGCAAAATACTGCTAGAGCTGAAAGAAAAAACAAAATCATGTTTATCACTGGGAACATAAATAACTCACTCTCAGAAACTAATGTTAAATAGAAAATAATTTAAAAATGGAAGAACTGAATAGCACTGAACCAAAGGGATTTAATTCACATATATAAAACATTCCACCCCAAAACAGGAGAATACAGTTTTTTTCAAGTTCCCATGAAAGATTTACCAAGATCTATCATATTCTGAGTTATAAAACAAAAATCCCACAAATGTAAAAAAATAAAGTCATACAGAGTATGTTCTTCAACTATAATGCAATAAAGTTAGAAACTAACAGAAAGAAATTAGTAAAATCTCTAAATGCATGGAAATTAACCAACATACTTCTAAATAGTCTAAACAGTCAATAGTTTGTAAGGTTGCCAAGTAAATTTTAAAATATATAGAACTGAATTTTAATGAAAACACAACACATAAAAACATATAGGATATAACTGAAATAGAAGCGCAATAAAACTTTTTAACACTAAATGTTAACACTGGAAAAGAAAGGAAATCTCAAATCAGTAATCTAAATTCCTACCTCAAAAATACTAGCCAAAAAAGAGCAAAATGCATCAAAAGAAAGCTCAAGTAAAAAACAAGATCATAGAAGAAATCTATAGTTAATACAGGACAATACTAATGAAAATCAAAGGAGAAAAAAGCTGTTTCTTTGGGTAAAATCAGTAAAATTCACAAACTTCTAACAAGACTGACCAAAAATGAGACCCAAATCACCAATATCAGGAAAGAAAAAAAATTTTACTACATATATTTTAGATATTAAAATAATAATAAAGGAATATTATCAACAACTTTACACTCACAAATTTGGCAACTAAAAAGAAACAAACCAATTCCTCAAAAATCAGAAAATATCAAAACATAGATGAAACAGATAATCTGAAAAGCCTTTTAGCCATTAAAGAATTCCAATTCTTACTTTGAAAGTTTCTTTTTAAAAAAGATTCCAGATTCATGGTTTCACTAGAAAATTCTACCGGGCCTTTGCCTCCTGCTCCCACCAGAGCTTGGGACTCATCTTTGCTGTCATGTCAACCACCTCCAGGGCCCCCAGTGACTCTGTCACAGCCTCTGTTGCCCTGTGATCTGCAGGTACTGGGAGACGCATAGCTAAGATGCCAGGACATCTGAAAGCTGGGAAATGAAACTGTTTACATTCAGGAATGTGGCCAGAGAATTTTCTCTGGAGGAGTGGAAATACTGAAATCCTGCTTAGCAGAATTTGTATGGAGATGTAATTTCAGCGGACAGAAACTTGATCTCTGGGTCTTAGTGTCTATAAGCTAGACCTGGTGACCTTTTTGAAGGAAAGGAAAGAGCCCTGGAATGTGGAGGGGGGAGACAGTCACCATACGATCACAACTGCTTAGCACCTGCTAAGCACCTTAGTGATTCGACTCTCCTGCCTTGGCCCAGCCCAGAGATGAGACTGTGACATATTGCTTGACTCTGCACCTTGAAGATGTCACTCTTGTCCAGCCTTGGTGCTGCCCACAGGTGGCACTGTGACATATGGCTGGGTTTTCACCCAAGTGATGTGTGACTGTGACATACACCTCTGCCCAGAACCTGAGTGACATGACATTTGCACCTGGTCCCAGCCCAAAGGTCATGTGACCCTTCTTCAGCCTGCACCCTGCCACAAAAGGATTGTGCACCCAGCACCTAGATGATGTCACTCTCACCTTTTGCCCGGACCCTGCATATTTAAGGTTGGATTGTGACACAAACTTTAGCACAGCTCAGAGTTGTGATGATGACACTCATACCACAAACCAGACAACAGGAGAAATACTGACACTTGTAGCCAGACTTAGAGAAATGAATAAACTTCTGGGTCTTCTGCAGGTGACGTAACTTGCCTTGCTGGGTCCTGCCTATAGGAAACAATAGGACCTATCTGTGTACGCATCACCCAGGTGTTGTGACTCTCCTTTTTTTGACTGAAATTCTGCCACAAAGGCTGCTTGTGACATGTCACTGGACCCAGAACCTAGACTCTGACATGTCTTTATTACCAGTGTGTGAACAGACTAATACAGTAAATTGGTCCCAGCAGAGTGGGGGGCATTGCTGAAAAGATAGCTGAAAAATGTGGAAGTGACTCTGGAACTGAGTAACAGGCAGAGGCTGGAACAGTTTGGAGGACTCAGAAGGAGACAGGAAAATGTGGGAAAGCGTGGGACTTCTTAGAGACTTGTGGAATGGCTTTGACCAAAATGCTGATAGTGATGTGGACAATAAAGTCCAGGCTGAGATGGTCTCAGATGGACATGAGGAACTTGTTGAGAGCAAAGGTGACTCTTCTTATGCTTTAGCAAAGAGACTGGTGGCATTTTGCCCCTTCCCTGGAGATCTGTGGAACTCTGAACTTGAAAGAGATGATTTAGGGTATCTGGAGGAAGGAATTTCTAAGCATGGCAGGTCACTGTTGAGCCACGGATGAGGGTCTCTGTTCTGCAGGATGCGGTTTGTTAAAGTTGTTAAAAACGAAGTCTACTTTAAGAGATAATAAGTGAAATTTTAGAAGATGACCAGAAGGTGAACTGAGTACCATGCTTGGAAATGCTTGGTGATACAGGATAAAAATAAACACAACACATCCAAATACAGGATGATAGTTTGTATAACACAGAGATATTATTTGTCACATTGCTTATGCCCGTATGTGACAGTATGCACAGCATATGCACATGAACTGCCAAAATACGGTGTGAAGGTTGGCCTGACCAATGACACTGCAGTGTATTGCACTGGCCGGCTGCTGGCCTGCTGCTGGCCTGCGGGCTTCTCAACAGGTCTGGCATGGAAAAGATCTACAAGCGGAGATGACTGGTGATGAATACAACGAGGAAACCATTGATGGTCAGCCAGGTGCCTTTACCTGCTATATGGACGCAGGCCTTGCCAGAACTGCCAGTGGCAATAAAGTTTTGGTATTTACAGCTCCCTAAAGAGAGCTGTAGATATAGGCTTGTCTGTCCCTCACCGGAGCAAACGATTCCCTGGTTATGATTCTGAAAGCAAGGAATTTAATGTAGAAGTACACCGGAAGCACATCATGGACCAGAATGTTGCAGATTACATGTGCTGCGTAATGGAGGAAGATGAAGCTGCTTCTAAGAAACAGCTTCAGTGCTTTTAGTACATGAAGAACAGCGTAACTCCAGACATATGGAGGAGATGTATAAGAAAGCTCACGCTGCTATGCGAGAGAATCCAGTCTATGAAAAGAAGCCCAAGGAAAAAGTTTAAAAGAAGTGGAACTGTCCCAAAATGTCCCTTGCTCAAAAGAAAACCTGAGCGGCTCAAAATAATGCAAGCTTCCTCAAAGCTCAGGAGTGAGCTTCTGAGAGCTAAACCAAACAATTTTCCATGAGGATTTTTCAGACGAAGAATCCTCACAAAAAGAAAGAAAGAGAGACGAGAGAGAGAGAGAGAGAGAAAGAAAGGAAGGAAGAAAAAGAATTTATAAGCAGCAAAGCATTCAAGATATGACTTGGGTTCTGTTAAAGGTATTCAGTTTTAAAAAGAAAACGGGGCATAAAAGTTTGGAAAATCTGCAGCCTGACAATGCAATAGAATAAAAAATCTCATTTTTTGAGGAAAATTTTAAGCCAGCTGCAGAAATTTGCATAAGTAATGAGGAGCCGAATGTTAATTCCCAAGACAGTGGGGAGGATGTCTCCAGAGCATGTGAGAGGCCTTGTTGGCAGCCTCTTCCATCACAGGCCCAGAGGCCTAAAAGTAAAAGATGGTTTCCACCAGGTGCAGTGGTTAACGCCAGTAATCCCAGCACTTGGGAGGCTGACGTAGGCAATCGCCTGAGGTCGGCAGGTCGAGACCAGCCTAACCAAAAGGATAAACCCATCTCTACTAAAAACACAAAATTATCTGGGCATGGTGGCCCATGCCTATAATACCAGCTACTTGGGAGGCTGGGGCAGGAGAATCACTTGAACCTCGGAGGCAGAGGTTGTTGTGAGCAGAGATCACGCCATTTCGCGGCAGCCTGGGCAACATGAGTGAAACTCTGTCTCAAACAAAAAAGAAAGAAAGAAAAAGATATTTTACTGGGGCAGGCCCAGGGCCCCCCTGCTCTCTGTAGCCTAAGGACTTGGTGCCCTGCATCCAGCCACGCCAGTCATGGCTAAAAGGAGGCAAAGCAGAGCTCAAGCTGTGGCTTCAGAGGGTGGAAGCCCCTAGTCTTAGCAGCTTCCACGTGCTGTTGAGCCTACGGGTGTACAAAAGTCAAGAACCAAGGTTTGGAACTCTGCCTAGATTTCAGATAATGTGTGGAAACACCTGGGTGTCCAGGAGAAGGTTGCTGCAGGAGCAGGGCCCTCATGAAGAACCTCTGGTAGGGCAGTACAGAAGAAAAATGTGGGTCAGAGCTCCCACCCACAGTCCCTACTGCACACCGCCTAGTGGAGCTGTGAGAAGAGGGCCATCGTCCTCCAGACCCCAGAATGGTAGATCCATCAACAGCTTGCACTGTGCACCCGGAAAAGCCGCAGACACTCCACACTCAACCAGCCCATGGAGACAGCCAGGAGGGAGGCTGTGCCCTGCACAGTTACAGGGCAGAGCTGCCCAAGGCCATGGGAACGCACCTCTTTTATCAGCATGACCTGGATATGGGGCATGAAGTCAAAGGACATCATTTTGGAGCTTTAAGATTTGACTGTCCCGCTGGATTTGGGACTTGCATGGGCAATTTCTCCCATTTGGAATGCCTGCATTTACCCAATGCTTGTATGCCCATCGTATCTAGGAAGTAACTATCTTGTTTTTTATTTTACAGGCTCATAGGTGCAAGGGACTTGTCTCAGTGAGACATTGGACGATGTCCTTTTGGGTGCTGAAATGAGTTAAGACGTTGGGGGACTGTTGGGAAGGCATGATTGGTTTTGAAATGTAAAGGCATTAGATTTAGGGGGGCCAAGGGTGAGATGATATGGTCTGGCTATGTCTCCACCCAAATCTCATCTCAATTGTAACTCCAACAATTGCCACAGAAGATGAGAGGAACACGGTGGGAGGTGATTAAATTATGGGGTGGTCTTTCCTTCAGTGTTCTTGTGATTGTGAATGAATTTCAGAATATCCGATGGTTGTAAAAACAGGAGTTTTCCTTCACAAGCTCTCTCTTTGCCTGCCGCTACCCATGAAAATGTGACTTGCTTCTCTCTGTCTTTTGCCATCATTGTGAGGCCTCCCCAGCCACATGGAACTGTAAATCCATTAAATCTCTTTTTCCTCCCTATCTTGGGTATATCTTTATCGATAGCATGAGAACAGACTAATAATTTATTCTGAAAAGTTTCACTAATAATGAATAATTTAATTTAGCAACTGAACTAAACATTGAATTATGCATTATATGGTAAGTAAAATTAATAAATGCACTCAAAAATACTTGGGCTTTATTTGGGTCACATTTATATTATTGTGACTTCCAATGTTTTCACCTGAAGGAATATTTATGAACAGAAGGGTTATTATTTGCATTTTTTTGCCTTGCTAAAATACATATTAATATCTTAGTAAAATTATCCTAGAAAACCTTAAACAACAACAAAAAAATTCTACTGAACTTCTAAACAACTAGCATGAATTCTATATAAACTTTTCCAGAAAATAAAATAGGAAGGAACACATTCCAACTCATTTTATGAAACCAAAATCAGACATAGCTAATATAAAGAAACAAAACTAGCGATCAATATACCCATGAACTTAAGACACAAAAATCCCCAACAAAATGCTCGCAAACTGAATCCATGAATCTGTGAAAATAATTATACACCACGACCAAGTGGGTAGGCATGGTTGGCTCGATACTTGAAAATTAATCAGTGTCATCCACCATATCAAAAGGCTACAGAAGAAAAATCATATTGTTTTCATCTGAAGCTTCCAGAAGTAACACAGCCCTCTCTAATAGAATGAATTTAGATTTCTGAACTCCAAAACTGTAAGAGAATAAATTTGGGTTAAGCCACTAAATTTGTGTTAATTTGTGCAGAAATAGGAGCTAAACGCACATGACAATAGGGACTTTGCTGATGTGATTAAGTTGAGGAGCTGAAGAGGAGGAAATTAGAGGTAGGTGAAATCCAGTCACTAAGAGCCCCACACAAGGGCTCTTATGATTAGCTTGGAAATAAATACATTTTACAGATAAGGATTCCCTTTTCTTTCTCACAGTTTCACGTAGCCCCATCACTCACTGACATACAAATTCCTTTTCCAGTCCTTGACTTCTCACTCCATTCCTGTCACGAGGAGCTCGTTCCACGGTGAAGGCAGTGCATCACACCAGAACTCACGGGCTGTGTACCACGTGCTCCATCACCCAGAAGCAGCTGACTTCTGAAGCTGAGGCTTCAGAGGTACTATTTGCTGCAATCCAAAAGTCTGCAAAGTTGGGGTGCCACCCTACAGCGTGGAGTATATCCTTAAACAAATGACTACTGACTGTTAGTATCTCCGTCACAGCTCACTGGGAAGCATGGGTGTGGGAAGCAAAAGACAGAGATAGCAGCACGCCCTCCCTGATTACCACACCCAGTAACCTCCCTTATTACTACACTCAGGAATGTTTTCCCTCATCTTAATCTTGAGCTCAGTGGACTTGCAGGTCCTAATATCCAAGGAAATGCAACTCATAAGGGTACCGTTACCTTTACCACCTGAGGCAGGCTAGGCAGTCAAGGCAGTGACCATGTCCTGAGGATGTGGCAACCATGGTGACCACACAGTGACACAATAAGCCTCAGCATTTGCATCGTAACAGCCCATTCCAGCAAAGCTATCTTCAGCAGGGGCTTTCCCCTCTAGAGACTGTGCACCTCGACTTTACCTGTCCTCAGACTGACCCTTTGCTCATTTTAATATAAAAAAACATACCCCCGGGTGGAGATTTAAGATACTAATGAGACATACAATATATGAATAAGCACGTACAGCTACTACACACGTGCACCCAGAACAATCTCACTAGCAACACTTCACCTCCTTATGTACAATCATGTAAAACTCCCACAAAGGGAGCCTCTGAGGTGCCGGTCTCTGCTGTCTCATCCTTATGAACAGCCCGTCCTGAATTCTCTCTCTCTCTCAGGGTGTACTGCCTATTCTGCACTTAGCTTTCGAAGTAGTCTTTTTCTCTTGCAGTACTCTGTGCTGCACTTCTTTTGCTGTGTGTCTTTTGTTTAAATTCTCTTTAACCAAGAGGACAAGAACCATGGTATCACATCAGGCGTCAGCATTTTGTTGGAAGCTGGGATACTCCCTGGCCATGGGAAGCTCCCCATACCTGTGACCATCAAGCAGAAAACAGGAATCCCTCTACTCTTTTTTGATGAATTGAGATGACTGATAGGAATTCTCAGTCGGAAGTGGGTTGCTGCTTCCTCACGCAGGCAAAGAGAACTACTCCGGCGCTGGGTATTCACAGCTGCACCTCCTCGCATTCCAGCAGTCCCAGTTCACCCACACCTTGGCGCTCCAGTACGGACACGATGCCAAGGTCTCAGGTCCTATGAGAATGACGGTTTGGGTCACCTCAACAATGATACAAACCATGTATCTGCAGTGGGGCAGAGGTCAGGGGAACGTGGCATTAGAGCAGTAAGTTAACTAACAATGCAGACTTCAGAATCAGCTCTGGAAGCTGGGGCTACAGCAGCCATGTTTTACGGTATTTTGTTGCTTCTCTTCCCCCACTTATTCTCCATATATGAAGAGCACTGGGGTAGCTAACATTTTAAGTTTCAGGTGTTACTGAACCAACATCATCCCATATCACACAGTAGGTGATGGGATATTGTGGAGCTCTTATTTTGGGGACAAGTGATTTTTCTCCTGGACTGGACAAATGATGTTTTAAAAATCCTAACAGACACAAGCGTCCCCAACTGCCCTTCAGTCCTGCCCTGGCCTCTCCCCTGCCTTCTCCCCAGCCCTGCGGCTGGCAGCTCGCTCATCTTCCAGGATCCAGGTGAATCTGCCCAGTGAGAGACCCTGGCAGGACTTGACGGGTGGAACAAGGCCACTTAGTCTCCCGGCTCCTCTGGCCAGGCCACAGGGGAATGAGGGCAGCCCCTCCTGCCACCCCCAGCTGGACAGCCCTGGTGGGAGCTGCACCTCCCCTTTGCCCCTAGGCCATGAGGTCACGGCCTCTTCTTCAGGAGTCCAGCATACCCGTTCTTTCCGCAAACCTGACCTTGAGTACACAATCTTTCTTTCTTGAGAAAGACCATACCACGCAATAAAGACGGAAAATAGTCACCACCCAATGCTCAAAGATGTTCTTTATATGGCTGTCTCAGGAGGGAAAAACATAGAATAACCTAAATACCAACCAAAGGGGAAAGCTGATGACAGCCAACCCACATACAATGTAACGCTGCACAGATCTTTAAATGACACAGAAATATACCCATAAGTCTCCAGATGTGAGCCCCTGAGGGACAGCAGGTCACAGTTGCTCACCTGGAGTATCCAGGGCAACCGGGCGAGGCTGGGGACATGTGGCTTCAGTGCGTTCCGCCAAGGACGCCAAGGAGCCAGGGGGTTCTGAGAGGCAGGACTGCCCACGGAGCCGCTGTGGCCAGGGGTTCTGCGGGGGGTACGGGGAGGTGCCATTCGACTCATCCAACTGCTAAAATTTGTTCATAGAAAGGATTTGATTAAATCATCTCTAGTGCTCCCTCTGATGGAAATTCCATGATCAGGCAGTTTCCCGGCTGGACAGGATGCAGTCATGAACCGCCTCGAGGAAAGCCTGAGGGGAAACACTGGTTCCTCATGGGTGGAAAGCGTGAGAAACCCCACTGATTTCTTCCAAGCACAGAATATCAGCTAATTTTGAAAGAAAAACTGTTTTTTTCTAATTTTAACAAAGAGGGACTTCTGGGGAAAACTGAAATGCATAAAATGCTTTCTTTTTATGAAGCTTAGATGAGTTCCTAACTTTAGGAACATTAAGATGTATCAATGGTTTGATTTACTCAACAAATTATCGTGCCTGAAACATTACATTTAAATGGAACTTATTCATACCATAATTACAGCTTGACTAATTAAATTTATTTGTGAGTGCTTTCTCATTTCCCAAAGTAAAGTATAAATTGGTAGATGTGAAGAAATCCAGTTCTTGGGTCGTTTCAGTTAATTTAAAAAGAAACAAAAGACATCACACCAAGCCTGCGGTAAATCTCACACTCCTCAAACGCTTCGTAGCACACACTGCGTTCCAGGTGCCCAGGGCGAGCAGAGACCTCTCCCGGTGGTGACTTTCCCTCTCTGCAAGCCCTGCCTCACACCAACAGCTCGTGTGAAGTGCCAGCAGGGAGAGAGAGGGGCTTAGATTTAGGAAAGGCTTTAGGGGAGTGACTCTTGAGGGTGGGGTTGGCACAGGGAGATACACCATACCTGAAAGTGCAGTGGACCTGGCCTTTGGGGAGGCAGCAGGTGCCGACAGACAGAGTCAGAGTGTTCTGGGCACAGTGTGTTCCTCCGGGTCATGCTGACTCACACACACATCCCTGGCTGGCACCAGAGCACATGGGCGCTGGCTGGACAACCTGCAGAGGTCACATCCTCCAGCCTGACCTCGATCCCTCGAGAGCTCCCACAGGGAACCCCGGTCAGGGAGACCACAAGGGGCATCCACCCCAAAAGGAAGGAGACCAAGGGGGAAGGAAAGGAGTCATCTGTGCCCCTAAGAGCCACAGGATCCCGGTGCTCCTGCACCCCTTCTCCCCAGGGCTGCATTAACTACCCCCCCGGCGCCGTCACCTGATCCGGGAACCCTCACAGCATGCCTATGTCCCACACCGTCCATCCTCACCCCATTTCTCACACAACTGTTATCTTGTGCTCCAAAACCCAAACCTACCATGAAGGTGCCGCCCCAGGCCCACAGCCACCCTCCTCTCCTGGCACCGTCAGCCAACCAACCCACTCCAGAATACCTGTGTAGGGGGCCTGGCTCAGAAAATGTCACCTGGGAGATGGAAGTGAGGACTGAAGTAATTTCCAACCCCCACCCACTCGCTAGGGGGCAGTTTCCTCGCCGCCCCCCCCCCCCGCCCCTGCCCTGCATCCCGCCAAAGTCTTGCTCTGCTGCCCAGGAAGCACTTTGTATTATTGAGAAGAGAAACCTGGAAAGTCCCAGGCTTCCCCCAGGAGCTTGGAACTCCCCTCTGACCGGGCATCCCGCCCTCCATCCCCCAGGAGCGAGTCCCTGTGGCCTAGCAGGGGTAGAGAGACAGGCTCAGGTCCTCCGTGATGGCCCTGAGGCCTGGGAGTCCCAGGTCCTGGTTTTTAATCTCTGGACAAATGGCACTCACATTGCCCTGGCTCGCTCTCTCGAGCTCAGGAATTATTAATATCTGCATAGCATTGCTTACCTTTAAGAATGTGTCTTCCTATTCTAAAAGAATTTTTACGTGAATATTTCATGTGATAGTGTTGTATAGTACTATGTCACTTTTCTTTTTTTCTCATTAGAATACCATGTAGCATAGAAACTCTTCCATATATAAGAAATTGATCTTAGCTTTTAATGAGGGGATTTTTAAAAACAATGCAGTGTGCTGGGTATTTGTCAAGGAAACATTACATTTAACACGATGCCTTCAGATAGGTTTAAACTCTCTCCCTTCCCTTTATTCAGCTTCCCTGTGAACCCAAATCAGCTCCGGTTCTCATTTCCTTTTGCCTCTTAGCCTTTGTGGAGACACCGTCCTGCGTTATCCCAGCACCAAGCATGTTGCTCAGCTTCCCTCACGCACTCTGGACTCCACCGGGTCCAGCCCCTAGGATGATCAGCGCAAGGCCACTACTGCAGATTCTGGTAGACAGGGCAGAAGTGAGCAGCGCTGCTGGCTGGGAGCGCTGGGGGACAGAGAAGGGCCTCCCTACCATGCTGGGGCCTAAGAGAACCAGAAAAGACGCTCAGATCGAGGGGAGACCCCCTCACCTCCTTTAATGTAACCTCCTCCCTCCCCACCTTCCAGATGGGAAGGAGGGTGAAGGGAAAAAAAAGGAAATAAAATACCAAAGAGCTGGGAAAATGACTCCCTTTTAGTTCCCAGTGTCTCTGCTATCTGTTAACTGTGAAATGAATGTTAATCCTGCCGGCTGGAGCCCAGCACTGGTTCACGCCCCCACGTTTCCACAGACCAGGTTCCCTCCTGGAAACCCCTCTACCAACAAACAGCTTGTTGCTTTTGTCTTGTCTCCCTGTAAGCCCCTTCCCTGCTGGTTCCTGTTCACACTACATATGAATTAGCAAATCAATGAACCCAAAAGATTGTAAGGTTGGATGTCCAGCAAATGGACAATGACAGTTCCGCCTCAGTTTCCCATTTAGCACTGTAAGCCTATAAAAGGGGAGAGAAGCTGCAGCTCAACGAGCTCAGCGAATGAGGCTGTACAGTCCCCGCAGCTCCCAGCCAAATAAAAGCCACTTCTTTCCTCAGTTCAGTGTTCGAGAGGTTTATTCCCCACCGCTCCTGCTTCAAGATGAGCTTTGGAGGACGGAGGAACTGCACAATGCAGTGTGAGGTACATCCCTGGCCCAGGAACAGGGCAATTTCAGGGAATTCTATGAAGGAGGTGCAGGGGTGGCTGAGAATGGCAGCCCCCAGAGAAGAAGGCCGAGCTCAGTCCCACCTGAGCCGGCTTGTGCGTGGGCCAACACAGGGAGGGGAGGGTGTGCCTCAGCCCCTCACTGATAGCAGGTTTGGTTAGATGTGTAAAGTCCCTTCTGCTGCCAAAAGTCTATCTGCCCCAGCTCCTGGGGATATTCCAGAACAAACCAGGGAACACCAAGTTGCAAAGTAACAAAGACGAGGCCAGGAACCCTAGGCAGCAACTCATCTTCCCAGCACCCCCTACTTCCTTAAGTCTGCCTGGGTAGGACTCTGAAATCTCCATGGACCTGGCCTGTGGCCACCACAGCCCACTTTGTTGACATGCAGTGGTTCTCTTTTAGAAATGGGCAACATGGGGCTGGGTGTGGTGATTCACACCCGTAATCCCAGCACTTTGGGAGGCCAAGGCAGTCCGATCACCTGAGGTCAGGAGTTTGAGACCAGCCTGGCCAATATGGTGAAACCCTGTCTCTACTGAAAATACAAAAACTAGATGGGCATGGTGGTGCATGCCTGTAATCCCAGCTACTCGGCAGGCTGAGGCACGAGAACGACAGTCGCTTGAATCCCGAGAAGCGGATGTTGTAGTGACCTGAGAACGCACCAATGCACGCTAGCCTAGGTGACAGCAAGACTGTATCTCAAAAAAAAAAAAAGGAAAAGAAATTGGCAACATGGACAGCTGAGGACAATGGCATTGGTATAACTGCTTCTGTCCCAAAATGTCCTCCCAAAAGATAGAAAAAAACAAGAAAGGAAAAGTAAAATCTACACAAACCGATGTCTTCCACATGATTTGAAGGTAGAGAACACCAAAAATGCAAAATACCTGAGTTGAAAAGAGGAAATACCACCAAATCCCCAGTCTGCTCTCTCTCTCACTGCTGTCCCAGCCACAAAGCTTTACCGCAAATAGAAAGCCCTAAGGGAAGACAGAGCAGGTGCTGAGGTGATGAGAAGGTCCACCTGGAGGGGCCAGGGGGAACAGGGCCCTGGGAGGTGCTGTGGGAGGGGCAAGAGCACCAGAAGGGCCCAACTGGGAGCATGCCGCCCTGGGGAGGAAAAAGCAAAGAGGAAGAGAAAGCTCCTTTGGGCAACCGTGGTCAAGTAGAAAAGGAAGTAAAAGTGGGGTTCTGCAAGGCAGGAGTCCGGGCACTGTGCTCTGCCCACAGAAGAGCACCAGGAGTCCTGAGAAACACAAGCAAGTCCCACAGCATGAAATGAACAAGAGGAAAGCGAAGTCACAGCTACAGAGCCAGTGCAAATGCTATCGGGAGCGGAAATGTCACCCACGTCAGCTGAGGAAAATCCCTGCTGAAAATAACCGTGAGGCATGCAGGAGAAAACTGCAAGCCCACACTTCACATGAACTTGCCACGCCCAGGCAAGCATTAAAAGTGAATGAATTCGCCATGCTCAAGCCTCAGGCAAGCATTAAAAATACAACTCACCTTAAATCAGACATTTGGAAACAGAAACAGGCAAATAACAGGGAGAAATAAAAAGCTGACTGAACGCAAGGATGAGTAACAAAGTTTTCTGAGAAATAAGGAGTTGTTTAGTGGGTACAAAGAATACGGTTAGTTAGAAGTAATAAGTTCTAGTGTTTGATAGCACTCTAGGCAATTATAACTTACTGTACACTTAAAAAAACTGGAAGGACTTGGAATGTTCCCAAAACAAACAATGATAAACGTTTGAGGGTATAGATAACCCAACTGCCCTGATTTCATCATTACATATTGTGCTATTGTATCAAAATATCACATGTCCCCATAAATATGCAGCAACTATTACGTACTCAGAGAAATCATTTTACAAAATAAATGAGAAATAAACTAAAAGATGCCCAAAACACAACAGATGAAAATGAAAATATAACAAGGGTCACTAAATGAGATATCCAAGCAAGTGAGAGAACAAAAATGAATAAGTAAATAAATTAAAAGTTCAGAGACAGCAGTAGAAATGGAACACAGGCAATGAAGGAATAGTATTTGTTTATTGAGTCTCTAGGGAAGAAAAACAGAATAGCGGAGTAAAGCTAATATTTAAAATTAAAATCTCTGATATACATTCTAATAAAACGATGAGACTTTAAGGAAGAAAATGAAATCATCAAAGCCGCTGGCAAAACAATCAAACTGACATCAGGTCTTCCAAAATCAACATATAAACAAAATGACAATGGAGCTGCATTTTTTAAAATAAGTCAATGAAAAAAAGTGTAAACCAAGTATTCCAATCCAGCCAATTTACAAAGAACAGTTTGTCTGTCTCCTTGTTCTGCAGCCTATGCACATGGAGGCACACGCCAACACCCACTCAGCATCCGGTGAGGGCCTCAAGCTGCTCCCACTTGTTTGGGACCCAAGGCATGCTGAGGTCTCGTGGCAAGACAAGACATGAGAGAGTCAGAGGCACCTGGCTCTTTTAACAGCTCTTGCAGGGACTAACACAGTGAGAACTGATTACCACAAAGATGGCACCATGCCATTCAGAAGGGATCTGCCCCCATGATCCAAACACCTCCCACCAGGCCCCACCTCTAACACTGGGCTCAAATTTCAACATAAGGCTTGAAGGGGACAAATACCCCTAATATCGATCAGTAACTTCTGTAAAGTAGAAATATTTTTAAATACAAAAACCTCTTTGCTGCCAATGCAATCAAGCCAGAAAATTACTAAGAAAAACAAAAAAACAGAAAGGTCCTTCTATAGGGAAAGTTAAAAATGTTCAATTAAAACAATTCTTGTGGAAAACAGAAATTACAATTTTTAAAGAATGATGAAAATACTATGTATCAAAATATAAGGGATGCATTTAAAGCAGTAATCAGAGGAAAATCATTGCACTACACACATTTAGTAACAACACTGAAAAAAATATTAAATTTCCAACTCTAAAAACTGGAAAAAGAACAAAGCCCACCAATAAAGGAGGGAGATAATGAAGTTAAAGCAGAAATTAATGACATAGAGAATACAAAAGCAGTACAATAATTAACAAACCAACTCCCAGTTGTTGTTTTGAAAAAAATTAACAAGATGTAAAAACCACAATCTAACTTGATTAAGGGGAAAACGGGGAGAAAGCACAAATATTCAAAGTAAGAAAGGACAATAATAAAATAATCATTGATAACACCATAAAAACCCTCGAAGAAAATCTAGGCAAAACCATTCAGGACGCAGGCACAGGCAAGGACTTCATGACTAAAACACAAAAGCACTGGTAACAAAAGCCAAAATAGACAAATGGGACCTAATTAAACTCCACAGCTTCTTACAGCAAAAGAAACAATCATTAGAGTGAACGGGCAACCAACAGAATGGGAAAAAGTTTTTGCAATCACCCATCTGACAAAGGGCTAATATCCAGAATCTACAAATAACTAAAACAGATTTACAAGAAAAAAACAAAGAAACCCATCCAAAAGTGGGCAAAGGATATGAAGACATATATGAGGCCAACAAACATGAAAAATGCTCATCATCACTGATTACTAGAAAAATGCAAATCAAAACCACATTGAGAAACCAACTCACACCGGTTAGAATGGTGATCATTAAAAAATCTGGAGACAACAGAGGCTGGAGAGGATGTGGAGAAATAGGAACACTTTTACACTGTTGGTGGGAGTTTAAATTAGTTCAACCACTGTGGAAGACAGTGTGGCGATTTCTCAAGGACCTAGAAACAGAAATGCCATTTGATCCAGCAATCCCATTACTGGGTATATAACCAAAGGATTATAAATCATTCTATTATAAAGACACATGTACACACACGTTCGCAGTGGCACCGTTTACAATAGCAAAGACCTGGAACCAACCCCAAACACCAATCAATGACAGACTAGACAAGGAAAATGTGGCACATATACACCATGGACTACTATTAAGCCATAAAAAATGATGAGTTCGTGTCCTTTGGAGGGACATAGATGAATCTGGAAACCATCATTCTTAGCCAACTGACACAAGAACAGAAAATCAATCACCGCATGTTCTCACTCACAGGTGGGTGTTGAACAATGAGAACACAGGGACACAGGGAGGGGAGCATCACATACTGGGGTCTGTTGGCGGGGGCTAAGGGAGGGAGAGTGGGGAGATGGGGAGGTCAGGGAGGGATAACATGAGGAGAAATGCCAGATGTAAGTGACAGGGGAATGGAGGCAGCAAACCACATTGCCATGCATGAACCTATGCAGCAATCCTGCATGATCTGCACATGTTCCCCAGAACCTAAAGTACAATCTTTTAAAAAAAGTGTTTTGTATGCAAATAAAGTTGATTTTTAACTAAAATAATAATTAAAAAAATAAAATAATCATTAAAACAGAAGTAAAATTTAAATCATAAATGACTAATTTGGAAAATGCTGTGAAAACAAATTTTAAAACCTAGGTGAAATGGATAGTTCCCTAGAGAAATACAGATTGCCAATATTAACCCCATCTGATTTAGAAAGCTTAAACAGACCTATTTTCAAAAAATAGAAAGTTATTAAAGAACAATGAGAACACATGAACACAGGGAAGGCAGCACTACACACTGGGGTCTATTGGGAGGAATAGGGGAGGGATAGCGGGGGGGGGAAGCTGGGGAGGGACAGCATGGGGAGAAATGCCAAATGTGGGTGAAGGGGAGGAAGGCAGCAAAACACACTGCCACGTGTGTACCTATGCAACTATCTTGCATGTTCTATACATGTACCCCAAAACCTAAAATGCAATTTAAAAAAAAAAGAAATAATTAGCCCACTCCCAAAAAGAACCAGGCCAAGATGGTCTCACAGGATAATTGTACCAAGCCCTCAAAAACCAGATAGTCAGAATGATGTATAAATTATTTCATATTATGGAAAAGAAGGTAGATTTTCCTAACTCCTCTTATGAAGCAAGTGTGACACTGATACCTAAACCAGGTAAAGACTCCTTAAAAAAAGAGTACTACAGAAAAGTATTACTCATGAATACTAATTACTCATGAATATCAATGTCAAAGTGTAAATGAAATATTAGCAAAAAGACCACATTAAGAAAATAATAAATCATAAAAAAGTTAATTCATTCCAGAATTCAAGGTTGGTTCAATATTAGGAAATTCATTAGTACTGTACACTCTATTAATAGATCTAAGAGAAAAATAATATGATGATCTCCATAAATACTGGGGAGAAATCTTTGTCAAATTTCAACACTCATTCATGCTTAAACCACTCAAGAAAATAGGAATTAGTGGATACTTTGTTAATGTGACAAAAACAATTTATGTTATATATACCTAATCCTAAAGTCAGTATCATATTTAATAGGGAAACACGAAAGGCATTTCCACGATGACCAGTGTGTCAGTCTCCAAGGCAACCCCAACACTTGGAGATGTTCTAGAAGAATTCTGTGAGCAAGCATGCAGTTGCACATCTGACTATCATTCATCACAGCAATGAAGTAAGGACACACAGCCAGATCATAAGGGAAAAGATGAAGGTGGAATCCACGTGAGAACGGATCCGTGTGAGGTTTCCTTCTCGCTCTCCCTCCCGTGGGGGGCTCACAGAGTGCACACTCTTTCCCCAGCAATGAAAATGTGGCAACATGTATGTGATGTTCCTGCCCAGGGAAGACCATTAGAGACTCAGGTTTTTATCAGGATCTGATCACATAAACATCCTCTGTCTAACATATACCAAAATTCCAGACTCCCAGAAAGAAAGCAGGTGGTTAGCATAAACCAAATTGTTTACATATACAGTCTAGGCACAGCAAACTATCCTTCTTAGTTAGATAACGGTGGGAATACTTCTGACATTTGAGTTCCCACATGCCAGCCAAAGACTAAACTGGCAAGTAGACCTTTCTAAGGATAGCAGTTACAGGCCTGCTGTGTTTACTCTTTATTTCTGCTATTATTTAACATTAGACAGGGATATCAACTAAGGCTATATTAACTTACAAAAACCAAAGACCTCTGTATACACAAAAAATAAACAGCAGAGAACTTACTTGCGAAGAAAGCCACATGCATATCCACAAAGATTATTTTATAATACATTTAACAAGAAATGTGCAAAATTTATACAACACAATTTTAAAACATTCCTAAAAGACACAGAAGTAGACTTGATCAAATAAAAAGACATATCCTGTTCTCACATTAAATTAATTAACAATGTATAGACCACAGCTGTTCCCATGTTAATGTATGAATTGAATGCAATCTTGATCAAAAATGTCAGCAAGCTATTTCATAAATGAGTTAGACAAGCTGATACTAGTGTTCACAAGAAAAAAGAAATATGTAAGAATATCCCAAAAGACACTGAAAAGGAAAAACTAAAAAGCGGACATAACTAGCTCTCCCAGACACTAAAACATGTTATAAAGCCTCAAACAATTTGGTGCTGGTCCATTAATAGACAAATAGACATATAATATAATAGGACATTCAGAAAAAGGACCAAGGACATATAAAAAGTTAATGCACGACAAAATTGATATCTCAAGTCACTGGAATACAAGTGTCCTGTTTAATAAATGTTGCTGGGACAGACAGGTCATCATTTGGAAAAATAAAATAAAATTAGATTCTATATTTCACACTATATGCAACAAAAAAACCCAAATGTGTTAGAGATTTAAATGTAAAATAAGACAGCATATAAGTAATGGCTGATTTTCTATTTAGCCTTTCTATACAAAACTGAAAATCCAGAGATATAACTAGTAAATTTGTCTACATAAAAGTGTTTTAAAATTACATGACCAAAACAAACACACACACACTATAAAAAGTCACAAAACAACTAACCAGGAGTAAATAATTGCAGTCTATACCACAAAGAGCTAATATCCCTAATAAATGAAGAACCCTTGAACACTGTGAAACAAAGACTCAATAGAAAACAGGAAGTTGACATGAATGCACAATTAACAAAAAAGGATCTGAAAAAGGCCTTCAAACACACAAAAAAGTTCAAATTCACTTATCATTAAGGTAATGCACATGAAAACAGCACTGAGATACCATTTTCATAAAACTGACAAAATGAAAAATTATAACATCACATTCTGTCAGTCAGACTAGAAAAATTACCACGCTCTCAAAATGCCAGTGGGAGGATAACCCAGCACGACTCTTACAGAGGGAAATCTGGCAATAAAGAGTAAAACATGCACTTCTTTGACTCCGCAATCTTACTTCCAGAAATATACCCTGAAAGTACACCTCCAACAATACAAAAGCATTCACTGTAGCGTTGTTTGTAATTACAGAAGACTGGAGACAATCTAAATGCCTCTATGTAGAAGGAAGGTTGAATAAACCACGACACATTCACAAAATGAGGTACTATGTAGTTACAAAAAAGAATGGGGAAGATTTCCGTGAACTGATTAGGAGTAATTTCCAGAACATACCATTAAGCTTATAAAAAGCAAAACGTGAAAGATTATCTGCACTATGTTATTCTTCAGGTAATGAAGAAGGGGATACAAAATAAACATCTGTTGTACTTATTTATGTAAAAGAAATACAAGGCGGATAGATCAGCTACTTAGAGGAGAGATCTGGGTCAGGTAGAAAGACAAGTGAAGAACAGGATAGTAAGCATGAGGAGAGAGTGAAACTTCCCTGCATATACATTTCTGTATAGCTTTGATTCTTAGAATCATGGTAATGGTTTAAATATCCCATCTTAGTTCATTTATGAGGCAATAAAGAAATGGTAATTTACAAAGAAAGGAACAGCCTGCAGGCAACATGGCAAAATCCTCTCTCTACAAAAATTAGCCAGGTGTGGTGGTATGAGCCTGTAGTCCCAGCTACATGGGAGGCAGATGGGGGAGGATTCCTTGAACCTGGAAAGGTTGAGGCTGCAGTGATGGTGCCTCTGCACTCTAGCCTGGGCAATAGAATGAGACCCTGCCTCAAAGAGAAAAGAGGTTTATTTCGTACACAGTTCTCCAGGCTGTACAACAAGCACGGCACCAGCATCTGCATGTGGTGAGGGCCTCTGGCTGCTTCCCCTCATAGTGGGAAGCTGGTGTGCAGAGATCACATGGCTGGAGCAGAAGTGAGGGGAAAACAAGAGAGAAGGGTGCCAGGCTCTTTCAACAAGCAGGTCTCTTGGGAAGTAATAGAGTGAGAACTCATTCATTACCATGAGGATGGCACTAAGCCATTCTCAGAAGATCCACCCCCATGACCCAAACACCTTCCATGAAGCCCCGCCTTCAACACTACAGAGCAGATTTCAACATGAGATTTGGAGGGGACGAGTATCCAAATTATAGCAACCCCAGCCCAAATAAGTGCATTACAAATAATTAACATAAACACACTGAAGGCTACGGAGATGAAAAGAACTAATCTAAGAAATTTCAGAAAACCATATTTTTGACAGGCTACTGTCAGACTAAAGACAAAAAGAAGTCTATACAAAAACCGTAGTTGAGTTAGTAAATCTATTTCTCACAAAGCTATCAGTTAGCAATTCTGTCACTACTTTAGGTGTATGCTAGGAACTGAACAAATAAGTGAGTATATATTGCAGGTAATGAGACCAAGAGGCAAATCTTATGGTGTTGGATTGGAATTCAAGAAATCAATATAAGCTGAAGATTTTAAACATACAGATGAATAAATTAATACAGATACAGATACAGACGTTTGGGTGTGGGTATACATACACATATGCCCAACTATGCTGACTGCAGAGGCCTAGAATCAGTGACACCTAAATTGCAACATGCACACCAAGCATCCAGATTCTGATTTCTAAACACAATTCCCCAATATATGGCATGAGAAATCTTTTGAGAGGCAGCTGATTCCAGGCAAAATGCAAATTTATTCAAGAACATTTTGTGATGTGAGAAAATGAAAAAATGATTGAAAATTGAGGAGAATGTGTTTAAAGAAGACAGGAGCCAAGTGGACACGGAAGCTATTCCCAATGGTCAAAATCAAAATAATCTGACAAAATAAATAACAGTACCGGCTTACAACACATAGAATAAAACAAACATTCATAAACTTTTACAAATATAAATAAATAAATCAAGGAGAAAGATAGCTCTTCCTTGCAGATGAGCTCCAGTTAATAAATGTATTAATATAAGCCATAAGGACAATATAAATCACCATTAGGCAAACTCTACAGTCATAACAATCAGAGGCAAAGAGCTACTGACAAATGCTAAAATCAGTAAGAAAATGTTTGAGGAGAAATACAATGTTAGCATAGTCTCAAAGTATTTCCCAGAGCTTCACTTTATAACAGAGAAACCTGGCAGACACCATGTGAGCCAAGTGATGGATGTTAACAAAATCAGTGGCAGGACATGCCAATGTTTGCACCCCGATATGATGCACTAGTAAGGGCACATCACCTCTGTGATCTCGCCAACATTGCAACAGCCTCAAAAGTGTCATGAGGAAACATGACAGACCCAAACTGGGAAGTCTCTACAAGGTAACTGACCAACACTTTTCAAATGTGTGAAGATAGACTAAAGAATTTAGAGAAAATTCAAGATACACAGCAACTAAATCAACTGTGGGATTCTGGAGAGAATACTGAACAGAAAAAACAGTCATTAGGAAAAAACTGAAGAACCTGAATGGTATTTGTTGTTTTACTAATATTCTACTAATGTGAATTTTCTTGTTTTGATAATTTTATCATGGTTGTATAAATTTTAACTTTAGGGGAAGTTGGGTGATGGGTAAATGTGGTCCCTCTACTTTTTTTACATTTCTGTAAGTCTAAAATTATTTCAAAAGAAAAAAAATCTCCATTTCCTTGTTTTTTTATAAAAATCATTTCAAGGGAAAGAAAGAAAAGATTAGATATATTAAATACATCATGTTAAAAATGTTATCCATTATTCCCAAAATATTATAATCTGAAAATGTCTTGCTTCCTCTCATTCATGATAAACTATTTCTCCATGTGTTTTGCAATTTTAGATTGTGAGCTCCTATTTATTGGTTCTGTCTATAGGAATACTGAATAGAGATTTCCCTGATGCTGCTAAATCCTTGTTACAAGAGACTGCTACAACCTGAAAGAAAGTGGGGTCAAAACCGCTATGAAAATCTTCGCATACTGTATTTAATGTGCCCATCAGGTAAGATCAAGACATTTTCTAAAGATGAGCTGGTACTGTTCTATGAGATGGCCTCAGAATGAGTTAGAGAAGAGTCTCTCCTCTTCAGATACCAAACCTAGCAGAGACACAACAAAAAAGAGAAAATTTCAGGCCAATATCCTTGATGAACATAGATGCAAAAATCCTCAATAAAATACTAGCAAACTGAATCCAGCAGCTCATCAAAAAGCTAATCCATTATGATTGGGCTCTATCTCTTGGATGCAAGATGTGATTCACTACATAAACAGAGTTAAAGGCAAAAACCACATGAGGGTTGCCGTAGATGCCAAAAAGGCTTTTGATAAAATTCAACATTCCTAGGCTTCAAGGGAGCATACCTTAAAATAATAAGAGCCATCTATGATAAAACCACAGCCAACGTCATACTGAATGGGCAAAAGCTGGAACCATTCCCTTTGAGAACTGGAAAAAGACAAGGATGCTGTCTCTCATCACTTCTATTCAACATAGTACTCGAAGTCCTAGCCAGAGCAATCAGGCAAGAGAAAGAAATAAAAGACATTCAAACAATAAGAGAAGAAGTCAAACTCTCTCTCTTCACAGACAATATGGTTTTACACCTAGAAAACCCCATAGTCTTGGCCCAAAAGCTACTTCAGCTGATAAAACAACTCCAGCAAAATTTAAGGATACAAAATCAATGGCCAAAAATCAGTAGCATTTCTAAACGCCAACAACATCCAAGCCAAATCAAGAATGCAATCCCATTTACAACAGCTACAGAAAAAATACAATATCTAGAAATATAGCCAACCAGGGAGGTGTAAGAGCTCTGCAAACCACCGCTGAAAGAAATCAGAGATGACACAAACAAATGGAAAAACTTTCCGTGCTCACTGATAAGAAGGATCGACATTGTTAAAACGGCCATAATGCCCAAAGCAATCTATAGATCCAATGCTTTTCATATAAAATTACCAATGATATTCATCACTGAATTTTTAAAAAACTATTGCAAAATATATATGGAACCAAAAAAAAATCCCAAATAGCCAAGGAAATTTAAAGCAAAAAGAACATAGCTGGAGGCATCACATTACCCAGCTTCAAACTTTTACTACATTACTACCGTAACCAAAACAGCATGGTAGTGGTACAAAAACAGACACATGAACCAATGGAACAGAGTAGAGGAAATGAAGCCACACACCTACAACTATCAGATCTTTGACAAAATCAACAAAAACAAGCAATGGGAAAGGGCTCCCTACGAAATAAATGGTGCTGGGATAACTGCCTAGCCATATTCAGAAGATTGAAACTGGACCCTTTCCTTCCATTGCATACAAAAGTCAACTTAAGATGGATTAAAGATTTAAATGTAAAACCTAAAACTATAAAAAAAAAAAACCTAGACAAAAACCTAGGAAGTACCATTTTAGACATAGACCCTGGCAAAGATTTCATGAGAAAGACCCGGAAAGCAATTACAACGAAAACAAAAGTTGACAAACGCGGTCTCATTAAACTAAGGAGCTTCTGCATAACAAAAGAAACTATCACCACAGTACACAGACAACCCACGGAACGGGAGGAAATTTCTGTAAACTACGTATCTGACAAAGCCCTAATACTCAGAATGTATAAGATATTTAAACAAATTTACAAGCAAAGGACATGAACAGACATTTCTCAAAAGAAAACATACGCATGGCCTACAAGCATATGAACAAATGCTCAACATGGCCAATCATTAGAGAAACGTAAATCAAAACCAGTAGGAGATACCATCTCATGCCAGTCAGAATGGTTATTAAAAAGTGACAAAGTAACAGATGTTGGTGAGGTTGCAGAGAAAAGAGAACCCTTCTACACTGCTGGTGGGAGTATAAATCAGTTCAGCAAATGTGGAAAGCAGTTTGGAGATTCCTCAAAGAATACCATTCAATCCAGCAATCTCATTACCATATATATACTCAAAGGAATATAAATCATTCTACCACAAAGACATGCATGCATATTTTCACCATATCACTATTCACAATAGTAAAGACCTGGAACCAACCTAAATACCCATCCACAGTGGACTGAATAAAGACAATGTAGTACATATCATGGAATACTATGCAGCCATAAAAAAAGAATGAAACCATGTCCTTTGCAGCAACATCAATGCAGCTGGGGCCATTATCCTTAGCAAACTAACACAGGAACAGAAAACCAAATACTGCATGCTTTCATTATTGTAAGTAGGAGCTAAACATAGAGTACACATGGACACAAAGAAGGGAACCACAGACACTGGAGTCTACTTGAGGGTGAAAATCAGAAAACTACATATCGGGTCCTGTGCTAATTACCTGAGTGACAAAATATCTGTAAACCAAATCCCCATGACATGCAGTTTACCACCTGCATGTGTACCCCTGAACCCAAAATGCAAATAGGAAAGAAAAAAAGACATTTCCTGCCTAACAGTTTCATTCTAATTTTTTTTCTTTTAAGGGCAAACATTTTTATATTGACATTATGTACTCCCTATATCCAAGAATCACCCAGAAATTTTTAAACATGGATTTACAGGCCGCTTAACATTTCAAGTCACTGTAAAACAAAAAAAAAAAAAACAAGTAAAATAACATTCCTTAACAGAGGTTATTCATTAACTAACTTGAAAGCCCTTCTAAATCTATGGAAACATGGTCCATTATCCAAATTTAGACATATTCAAAATTGATGTTGAATTTCAGGGGACAAGTTGTCTAGAGTTTTCACTGAACCAACTACTCTATGATTTGACCACATTTTCGAGAAGACAATCTGACCTCAGTAACAAAAATCAGTGCAACACAGATTAATAGACCCAAAGGTCTCCAACGGTTTCCCAAAACATAGAACACTCCTGACCTACTGTATGTGCTTCGAGTGGGGCCTGTTTCAGAGCCAATGCAACATGATAGAAAAAGGGTTCGACCCAAAATGTACGCTGGAGAACTCAGGGCAAAATGGCAGGAAAAGGGCCAGGAAGCCCTCAAAATCTGGAATAAGTCACAGGAAGGTGTCAGATAGCAGATGCAAAATGAGAGATGAAAACCCAGGGCATGAAGACAAAGTAGGCCACTCTAAAGGGAATAGGTGCTTGGGGTAGGGGAGCTGGGTGTGTGAGATCTGTGATGCCCAGAGAGTTTACCTGGGACCTCTGTATACAATCCTTATCCTCTTCTGGGCTAACAGTGAATAGTTTGAATATGATAAGGTTGAATTAAGCTTTTGAATCAAATTATTACTAAAAAACAATAATAATGGGCTATAGCATTTTATGCAGGCCAACTAGAAGCTTAACATGGGATTCAGTACTTCAATATGATCTTGGTTCTCACAAGCAGCATAATTAGTATTAACAGACTATGCTAAGGATAAGAAAATTGAGGCTCAGAGAATAATTGGTCTAAAATTTTATAACTAGGAAGTAGCAAAGCTGAGATCTGAACATGGATCCATCTGACGTGAAGGCCCGTGTTCTTAAACATTATGTGAACTATAACCTGTTTGCCTAGATTGGAAGAGTCCTTCCTGGACCCAGGACCGGTGCACAGATATCCTCTGAGCGTGCCAACTGGAGTGCTCTTATGGTCCCATAGTATCCATGGCACACAAAAAATCTTCCAAACCATCCATCTCCTCATTATGCCCGAGGCTGGAACCAGCTACAATAAGGTGTGGTTAAGCTTGATGATGATGGTCAGACTGCTCACAGACAGAAGGAGCAAGGTGAGGACCTGTTACATAAGGACGAGTGGGAGCAAAATGAACAGAAACATCTGAGGATAAAATAATGGAGTTGAAAGCATCCAGGTCTTAAAATGGCTGCTAATAGTGATTTTTCTATTTCAAAAAGGATGGTCAGAGCATCTTGTCCAGTTGATTCTACCTTTTGGGTTGAAATTAACACTTTTCAGAAACAGTGTTAGGCTGCCCCTCAGGGAAGCCTGGGGAAGGAAGGCATCTCATCTGTCTCCCTTAAGGTACACCTCATGAAGACTCCATTGTTCCTCATTCACCACACTTTAGATACTCAATCTGAAGAATCACTGAACATCTTGGAAAATCACAATTCATTCAATGTTATAAAATAAGCTCAGTTCCCTCTTTTTTTTTTTTTTTTTTTTTTTTTTGACAGAGCCTCACTCTGTCACACACGCTGGAGTACAGTGGCATGATCCTGGCTCACTGCAACCTCTGCCTCCTGCGCTCAAGCAATTCTCCTGCCTCAGCCTCCCTAGTAGCCAGGACTACAGGCATGAGCCACGAAGCCTGGCTAATTTTGTATTTTCAGTAGAGACAGGATTTCACCATGTTGGCCAGACTGATCTCTAACCCCTGGCCTCGTGATCTGCCTGCCTCAGCCTCCCAAATCCCATGCCGGGGATTACAGGCATGGGCCACAGCACCCGGCCCCTCTTGATTTTCTAGACTGATGCTATGGTGTCAAGAAGGCATAAGTAATGATGATAGATTAACATGTTCTGCTGAGGACCCAAACAAAAAAGTGAAGGTTGAAAACTGAGGCAAGAATGCATCCTGTAGTTGTAGTCATAAATACTTCCTGTTGATTTCTGTACCAAAACTGCCTCTTTCAATTAATGCCCACCTCAACATCTTTTTCAGAATCTTAATTCTTAGAAAGCAGCAACTTTGCTTGGTTGGTTTATTGACATGAGTTTCAGGCACAAATGAAAACTCTTTGTATTTTTTCTAGTTGAAAACGTATCATATCCCTACAGTTGCCAGGACTTTTTAAATCAAAAGAATAAAATTTTACAAAATTATGTTCTGACTTGTTAATACAAATAAAAGCAATGCTACATGTACCCGCACTATTGGATACAGGCCTAAAGGAAACAGCTAGATAAACTGTCCCAGTTTAATGCTCATATGCAGAAACTGCCTGATTCTGATCACTAGGATAGTGCATATTACAACGAATAGATGAGGAGAAAGTGAGAAAAAAATAGCCTTTCCCAGAGTCAATGTAACTACATCCATATGCTCAGTTTGGTTCCCCTAACTGCATAGGTTAGCACGGATAAAAGAGAAAAATATTAAGAGGCAAATAGGGAGAGTGAAATGAGCCATAAAGAAGACACACAGAAAAAAATTAAAGAAGTTCAACATGATGTATAAATAAAGTAGCCAAGAATATAAACATCACGGAGTCGTCCCTAAAGAATCATTATTACTCCCATACCCACAGTTACATGAGAAGGTGCTGGGTATTGGTAATAAAGAAACACAAGAATAGTCTGGATGGATTTCATAAGCTCCTGGAATATATGCTGAGAACTTGAGCAACTTGGGAGTGCTCTAGGTGCTGCAGTTATCACTCTGACCACTCTCCTTCCTATTTACTGAGAGGATTAGAAGAGAGGTCCACCCAAAAAAGCTGTACATGGATGGTTGTAGCAGCTCTATTTAAAACTGACAAAACTTGGAAGCAACCAAGATGTCCTTAAATTACGGTGGGTGAATAAATAAAGTGTGGTACATCCAGACAATGGAATGTTATTCAGGGCTAAAAAGAAAGGAGCTGTCAAGCCACGAAAAGACAAGAAAGAAAGTTAAATTCATATTACTAAATGAAAGAGGCCAATCTGAAAAGACCACATACTGTACTATTCCAAATATAGGACACTCTGGAAAATTCAAAACTATGGAGACAGGAATAAGACCAGTGATTTCCAGGGGTTGGGTGGAAAAGGGGATGAGAACAGGTGGAACATAGAGGATCCTATGGATCAATCTTGCATGAGCTGCACACGTACCCCAGCATCTAAAGTACAATAAAAGGAAAAAAAGAAAAATGTCTGTTCATGTCCTTTGCCCACGTTTTAATGCAGCTGTTTGGGTTTTTTTTCCTTGTAAATTTGTTTAAGTTCCTTATACATGCTGGATATTAGACCTTTGTCAGACGCATAGTTTGCAAAATTTCTTTCCCATTGTGTAGGTTGTCTGTTTACTCTGTTGATAGTTCTTTTCGCTGTGCAGAAGCTCTTTAGTTTAATAGATCCCATTTGTCAATTTTTGCTTTTTTGCCATTGCTTTTAGCACCTTTGTCATGAAATTTTTGCCTGTGCCTATGTGCAGAATGGTATTGCCCAGGCTGCCTCCCAGGGTTTTGATAGTTTGGAGTTTACGTTTAAGTCTTTAATCCATCTTGAGTTGATTTCTGTATATGGTGTAATGAAGCGGTCCTATTTCAGCCTTCTGCATGTGGGTAGCCAGTTCTTCCAGCACCATTTATCGAGTAGAAGTGCCTTCCCCACTGCTTGTTTTGGAAAGCTTTGTTGAAGATCAGATGGTCATAGGTGTACGGCCTTACGTCTGGGCTCTCTACTCTGTTTCATTGGTCTATGTGACATAACTTTTACCTTTTTTTTCAATATTTCTAAGCTATGCAGTTCATCCATGAGTTTTTTCAAACTGTCACAAATATCCAGAGAATTTTTCCATTATATTCATTGAAAAAATTTTCCATAGAAGTGGTCCCATGCAATTCAAATCCACATTCTTCAAGGGTCAACGGTATGTCTTTTTTATTGTTTTTCTTTCTCTTCATTAATATAAACTACATCGCACAAAATGATTGATAAACCTGTTATCTATGTTAGACATACACCCTAAAAGTATGACATCTGTGACCATAAAAGCACAGACAAGGGAGGACAAATGGAGTTACATTGGAACAAGATGACTGTATTTTCCAGGAAATAAATTAGTATTAATCCAGCACAGATTGCATTAAACCAAGATGTACAGTTTAACCCTTAGAGCAATCAATAATAAAATAACTCAAAAACACAGTTTTTACAAAAGAAACAAAGAAGAGAATTAAAATAGTATACAACAGGCCGGGTGCAGTGGCTCAAGCCTGTAATCCCAGCACTTTGGGAGGCCGAGGTGGGTGGATCACAAGGTCAAGAGATCGAGACCATTCTGGTCAACGTGCTGAAAACCCGTCTCTACTTAAAATACAAAAATTTAGCTGGGCGTGGTGGTGCACACCTGTAATCCCAGCTACTCGGAGGCTGAGGCAGGAGAATTGCCTGAACCCAGGAGGTGGAGGTGAGCCGAGATCACGCCATTGCACTCCAGTCTGGGTAACAAGAGCAAAACTCCATCTCAAAATAATAATAATAATAATAATAATAATAATAAAATAAAATAGTATACAAGAAAATATAATTTAACACAATAAAAAAGCAGTAAAAGATAAAGGGAGGAATAAAAGATATGAGATATACTGAAAATAGCAAAGTAGCAAACATGAAGCCAAGTATATGAATAACTGTATGAAATGTGAATGGATTGAACATTTCAATTAAAACGTAGAAATCATCAGACTGAATTTTCTCATTTTATCATTATCATTTTCTCATTTTATCAACAAATTGTTATCATTTTTAAAATGATAACTCATGCAAGCAGTAAACAAAAGTGGGCTGAAGTGGCAATACCAGTATCAGGCAAACAGACCCTAAGATGAAAATATTACCAGAGAAAAAGAGACATTTAGTAATGATAAGACTTCAATTCATTTGGATAATGCAATAATTATAAAAGTATATACACTTAACCACCAATCCTCAAGTTAGGAAAAATACCCAATCCAACAATAATAGCTGAAGACTGCAATACCCTACTCTAAATAACTGATAGAATGGTTTCACAGAATATCACTAGTAATGTGCAAGAGACAGAACTATGGTCAAGCAGGACAGATCTGATACTCATAGAACACTCCACAAACAGCAGCAGAATACACATCACAAGCAGTCTCCAGGACAGATCAAGTGCTAGACGGCAAAACAAGTCTTAATAAAATGAAAAGGACTGAATTGTACAATGTATGTCCTGTGGCCACAACTGAATTAAATTAAAAATCAAAAACATAAAGAAACTTGGGCAATCCCCAAATATTTGGAACCTTCAAAACATCCTTTGAAATAACCCATAAGTCAAAAAAGGAAATTGTATGAAAAATTAGAAAATACTCCTAGCTTAATGAAAATCAAAGTACATTACATGTTAAATTGAAGAAATGCAAAGAAGTGGTACTGGGGGAATGGTCTGAGAAATGGTAACTTTCTATGTTAGTAAACCTTTCTGTTTGAGGAGGACATGAGTTTGTAAATGAAGTCTCAAGATTGAAAAATATTGTGAGAAATTCTGTAACAACGATTATAACTGAAACAATACATATTACTGATGTAGTCTTTTCTGTCATAACAGAAATTTTACTCAAATATTACACAAAATGAAACAGATCATCAAGGTTATACTGCCTTGTAAACTTGCTATTAAAAGTAATTTAGCTCCAAACTAAACTTATAATAAATTATATTTTATAGAGAATGAAATTAGAATGAGTTTACAAACCACAAAGATAATTCAAGAAAATAAAAACAGCAACCAAATAAAGAATGCTACCAGAAATATCACAGTAGCCAAGGTAAACGTGGTTAACTTAAAATAGTCCAATTACAACCTCCACTGTTTTCCACTCAAAGAATATGAGGAAAGATTTATAGACATAGACTTTCTTCATTCACCAAATAAAATATGAAATACAAAATCAGGATGTCATATGGCAAAAGTTCTAAAATCTTACCTCCATCAGAACAAAGAGTGCTGCAAAGAACAGAAGGGTTGCCCATTCCACTCTGTGTAGAATTATCTCAAAATCATGAATGTCAGCTAAAATTAGCAACCAGATGGCACCCAGAATAGCAATCCATCCTGAAAATAAGTAAATAAACATAGAGATGTAGCTCCACAGTTAACACACCGATTCATTGTTTATGTTCTGGTTGCCTTTTTCCTTTATCAAGAATAACTGTCACACTACAAAGTGCATGTACTTAAAATGCATATCACTTCCATTTGGTAATGAGTGTACTCATGAAACCAACACTGTGATCAAGATCATGTACATGCCCGTTGACCCTAGAAGTTTATTCATTCCTATACGTTCTGTAGCTCCTCTTGCTCCCCTGGTCAACTCCCACACTCCCAGTAACCATTCATCTCTTTTCTTTCACTATAGATTGCTTTACATTTCCTATAAATGCAGGTTTTCTGTAATTATACCACTGTTTTTTGTTGTTGTTTTGAGGTTTTTAAGACATTGTCTTGCTCTATCGCCCAGGCTGGGGAACAGTTCGGCTCACTGCAATCTCCACCTCCCGGGCTCAAAGTGGGGAGCCCAGCCTCCCAAGTAGCTGGGACTACAGAAATCAATGAAATAGAAAATGGAAAAATGTTAGAGAAAAGCAATGATACCAAAACCTAATTCTTTCAAAAGCTCAGTAAGATTGGTCAACGTTTAGCCTACCTGAATAGAACAAGTGAGAAAACAAAATTGCCAATATCAAGAACAAGATCAGTGGCATGACTATGGATTCTATACATTACAGGTGTGTACTAGTTTTCTAAAGCTGTCATCGCAAATGATCATAAACATAGTATCTTGAAATAACACCTATTTATTACATCCTGGTTTTCAGAGGTCAGAGAATGCTGGTTCACAGCAGGATGTCTGTTGAGAGTCTCATGAAGCTGCAGCCACAGTGTTGGCAGGGCTGCCTACCTGTCTGGAGACTCTAGGGGAGGATCTGTTTCTCTGTTCATTCAGGTGTTGACATAATCCAGTTCCCTGCAGCTGTAAGACTGAGGCCCCCGTTTCCTTACTGGCTGTCACCCAAAAGCTGTGCTGAGCTTGCAGGGGCATCTACATTCCCAGGTTCATGCCTCAATTAATCCATCTTCAAAGTCAGCAAGGCCCCTCTCACACTTCAGATCTCTCCCAGCTCTTCCGTCACAGCTCTCTAACTGGCTCCTCTACCTTTCACTTTACTTTTAAGGGCCCTTGTGATTATATTGAATCTACCTGGATAATCCAGAAAAATTTCCCTTTATGAAGGTTTACAACCTAAACCCACCTGCAAAATTCCTTGGCTATGTAACATAACATATACAGCCATTAATATCAGGAACTAGAGGGTGGACCCCTTTGAGGCAGAGAGGTATATATGAATTAATTTGGGAAAAATTAGCATTTTAACAATATAGGTGCTTCTGATCTATAAACACAGTATACAGATCCAATTATTCTTATCTTCTTTCATTTTTCTAAGAATGTTTTGTATGAATACCAGCAATCTTTTGCATAGAAATTAACAAACTGATTCTAAAATTCATGTAAGAATGCAAAGGACTAGAATAATCAATACAACTTTTATAAAAGAACAACAAACTTTGAGAACATACATTATCTCACTTCAATATTTATTATGAAGTAACAGCAATAAAAACTATGATACTGCATCAAAATAAATTGATCAGTGATGAATACAAAAATATACCCATATATTTATGGTCAATTGATTTTTTACAATGATTCATGGTGATTTAATACAGAAGGAGAAGTCTTTTCCACATATGGTGCTGGAACAGTTGGATATCCATATGCAAATGAACTTTTACTTCGATCTGTTCATTAATCATATACAAAATTTAATACAAATAGATTATAGTCCTAAATGTAAAACATAACTATAAAACTTCTGGAAGAAAATATAGGAAGAAATCTCTGTGATCCTGGGTTAAAGGTTTTATTAGGTATAATATTGCAAACATAATGTATGAAAAGAAAAAAATCACATTAATTGAACTTTATCAAAATTATGAATTCCACTTTTTCAAAGGGCACTGTTAAGTAAAAGCAGAGAAAAGCCACAAACTGGGAGAAAATATTTCCAAATCATCTATCTGATAACAGACCAACATCCAGAATATATATTTTTTTAATTCTCAAAATTCAACAAGTAAACAAACAACCCAATTAAAATGGGAAATATTTTAAACAGACACTTCCACAAAGAAGATATAAGACTGACAAATGAGTACATGAAAAGATGGTCAGATATCACTAGCCATCAGGGAAACGTGGAGTAAAGTCACAATGACATTCACTGTCTACCTCAGAATGTGTAAAATCAAAAACACTGACTAATGTAAACGTTGACAAGGAGATGAAAGAAGTGGAAATGTCAAGCACTACTGGTGGGAGTGTAACTTGGTTCAACCATTCTGGAAAACAGTTTAGCAGTTTTGAAAAACATAATCCTTACATGTACCATAAGAACTCACCTTTAAGTATTTACCCAAGAGAAATTAAAGCATAAGGTAACACAAAGATTCGAATACAGTGTTTACTGTAGTCTTAGTTGTTATAGCCAAAAACTGGAAACAATTCAAATATCCATCAACAGGTGAAAGCATGTTCAAAAACTGTGTTATATTCAAACCATAGAATACTCCTCAGTAATAGCAGGAATGAATTACTGACGTATGCTACCACATGGATGAATCTCATAATAATTATGCTGAATGAAAGAAGCCAGACCAAACACACTAAGCAATCACTAAGGAACAGAGTCTAGTGACCATACATGACAAGGAATACAGTCTTTTCAAAAATAGTTTGGAAAAGTCACAAAACAAGACTACTACAGTCTTTGATTGTAAAAATTAATAACAACCCTGGAGAAGGGAGTGACACTGATTTCCAGATTTACCACAATATAATATTCAACTATCCAGTGTTCAACCAAAAATACATCACAAGGCATAGAGAAAAACAGCCAATGGAATAGAATATAGAGCCCAGAAATAAATGCTTATGCATATGGTCAAATGACACCTGGTGAGAATGCCAAGTCTACTCAAGTGCAGTCTCTTCAACAGTGTTGAGGGAACTGGATATCCACAAGCCAAATAATAAAGTTGGACTATCTTACACCATGTACAAAAATTAATTCAAAGTACATTAGAAACCTAAACACCAAGTCTGAAACTACAGAACTCCTAAAAGAAAACATGGAGGAAACAATTCAGTATATTGAACTTGGCAATAATTTCTAAGATATGACAGCAAAAGTGACAAAAGCAGAAATAAACAAACGTGATTACATCAAACAGACAGAAGGAAGATTAAAAGATTGCCAGGGGTGGGGGTGAAATGAAGAGTTATTGCTTAATGATTATAGGGTTTCTGCTTGGGGTTAATGAACTGTTTTGGAGATTATGGTGATGGTGATGTAATTAATGCCACTGAGTTGCACAATTAAAAATGGTTAAAATGGCAAATTTTATGTTATATATACATATCATATATGTATTTTATATATCCATAAAACATGTACATATCACACATGGATATTTACATATCTATATGCATATCACATACTTTACACACATACACAATTTTGTGTGACATACAGGTATCTCACAAACCTGCCATTTTAACCATATATTTTTTAACCATATGATATATTATTTTTCTTACTACAACAGAAAACTTTTAAAAAGGAAGATGGGGTTGGGGAGGGCACTGTCCTTTAGCATGTGAAGGCCAGACGCACATGAGATTTCTCAGCAAGGAGGCTGCAGTGGCCTAAGTTTTCTACTTTTGTTAGTTTTGTCTCCTAACCAAAATGTTACTTTTCCTTGAATTCTCCAGGGTACCTACCACGCAGCACGGAAGACGAACACTCACTTGCTTATCTGACCATCACATCTACGGTGACTCCTTCACCACCCCTCTAACGACAGACCGCCGTATCTTTTCTATAATTGCTCCAAATTTCACTTTCCCAGAGCAAAACTTTTTGACACCCAGAAACGGCACCCCCTTGTTTTCTCTGCTATGCAGCAATGAGAAACTCTCTCTAACAGTCAGTGAAAACACAAGTGCTTTTCCATGATTTTGAGAGAAATTTCAGTCATGACAAAAAGCTGGAAGCTCCTTTAGGGCTCTTTTATAGTTCTGTTTTATCATTGTGGAGGCCTGCACTTTCCTCCAGCCAGCACTCCTGCCATAGCACTCATCCATCCAACTTCAGAATAGGTTCTAAAGTCAACCAAGATTTGTCTTGTCAGAAAAATTCCCTGCAAGAGCTTGTCCCTGCGAAACCTCAATTTCCCTCTTACTTTTAATTGCACCGTCTGCAGAGCCAGCGGCACTAATCAAGCTGACAGTGCACGAGCGAGTCTGCTTGGTAATGCCTGGTCCTTCTCTGAGGAGTACAGGCCACATCATCTAACAGGGCCCAGGTCCCCGTGACCAATGCTCCAGGCTGCTCTGCTCAGCACCAGCTCCTCAGGGACAGTGACAAAGGGTGAGGCGGTGGTTCTTCCACAGTGTGCTGGAAGAAAAAGCCACTGACAGGAACATCACAATTTCCAGCTTCACATTCTACTACAAATTCCGACAATGTGCCATTGAGACTCTTTTGCTAAAAATTACAAATGCACTTGAGTGGAGATGAATGTAGATAAAAAGCCTCATTTATGTGACCTGTCTTTATCCCATGGAGCTTCCATCAAACCCCCTCCTCGAGTGGGCATTAATCTCTCACCAAGAGCTTTGCCATTTCTTAATGCAAAAATATGAGATAAGTGGCTCTATACTTTCATTTGTGTCTCCAACAGAGTCAAGTTTCCACGCAGAACAAATAGGTTAATGAGCCTCTTTTCCCCTATTTTTAAAGCCCTAGGCATTGTGATTCAAAGCAAAGTCAGAAAGGGCTCTCCCTAGTCCCGCACCAGCCTCCTATGCACAGGCACTCGCTGGTTCTCTCTCAGCACCCAGCCTGGGAGGAAACTGAGGCTCCCAGAGATTAAGTGGTTTTCTCCAGGCTGCACAGCCCACTGGGGTAAAGCCAGGATTCCATCCCCATTCAGCTGGAATTTCTTCCCCTGCCGTCTGATGTGCTCAGCCTTCTGATGGAAGACCTTTGCTAATTACAAGCAAATCTGGTTTATCTATTTCACATCTCTTGCCACAGTGTGATCTGACAAACATACTGAGAAATGTAACTTCTATTTGAAACCTTGTAATCTTTTTATAAAAGATATACTGTACATGTTCCTTGACCTGGACATTGTGTAACCAACTTTGACCAAAAGCAGTACTGTCCTGATCAATTAAGATGAAGTACCCTGTGTGCCTTGAGGCACGCAGGATACATCTCCAGAGACTATCTCATCAGTTACTCAACTCATCGTCACCCTTGCAACCAGGAAAACCCACAGATGGACTGAGCATACTGTACACAGGACAAGTCACCCTGCGTGCCACCCTTTCATGTGGGAATTCATGAGTACCAGCCATCCACTTCCTAAAACGGGCCAAGTGAAATCACAAATCATCAAGGACTTTCTGCTGGACAGCTACACTGAGGTTGTCCCTGGGGTAGCTCTAGATCTCCCACCTACCCAAGCACTCAACCTCCAGGGAGCAAGCCCAGAGCTTCCTTGTGGGGAGCCCCAACTCCACAGTTGGGTGGGGGAACAGGAGAGGGCACCTGGGATGAGCTGGCTTAGAAAGTTGGAAGGGGCCGAGCAACCAGGGAGTTCAGGCCTATTTAAGCACCATGTATCAGGCAGCTGCTATGGGACCAGAAGGAGGGAGCATCGCACTACTTACTCAATTATCACATAGACTACACAACTCCCATTCTTTCTAGTTTCCCTTTAAAATCTAGCAAAAAGTAAGACCACTTTTCATAATCTCTGTGCCTTCCTGCTCTGCTCAGCAATCAGCCTGAACCATTTGTTCATATCTCAGGCAACTGTGTACCAGGCACTGCTCCTCAGAACTCTGTATGTATTAACTGACTCAATCCTCACAGCAATTTTAAAGCCTAGCTCCAACACTCAGTTTTTACAGGCACGCGCTGTGTGCTGCAGGACACACACTTAGAACCAAGAAGCTCAAGCTCCAGACCTGACCTCTCCCTTCTACACCCAGGAAGTGGCCGTGACTGCCCACGGTACCAGCTGCAGCTGCAACACCAAAGCTCTGAGTGAAGCTAATGGCTTCCTTTCAACACCTGGAAGCTTCTGCGTGGTTTCCAAGATGGCTTAGGAAATGCCACGATTACACCAAGTGAGTCATTTAAAAGATCCAAGGTTGGAAAAAATAAAGATGATTCTCTTTCTGAGCATTTTGCTTCAAACAAAGATTTGGCAGGGAACCCTGGTGGCTTCCCTTCCCTTTCTCTTCACCAGGCTCCCACACTCTCTGCCCCAGGGGCTGACCTGTGCACACCATATCAAAAGGTTCTCATGCCCCAGGATGCCAGTCAGGCTCTGCCCTTGACACCAGAGAGTAAATGTGCCAGTTTCTGAGTTCTCTGTAAATGGAATCAGATAGCATGTACTCTTTTCTGTCAGACTTTTCTTTTGGCCAACATGTCTGTGAGACTCAGTCATGTAATACATTCATTTTTCTGTAGAGTCTTCCAGTGTATGACTGTCCCACCATCTGTTCATTCTAGGGGCTGATATTTTGAGTTGTTTCCAGCATGGGGCTATTATAAACAGGCTGCTATGAGCATTTTTCAGACAGTCTTTTGGTATGCAATTGTACATATTTTTGTTGGGCATACCACTATGAACAAAACTACCAAGCAGGAAATACACATTGCTCTAAACTTTCGCAGATGCTGTCGAATCATTTTCAAACGTCACTGTACAAATTTACAGTCTTATCAGCAATGCCCGACACTTCCTGCCACTCTACAATCTTTCAGCACTTACCACGGTCAGTCTTTTATGCTAATTAGGTGTGAATACAGTGGGATCTCACTGTGGCTAAATTTTGCATTTTATTTATGACTTATAAGGTTGAACACCTTTTTATATACTTGTTAATAATTTCAGTAATTTCAATATCTTCTGCTGTGAAGTGTCTAAGATTCCTGACCATTTTTCTTTCTTTTTTTTTGAGACTGAGTCTCGTTCTGTCACCCAGGCTGGAGTGCAGTGACAAGATCTCAACTCACTGCAATCTCTGCCCCCCAGGTTCAAGCAGTTCTCTGCCTCAGCCTCCCAAGTACCTGAGATTACAGGTGCCCACCACCATGCTACTTTTTTGTATTTTTAGTAGAGATGGGGTTTCACCATCTTAGCCAGGCTGGTCTTGAACCCCTGACCTCGTGATCCACCCACGTCGACCTCCCAAAGTGCTGGGATTACAGGAGTGAGCCACCACAACCTGTCCATTTTTCTATTGGGGGTTATGTCTTTCTTTTATTGATCTATAGGTGTTCTTTTTATATTTTAGATATAATTTCCAAATATAACAATGGATGCTTTTGCAAGCAGTTTTTTCATTCTGTGGCTTCTTTTTCATTCATTTCGTAGTATATTTTAAGAACCAAGTTCCTAATTTTAAGGTAGTCAAAGTTATCAATGTAATATTTTATCATTAGCACTTTTCATATCCAATTTAAGAAGCTGAGTCACAAATATAAATGAGAAAATGATGGGCCAGCTTACCCTATGACTGGATGTCATGCATGAATATACTGTAAGGTAAGTTAGTGAGTTATTGCCACAATAAAGCTACATAACAAAAAAAGGAATTGGGTCACATGGGGATTTTTGCTGACATAACATGATCTGATGAAGACACTCAGCCAGACCCCTACTTTACAGAGGCCACTGAACCTTGCAGGGATTAGGTCCTCTTAAACCAAACAGGCACCTTAGGGAAGGAAGTGCAGGACGGGGAGAAGGTACACACCTGCCTCAGCTGACCCTCATCCGATCTTAGGTGGACTCCAGGCCCACTGCTTGCTAGACCAAGGGGGCTAATTGGAGCTTTTCATCAGCACAAGTGGAAAAACTATCACTTTTCAACGTATGTATCCCATCCCAATTCCAAAAATGTCAAGGAGGAAATTGTGATGGCAGGATGGGGGAATGGTACAGCTCTATAAATAAGCCACGAGAAGGAAGCAACTAAAACTTTCAGGACACTCAAGGGTTATTGTGCTTAGAGGCTGGTCAGTTTCTCCAAAAATGGGAACTTCTAAGGAGAACACACAAAGACACAAAAGCAGGATCTTTGTCCTGGATAAACCCAAATATCAGTGACCCAGGCTGTCCCCTGAATGCCAGCTCACTCGCATTCTAAAGCACTCACATTGTCAGGAAGACAGTGACGGGCTCAACTCCCAGGATAAACTGAGAGACAGCTGCCTCAGCACACATGCCCGGAGCACAGTCGGGTATGGTCTCTGTGGCCTTGGGAGTGCTGGACTGAACTGAGCTCTGCCCCAAGGACTGTGCAGGCTCATGGAGAAGACAGCTCACATACAACTGCCACGATGTACCTGTGATGGCCACGCCAGCCTCAGACGGCAGGGTGCCAGACGGGTCTCTCAGCTAAATCCACACGCTGGCTGAGGCCACGGGCAAACCAACCAGAGCCTAACTGAACGGTGGAGCTGTTTGTGGTCTCAAGCATCTTTGAAGCATGTTGAAAATCAAACAGGCTCTCAGGAGCTTACTATTCTTGATTTTGTCAAAACTTATGTGAACAAGAACATCTACGACAAACTCATTAAAATGTCAGCAAGAAAGGAAAGCGCCATAACTAACATTTTCTTATTCTTATTTTCACTTTCTTAGTTCTCAGTATCAAATGATTTTCTAACCCCTACTTTTAAATAATTAGTTGAAATACTGGCAATGTTTAGGATGAGTATCATTCACCACTCACAGACTCTGCTAACATTTGTACTCAACTTCTGGTACCTCAAGCCCTATCAAATGCAGTGATATTAAAAATATGAATATTATGCTCCCTAGATATTATGAAGGAGTAGAATTAAAATTGTGAGTGCTTAAGATGATATCATCTCATCGTGGTTAAATTCTGCGTTTTACTGTTGACTTGTGAGGTTGAACACCTCTTCATATGTTCTTTTATTCATTAAAATGAGTAAATCCTTGCACAAGAATAGCTAAGCATAAATAAATAATGCAGTTGAAGAATTCTCATTTTGCATTTGTGCATTTGGGCTTTGTTAGGAATCAGGTTCATTATCACAGAGGCAGGACCGTGTGCAGGTGCATTCGACACCGTCAGGCGTCGTGCCTTCTTCACAGGCATCCCCAATGCTTCTCACAGTGATGAGTGGGAAAACACACTCAAAAATACCCGATCAACAAGTGAATGAACAAGCAGCTAAAACATCTGCATTAAACAAGGACTGCAAGTTCTCAGAACGCCACACAACTTGAGTCTTCTTGCAGAAAGAGACATTTACTCCTCAGAGCAGGTTTTCCTGTGCTCTCAGGAACCACCCAGGTCACTGACTGCACAGCTGCAGTGAACTGCATTCCATGTGGACGGAGCCTGGAGAGGTGGGCCATAGAGCAGCCTAACTCTAAGCAACATGTCCAGCTCTTCTTAGCCTTCACACAGCTTTGCCATTGGAACTGAACCCCCTTTCCATGCTCCTCAAAATCCAAATAAAATGCATTTATTTATTTATTTATTTATTTTTTGAGACGGAGTTTCGTTCTTGTTACCCAGGCTGGAGTGCGATGGCACGATCTCGGCTCACTGCAACCTCCGCCTCCTGGGTTCAGGCAATTCTCCTGCCTCAGCCTCCTGAGTAGCTTGGACTACAGGCACGCGCCACCATGCCCAGCTAATTTTTTGTATCTTTAGTAGAGATGGGGTTTCACCATGTTGACCAGGATGGTCTCGATCTCTTGACCTCATGATCCACCCGCCTCGGCCTCCCAAAGTGTGGGGATTACAGGCTTGAGCCACCGCGCCCAGCCCTAGAATGCATTTTTGACTGATTCATTCCATTCCCACAAACATCCATGCAGATTTTAGTCACCCCCATTGGTGGGCCACTATGTAATATTCTAAAGCACCAGATAAAACATCCTATCATGTAAAGCCCTTAACAAATCTTGTAGAAGGTGTTTCGCATATTGGTTCACTAGTGACTTGTCAGAGCTCCCCACACCTGTCACTATTCTCCCTTCTGGACCCCCAGGAAGGTTCCCCAGCCCTGTAGTTAGGTGAAGCCACAAGACCAACCCAGCCATTGCACCATAAGCAAACAAGACACACATTCCTAGCCTGGCATTTACAAGCAGCTGTCAGTTCTATCCCGTCTCTTCCTTGCCAAGTTGATGCTCAAAGCTGCTGTTGATATGATGGCATCACACAGGGCCTCTGTCCAGCAGAGTTCTCACTGACCAGCACTGAAGATGTCAGCAAGAAAAAACGTGGTTGTGTCAAGCTTCCAAGACACCGGGGCCAGTGTTTTAGCCAGCAAAGCTCGTCCTATCCTGATACGTCTGGCCCGAGAAAACACCACATGGACAGGCTTTATGTCACATGACCTGTCTGCAAACGTTGAAAGAAACATTAGGTCGCTCATGTTTTCAGTTGTTCAGTTTTGTTCCAGTTAACCGTGTCATTCACTAACAATGGAACACCTAATTTTCACAACTGGACACATCATAAACATCACTGAAAAACTGGCTCTATTATTAGAAGTTTCAGACATAGATGGCCAGAGCACTATTATCTCCTAGTGTATTTAAATTATTCTTCAAATGATCAGTGTTGATGAACTTCAATATGACCACAGTGCAGCTTCAGACTAGCAAGTGAAAATGTTGACATACCCTAACTCTACTCAGCATCGGGACTGCAAAGTTAGGGATATCCTGAGCCCTGAAAGGAAGAATCTCCTGCTCCCAATGTTTCTAAGAATTCTGTAGCTGTGATTTCTCCAGATTTAGCTTTCTATAGTGAATATGAAGATTGTCTTTCTTGTTAATGCCAAGGGGAAAACATAATTTACATAGAAAAAATGTTAATGTATATTGAGATGATGCAGAATGTTAAGGGTAATGACCAATGACAAAAACTGTAAGTGGTAGTCACTTAATGTGAAAGTGTTAATTCTCTTGATGACTGCATATCTAACACCTTGTTCTCCCACACATAATTCATATTTTTATTCAAATAGAGACTACTAACATTTCTGAAAAACCCACAGTTTAAAAGCTAATGTGGTTCTCTGTCAAAATTATACAGTCTTTAAAAAACCTCAGCAGTCTTACTATTCTGTGCAGACACAAGCCACTTGGAATGAAAAATGAGGAAAGAAACAGTCATTAAATGAATTTACTCTACCCCAAATTCCTTAACCTGTGGGTACTCAATGGAGGATATTGGCTGCATTATTCAAAACATTTTGGAGCTAATAAAAGGAAACCACAATCAACATTGAATGCCCATGTGTGAAAAATCACGACCAAGCCTATGAAATGCTTCACCAGGCTCCTGGCAAGGCTGCGGCTTTAAGCAACTAGAGGAGAGGCACTGGGCTTCCTTGCCCTCGTGTCTCACAGTGTGTGCATGATGCTAAGGAAGGAAGACAAATGGGTAAAGAAGCCCCAGAGTCAGGAACAAATCTCCTTCGTAGCAAAATAAGGCTGTTGCTACCGCAAATCACAGCTGAAATTTCCAAACAGAGGCAAAGAACAAGTTCACATGTTGTTTAGTAAGAGAGCATTTCATAAATAGGCAAGAAGGATGTGAAAAGATGCTCGATGTCATTCATTACTAGGTAACGAGGATCAAAGCTGTAACGAAACGGCATTTCACGTCTGGTACAATGCGTGTAATCGAGGACACACACAATAACAAGTGCTGGTGAAAGTGTGGAGAAATCAGGACGCTCATGCGTCACTACGGGGAGTGTGAAAAGGCGCATCTGCACTGAAAAGCAGTCTGGTGGGTTTCAAAAACTTAACAGAGAGTTGCACATGACCTTGCAATTCCACTCCTCAGTCAAACAGCTAATAAATGAGCAAATAAATTATATTTACATGTATAATATAAATAGAAAACATATATATGAAAATAATACAGCCAAAAGAAGTGAAGCACTAACTCCTGATGCAACACGGATGAACCTTGAAGATGTTATGCTAAGCGAAAAAAGCTGGACACAGAAGACCACAGGTTAAATAATTCCATTAAATGAAAAGTCCAGAATAGGCAGATCTAGAAACAGAAGGGAGGCTTAGTGGTTTCCAGGGACTGGGGTTGGGGAATGGGGGATACAGTGCGTGAGTGACAAGCACGGGCATTAAGACTACCTGCGGAATGACCGAAGCGTTCTGGAGCTGGGTACTGGTAATGGTCGTACAACTTTGTGAATATACTACAATACAGTGGACGATGTAACTTCACAAGATGAATTTCATCTTGTGTGATTCTGTATCTCTATTTTTAAAAAACTGAGTCATTCTCTCCAGTGACTTCATTTCTTCAGTGTTATGATGAAATGTGGTAATTTTACCTACGGTGAGGGTAATAAGGAAAGCAGCTAATTATTCTAACTGACTTACAAATCCAAGATCCACGTTACATTATATTATATCATATTATATTTATGCTCATTCTGAAACAATCTCTTGGATATTTACATTCATCTAAGATGAACATTTGATGAAAACTAGAATAGAGTCATCAGGGATTTAAATATTCTTACTATCAGGTTAACACAAACTGTATATAATAACTGTCTTCTACAGTCTACGTGTACCAGGCTTTTGTCTAATATGCCCAGCCTTTCCAGTAAGAGCTCCTCATTTCTTTTGTTGATTTCATTAGGCCTCTCATCTGTAACTTTGTGAACTAAAAACAAAATTTCAAGACCCTCAACCAACTGATGGACTCCCCTCGGCCCAGGGCATTTCAAAGAAACCTGAAAAACTAGTTCAGGACAGGATGGGAGGAAAGGGGGTCAGTCTTACCTCACTGTACCCTCCTCCCTTTGGAACTTAGGCACAACTGGCCAGCATCCACATTAAAACTGGGATCTCAAGAGTGATAGAACAGATATAGCAATAAGATACCAAATTCCAGCCACACTCTACTATAGCATAACGTGACAGATAGCAGGCCCTGAAAGAAATCAAACTCTTTTACCCCAAAATATGTTTCTTTGACACATTTTGAGATGGCCCTGCAAAGCTGTCCTTGTGGGGAAGATCTATGTTCTGTAGAGAATCCCCTTTCCTTTCCAGATCCTTTCCCTAAGACCTGGTATTCTTTTTTAGCTCTGATAAGAGCTCTGAAGCCTGCTACCTGGAGGCTTGGTCTCCACAACCCCATATTTCAACCCAGCCTCTTCTTCCTATTGATTCTGGGACTTTATATAATAACTCCTTCAACCAATCACAAAGTCCCTGAATCCACCTATGACCTGGAAGCTCTGACCCTGCACCTGCTTTGAGTTGTTGAGCCTTTCTGGACTGAACCAACACACACCTGACATGTACTGATTAATGTCTGTCTTCCCCTAACTTCTGTCCCCCTAACATGTACAAAATCAAGCTGTAACTCAACCACCTTGGGTACATGTTCTCAGGACCTCCTGGAGCGGTGTCACAGGCCATGGTCACTCATTTTTGTCCCAGAATAGATCTCTACAAATAATTTACAGAGTTTGACTCTTTCCATCGACACCTTGACGATGGAAATTACCATTTTTGGCTTTACCATTTGACCATCTCTCACACCCTTGGCTTGTATCTGCATCAGAGCTCTGAAGGTCTTGGTGTCTAAATTAGCTGTGTAGTCCTTGATGCCCCTAATGTGACTGAAACCACCTTTGCCAAAACTGTAACAGTGAGGAAAAATTATGACGGGGCGGGAGATCTGATCTATCCAACCCCCCTCTTGCCTTTAGCCTTCAAGCTGCCCTTAATTACTCTTGAATTTAAGGCAAGCTAACTTTGGCAGACATTTAGTTTATACCTTAAATAATGATAACCCTTCCCCGAAATTCAACTGCCTCTGTAAGCTAATGGAAGACCACCATGCTAGAAGAGGAGAGACTGAATTCTGCTGACGTGTAGCTATAAGACTGCCAGCCATTATTCTGAAGCTTAGAAGATATGCAATTCCCAGTTACTCCTGCAGATAACATCACTATTGTACAGCCTAAGACTTGTCTTTTGAGATATCTTTTAAGGATTTTTGCACATCTGAGACCAAAGGCTCTACCTGGAGCAACTGCTCCTGTGGCTTACCCAGAAGTGATTCCGTGTGCAGGAGGACCATTTCCCACACCCCTGTGATTTACACCCTTAACCAATCAGCAGCAAGCACCTATCGCCCAGCCACCTCCCGCCATTCTTCCCCAAACTGTCCTTGAAAAACCCTAGCCCCCCAATCAGAGGCTGATTTTAGTAATAACACACTCCGGCCTTCCATTTAGCCAGCTCTGCATGTATAAACTCCTCTGCTGCAACTTCTCTGCCTCCATAAATCAGATCTACCTGGGTAGCAGGCAGGAGGAACCCGCTAGGCAGTTACGACTCCCTGTGCAGAATAAATACAGATCTATCTCCCCTCCAGAGAAGACGGCCATGGAGAGCAGCAACGTGGTTTTCATGTTGACCACACTAGCCCCAGCCCCTAGACCACTGCCAGCATGTGCTGTACAAAAAGGATGGATATGTGAATGGCTTAGCTGCAATGAATCCTACTAGAAACTAGAGTACACAGAGAATATATTAGGAAGCCTTGGGAATGCCTGTCCGGCTCGTAGTGACCCCTCCTCTAAGACATATGCCTCCACCATCCCAGGCCCCATTTCACCACGTGTCCCTGCCTGCCTGCTCAGAGTTTCCTGTGCTATGAGACTAAAGAAATCAACTAGGCCAAGCAGACGCCTCGCCTGGGTACTGCGGACTCAAAACAGCCTTTTCTGTGTGTGTGGCTGAAACAGAGATCTCAAACTGGAAAACTGATGAGGCAACCACTGTTCTTTCATGAGCAGGAAAAGATGTGCTAACTGGCCACGGAGAAACGAGGGGCTGAGGGCAAAGCACTGCAGAGGCCCAGGCAGTGAGCGTTCTCCCCTCTGTCCCAACTTTTCCTCCTTCCTGAGCCTGCCCTCGAGGGGCCCCATTGTCCTGGAAGCCTGTCAGCCTGTTATCATTCTAATAATCCTCTATTTTGCTTAAGACAGATCCAATAGATTGCTTTATTTGCAGCTAAAAATACTTCCACAAAGACAACGATAAAACTGCTCAACCAGAGTGATGCCAAGGGACGCAGAAGACCAGCAATTTCAAAACCATAATCAGGCAAATAATGACGGGAAATTTTCCAGAACTAAAATCTAATCAAACGCATCATGACAGAATCTGGGGCACACTCTGAACTAATTATCAGAGGAGGAGGCCTAGGAAACTGCTCGTCAAGGCTCTAAATTTTAAGACCAATGGTAAGATTTTCAAGCCCGCCTCGCTGGTTCTTTTTATAGCTCCATAATCAGTTATCCACAATCCTGAAACCCTAATTTCAGAAAAGCAAACTTTTTCTATATATTTTGATGCTGAAAATTTCAACAAAACCTGACTTGAACAGAAATGAGGATATCTGCAGTCTTTATTTATCCCACGTTGTGCAAATATTAATGCTTCACTGTGGTGATCATGCTTGGATGACAGGGTGCTGGCCCTGAACCTCTCCAGGTGTGTGACTTTACTCCCAAAATTCATTCAGCATGCTCACTGAATTGTCTTTCTAAAACATACAAAAAAATCTGAATTTTGAAACTCCTGGGCTCAGAAAGCAATACCCCAAAATGAAGGCCTCAGAAGTGTTGAAGCAAACTGAAGATGACCTGAGAAGGACTCCATGCATCTGTTTTTGAGTCCTTGCGAACGAACTGTAAGCTAGTTAAAAGTCAAAATTGAAAACCTAACTTAATAGTGTGTATCTCTAAGCTGGGCACAGTGGCTCACGCCTGTAATCCTAGCAGCTTGGGAGGCTGAGGAGGGTGGATCATGTAAGGTCAGGAGTTCGAGACCAGCCTGGCCAACACGGCAAAACCCCATATCTACTAAAAATTCATAAATTAGCCAGGCATGGCGGTGCACACCTGTAATCCCAGCTACTACTCTGGAGGCTGAAGGAGAATCGCTTGGACCAGGGAGGTGGGCGTTGAAGTGAAAGGAGATCGTGCCACCGCACTCCAGCCTTCAAGATGGGAATAAGACTCCATCTCAAAAAAAAAAAAATAGTGTGCACCTCTAAAAATGGCTGAGTGTTGGCCAGTCGCTGCTGCCATACTTAACAGACACTCATAGACTGCTGAATGTTCAAACTGCATTCAAATAAGGCAAACGCCGAGCTGTAACCGATCTCACTGTTTCTGTGCCTCACTGCCAATTCCCATATGTCACTTTTAACTTTTTTGTCTATAAGTTTGTTCTGACCATGAGTCACCCTGGAGTCTCTGAATCTGCTGCGATTCTGGAGGCTGCTCAATTCGTGAATCATTCTGGTTCAATTAAACTCCTTTAAATTTAACTTGGCTGAAGTTTTTGTTTTGTCAGAAGTAAAAGTTTTCTCTGACCTCCTGCTGCCCTCCGGTCTCTCAGTCCCATTCTCCTCTGAGGCTGCCAAAGAAACTAGAATCCCTCTTTCCCAAGGTGGATCATAGAAACCAGAACCCTTTTCTCCAAAGTCAGCCACAAAACCTAAAGTGTCGATTTGCGAGGAAGATGGCGCTCTAGAAGCAACTCACCACTGCAGCTCTCAGTCAAGACGCAGAGGGTAAGCAAACACCGCATTTTCAGACGGATCCTTATAGCCCACAGAGCGGGGGAAAAGCCCAGGTGTAAGAGGCACGCAGGACTCAAGCGCAGCGCTCTCCGCTGGCGCAGTCAGGCAGCCAGCACCGCAGCAGCGGCAAGGCGCACAAAACACACGGGTCTGGGCGCCCTGTTAAACCAACAATTTGAGACTTGGGAGGGCAGATTGCTATGTTCATCTGACTGAACAGGTTTTGGACGGTGAACTAGACCAGGAGATTTCTGGGAGGTGAATCGTGAACTAGCGCAGCGGGTGGCTGCACAGGAAATCACACAGATCCCGGTGCCCTTTCGGCCAGCGACTGAGGCACCTGGGAGAGAGTCAACCCTACAACTTAAAAAGAAAAAAAAGCAAAAAGGCTCG
>CM052653.1:146091882-146114685 GCA_028533165.1 Leontopithecus rosalia
GGGGGAGGGATGGCATGGGGAGAATCCCAAATATGGGTGAGGGGGCAGAAGGCAGCAAAACACACTGCCACGTGTGTACCTATGCAACTATCTTGCATGTTCTGCATATGTACCCCAAAACCTAAAATGCAATAAAAATTAAAAAAAAAAAACCTAAAGTGTCATTCTAGATTTCTCTCTGCCTTTCTGTGCGAAAACTGGCCATGAAGAAACTGTCTGACATGCCTTGTTTGAGGGTAAGTCCTACGACCCCCATTCCAGAGAGGGGCCCGCCCCACACCCAGAAGGAAGGAGCGCTGCTCAGAAAGCCAGGAAGACTCGGGACAGACAGGCCCTGCTAGGTTTCCCACTCAGTCTATCAGCGGCTAGTCACACAGTTTTTCTCCAGTCCCATTTCTACGCAGTTGTCCAGGCTTGGTTGAACCTATAAGCATTAACATGGACAATTTCTCCTGTATCTCTGGGTTTTCATTCTGAAGGCTCCCACGTACACAGGCTAAATAAATATGTATGCCTTTTCCCCTATTACTCTGCCATTTGTGAGCTGTTTTTTCAGTGAAACTCGAGAGGCCCAAGGGGAAAGGTCTCCTTTGGCCTCTACAAAACCATCTGTGGCACGAAGGGCTTCACACAGGGACTGTGGACCTCTGCAGAGCCGGCATCCAGGCTGGGCTTGGTCCCTGCACATTGGGAGCTACCTCTCTGCTGGATGGGTGTGATCTGTGATCCTGGCCCTCACTCACCATTCTTTGCCATTGTGCCACCTCCTGTACGCCCCTGGGTCCCTTAGGGCTCTGCTGTCTGTCACCATAACCAGCTCTGTGTGGCCCGATCACCCTCAAACAGATGCACCTGGAAGGTCAGCCCTGGAGCCCATGCCCGGATACCTTCTCCACCTGGGCCGCTTTGTTGGTGCAGCAGCATGGCCTCAGCACATGCAGCTGGACACACGGACTCCAGCATCCCATGGGAAGGAGCTGTGACCAACAGGCCATGGGCGTCGGCCAGTCAACATTCCTTCTTGCTCCCACTCAACCCCTCAGGCAGCCCTGAGGTGCATTTGGTACCTCCACTCAACAGCCCTGCCGGTGGCCAGTCGCAAGGCGAGCACTCGGGGCAGCGGTGCCTGCACTGCTCTCCTCACGGCCCAGCCCCCATGCCCCATCCGTCACTCCTCGTCCCTGGGAAAAAGAACCCACACATTAGCCTTTCCCTCAGGCTGTGCTCTCTGGAGAACCCAGGCTGGATCAGCCACGTAGGAAATTCTCACCTACGTGGAGAGAATTTCCTTCACATAGGTAAGTTGGAATCTGTGAGCACCAACAAGAAGCTTGCTTGCACATCCTGTAAACCTACACCTTACTTTTACTAACAAGCCAGGCATTAGCACGAGGCACTGGGGGGGGGAAATGCAGACACACAGACCATGCCACTGAGTCTACCCAGGAAGCAGGAGGTCACGGGACAGAGGAGGAAAGAAATCATGAGAATACATTTAAGGTTTGTACAAGGTGCTGTGGAACTCCAGGGGAATTCTCCCTATACCATGTGCCAGCAAGGGTGTGAAGCAGCTGGAACCCCCATGCATGCTGTGGGAACACAAAGGGGATGGCCTCACTATAAAACAGGGCAGCAGTTTTTTTTAATCGAAATCTACACCCACCTTATGACACAGCAGTGCTACTTAAGAGAAGGAAATCAACCCAGAGAATAAAAACCTAAGTTCACAGAAAACCATGTACTCAGAAATGTCTGGAGTAGTTTGTTTTTTGTTTGCTTGTTTTGCTTTGCTTTTTCCCTGAAACACGGTCTGGCTCTGGCATCGAGGCTGGAGTAAAGTGGCACGATCTCAGCTCACCGCAACCTCCGCCTCCCAGGCTCAAGTCATCCTCAAGCTACTCAGGAGGCTGGGGCATGGGAACTGCTTGAGCCTAGGAGGCAGAGGCTGCACTGAGCTGAGATTGTGCCACTGCACTCCAGCCTGAGCACAGAGTGAGACTCTGCCTCAATAAATTTAAAAATACACTGTTACATTTAAAAAAACCAGAACTTCACCCAAGATAAATGACCACATTGCTACTGGCTGAAGTCTGGGATGATCTTGTAACCATTTTGCCCCTGTTCGTATCAGAAAAGTTCCTGTAACTCTAAGGAAACTATATTCCATCAAAATATATCAATCAAACTTCTCTCCTAGTCAACCTATCTTGATGAATATGCAAATATCTGGACCCCCAGGTAAAATCACCTACACACAAACCCCAAATAAAAAGAAAACAGGATTTAGAAACAGAAAATAAATATGTCCGTCATTCACACAAAAGGAGATGAGACATTTTGTAAAAAATGTAGACTTCCAAGCTAAAAGTCTCATAATAACCAAGATTTTTTAAGTCCATATAGTTAAATATGTGACTTTAAGTTTTAAAGTATTGTTTTTAATACAAAAACTATTGCCAAATGTTAATAAAATGGAATGCAAACTCTTATATCTTTTTAGTTTTTAAAATGCCTGCTATGCTCTTCTAAAGTAGACTCTCAAAGAAAATTAGGAGCAAAATCACCTGTGAACACCTAATGGAACCTCTCTACCCACAAAACACCAGATTTTAAATTTGTTTAATTACCAGTGGTGACCGCCTAACATTCCTGTAATCATTAAAGTTTCTGATGTTAAAATTACATTAGGCCTGAGGTATAATTAAAAATAATTACACTGCAGCAATTTCTAGATTTAATCCACCAAGTACAACTGAAAATCACAATAGTGTTCCCTCTCCAGCTTTGGATCATTACCTCATCAGGATTCTAAGCGGATCAGCCCTCAGGTGTGGATAAGTAACACCTGCCAGCTTGAACTAAGGCCAGGTCACCTGGCAAGCTGGATTAGAAATTATCAAGAGCAAGAACTAGAGGGGCTGTGAATACACAGCATAAGGCCGGACCCCCAGTCAACAGCACACACATCATGTGTTGTGTGAGAATCTAGAAATGTGGCTTTTTTACATAAGACAAAAGGGAAACCGACTTCTAGTCTACAAATTTCTCATGGTTTCCAGGAACCCCGGAACCAATGGTGTGGCGTGAATCACTGAAGCTTGTGGCATTATCCATCTATCTTACTAAATTAGGAGTCTTCACTTTCTACAGCAGCTGCACTCCTCAAATTTCACAGTAAACCAAGGTTTTATACAAATTAAGATAAAGTTGGCTATTTTAACCATCTTATCAGAGCTCACTCTTAAACGAAAACTATGGGAAAGCTTTAGTTAAAGAAAAGACCGTGACACCACCTCAAATGTATGCTTCTTAGAAACCTACATTTCCATGTGAAGTGGGTTTTGTTTTGTTTTCAATAAGGATACGGACGGAGATAACCATGAAGTTGATAAGAAACATCTATGAGAGTGGAGAACATTTACGGAAGGTGGCGGATGCCAGGGGTCCACAAACTCTGTACCACGGGCTACCCCTGAAAGAGCCACATCTCAGGTGGGGACAGGCCCAGCCACAACACAGGCTAGAGAAAGTGGAGATTTCTGAGAGCCATAGGTGCAGTGAGAGTGAGAAGAGAAACCAGCAGTGGATGGTGGGATGACAGTTTCATGCACCAGACAGACACACCCGGCCGCGGTGGCCTTGCCCATGTGGCTCCCTGTCTCTCCTGGGAACCAGGTGAAGATGTGGTTACTCACAACACACAGGACAGCGCCCACTCTATATTCCTCTTCATGGTCATCCCTGGAGGGGCCGAGGGCCCATGACATGGAGTCTAAGGGGCTGGAGATGCATCTCTCTCTCTTGCTCCCTCCCACCCAGGAAACTAAAAGGAAAGGGCATCCTTCTTCCCAGGGCAGGCTGCTCACTCTCCATCTCAAAATCTCCGGCCTCCCACCCGCCCGGCTGCCCGTGGGCAAAGTCAACGTCTAGGAACAGGCTCTGAAACCTTCCCATCCAGAACATGACAAAACCTATGAACAAAGCTAAATTAGACTCACCAAGGTCAAGATGAATGCCAGGGACAAATGAATTGAGGAAAAACATGAAGATAACAAATCCCAACACCGTCAGGCATTTGGTGAGCAGAATCTTGTCGGATATCCTGTGCTGTAAGAGAGAAAGCGCAGCTGACTTACTCTGCACAACCCTCTGACTCCTGCAGCGCGCCATAACCTATGCAATTGGAACCACGACAAATGTCACCACGATGAGAAATGTAACCTCCCAAGCTGGAAGGGAAATGACAAAGTACTGTGTGACAAGGAAAATCGGACAGACTCAGGATCACTACATTCAAAATCGTTATGAAAGGTACACACAGCAGACGTCAAGTGCATACAGCCCTGTGACGAAGCGCCTGGCCCGCAGGTGTCAAGGGATGATGGGGCGTTTCCACAGGGGCCTGTGGTGGCAGCACTGTCCTCACTGTCCCTTTCCCTACCACACCAAGCGTGCTAGCGGGGCAATGAGGCTGAACCTTCTCGTAGAACTGTCACTCCCAGATAAGGCTCTGGCCGTGTTCTTCATGTAACATGCACGAGGCCCTTGGAATGCAGGGGATGCGCTCTTCTAACTGGGATGACACCCTCAAGAATCAGAGAGGGCAGGGGAGGGCAGGCTCTGAGGCACCTTACCCTCTGCAAGGCCTCCATAAGCCTCGGAATCAGCAGGAGACAGGGCTCTCCCTATGAGGCCTCAAGGGTGCTGTGCTCCACAGGCCATAGCTGCATGGGGCTGGGCAGGGGAGCACACGCAGAGGGGCACCTGGCTGGCCTGCCCTGTTGACTAAGTGGCCACGTGAATCGCAGCCCACTGTGTGAAAGGACAACTGTGCAGGTCCTTTCCTTTTTTGGAGACAGAGTCTCGCTCTGTCACTCAGGCTGGAGTGCACTGGCACAGTCTCAGCTCACTGCAACCTCCACCTCAGCTGCCTGAGTAGCTAGGACTACAGGTGTACACCACCACACCCAGATAGGTTTTGTATGTTTAGTAAAAATGGGGTTTCACCATGTTGCCTAGGCTGGTCTCGAACTCCTGGGCTTAAGCAATGTGTCCAGCTCTTCCTCCCAAAGTACTGGGATTACAGGTGCGAGCCACTGTGCCTGGCAAGCAGTTAGACCCTTCTTAAGTCTAGTCCTACTAGCACACCTGTCTACCCAATTGTCTAATCTGTCTAGGTGGACAGATGCGGATGGCAATTATGACAAATGTCTGTGGCTTCGTAGATATCGGTGGATCTAGATATCTATCATCACAGCAATTTCTAGCTGTCTGGATTTGAACAGATACAGACATACAGACACACAGAGGCAGAGCTACAGCTACAGACAGATTTTTCTTTCTTGCTTCCTCTGGTCTCATAGGTAAAGCTGCTGCCATCACAAACACATGCAAGCCTCTGTGTTGCAGCAGCTGCAACAGAGCCCCTCCTCCACGTGCAGCAGGGCCACCTGTGAGCATCTGCCCCTTCCCGCCCACTGCAAAGGCTCATGGCTCACCAGCCTCCTCTCATCCTCCCCTTCAACCCTCTGGGGAAGGTCCATTTTCCTACGTGATTCTGTGCTGAAGAATTAGGGCCAAAGGAGGGTGGCAGGAAAGACTGAAATGCTCGAGGCGAGGGATGCGGGTTCTCACCAGGCGTGAGGGAGGCACTGCAAGGCTTCTCGAGCTGCAGCAACTGCAGAAAGTGGCTATTGCCACAGGCAGTTCAAAGGTCGGAGGTGGAAGAGCAGGCAGGCCAAAGAGCGTGCCAGCATCCTGCAGCTCACGGAAGTGGAAGCTTTTTGGGAGTGTCATTCAGATTTGCTCCTTCTGGATACCTGAGGTCATTTTTCTCCTTTCATTTAAATAGGTTCAGGGAGACAGGTGGTGCCTGGTTACACAGCTAAGTTCTTCACTGGTGATTTACTTTGGTGCTCCCACAGCCTGAGCAGTGTACAGGGTACCCAATGTGTAGTCTTGTATCCCTCGCCCCACTCCCACCCTTCCCCCCAAGTCCCCAAGGCCTACTGTATTATTCTCATGCCTTTGCGTTCTTGTCGCTCAGCTCCCACTCATAAGTGAGAACATACAATATTTTGTTTTCCATTCCTGAGTTACTTCACTGGCCTCCAACTCCATCTAGGCTGCTGTGAATGCCATTATTTCATTCCTCTTTGTGGCTGAGTAGTATTCCATGGCATGTGTGTGTATATATGTGTGTATATACACACACATACACACATATATATGTGACTCCTGGATAAGGCATTTCTGTAGGAATTCTTAGCTGTGATAAAGGGATGCTTCCAAGCCTTGCCTGTCCACTTCATCTCACTGCAGTCCTTGTCCAGATGCACAAAGAGACACACGATCCCTCTCCAACTCATGACTAAAACGGCACAGACTAGCAGGGCAGGCACGATCTGTATGAACTTGGGGTCCACAAGAGCATCACAGATACACCTTTCTTTTCTAACCCTGACCATCTACATGGGATGGAGTGAAAGCACTGAGGCCCCTCATCAGACTGCATTCAAAATCTTTATGGAAAACAAATACAATAGATGTGAGGTGCACTGCAGCCCTGTTAGGAGACACCTGACTTGCGTGGAGATTGTGCCCATCACAATTAGAGCAGGTAATCAATCTCTCCCTAGAAAATAAACTGCATGGGTTTGAAATATCACTGAGAAGCAAACGACTCCTAGCAAGACTTGAGCAGAGCTCTCTTGACTGGGAAGGAGCCCTCTGTGTTCACAAATGGGCTGAGAAAGTCCACCCCCACCGATGAATGAGCCAAAAACAAAACAAAACAAGCTCTGCCCCGAGAAGTCCAAGCTGTTGGCAGGACACTCACACATCCTATGTCTGTCCTAAAGCTGCTGCATTTCACGAAGCATGCCTTGCCCATCTCCCCTCTGCAAAGTATGCGCTGGGGCCTGCCCTTCAGGGCCAGGAAAGGGCTGGTGGTCAGGGACACCTGCTCAGGGGATGGCCCTGCAAGGTGCAGGGAAAGGGAAAGGTCCTGTGAAGTTGCTCACTTCCCACTTCCTGAGAAAATCAGCCTGCTGTGTCTGGAAACATTTTTCCCCATTCACTCATAGACATATGTCTTGTGTACAACCACAGAAATAAAAAGAGAAACAGCTTTCAGTCACGTGAGGGAAGGAAAACGCATCACTCACTCTCTTCTTGGAGAAGTGAATCAGAAATCCCTGAGAAAAGAAAGCTGGATACCTTTTTTTGTAGTTCCTGGATATTGGTCTTCCAATTTTTATCCTCCTGTGAGATCTGTCTAAAAGAGAAAAGAAGAGACTCATTACTTCCCTTGTGGGAATTCACTCAGGGTGGTAGCAAAAATATTAAGAGAAAAATATTAGAGAAAGTTACCGAATACAGTCTGAAACCCTTCTAGAAGGTGTAAGGGTTTTTCTATAGTTCTTGGCTAAAGGCAGCCAGATTCTCTTTGCAGGAGCCAGAAAGATTAGGGCTCAGACACAAAGGAATGTGAGTTTACCTAGCTATCCTGTTTACTCATGTGGTCTTAAAACCAATCTTTGAGCTGGATTGCCCTTGGGGGTTGGGGTCAACCAGGGTTATTATCCTCTAATGGTATTTGCTTTAGGGCTCAGAACTTGTCCTTTGATCTTTAACCTCTAGTGATGTTGACTCAAGCCTTTGTCAATTAAACTTTACTAAATAAATGTGAGTCTTCCTGGCTGAGGAGGGCCAGTGGTCACAACTCTTTACAGCACTCTCTAGGGAGTCTGTGAACCACCACAGACCCTCAGCCAGACTGGCAAAGCATAATCTCTGTGTGTCAGTGTATTTTATTCATCCGTCACTGAGTCAGGGTCTGCAGGGCAGACCTCTGCAGGTGGTGACCCCAACATTCCCTGGTCACACCATATGGTGAGATCACAGAGCAGCCACCAGCACTTCACGCCCAGTCCCTGTCTGTGACACACAGCCTGGCACGACTAGTCATGGGGGCCCACAGGGCTTCATCTGTTGGCTGGAAAAGGTGCTTACTCTATAATTTCCCTGAAAAAATACATCCAATGACCTGAATTATGAAAGAAGTGTGTGTGAGGAGGTGCGTGTGACAGCTTGCACACAGGAACTTCACGAAAACCACGCCCCACAGCATGGACGAGGGCAGCAGCTGTCAGCCTCTTTATTCTCCTTTCTATGTACACTTCTCTGTTCTGAATCTGTTTCCAAAATGAGGGCACTGCACCTATACAACTATTACAACCAACTAAAGAAAAACACGGTGAAAGAAATGTCACTGGCTTTAATGTTGATTTTCATCAATCAATGATCAATTCAATGCCTGAAATCACAGGACTTTCGGAGGCCGAGGCAGGACGATCGCTTGAGACCAGCCGTTGGGGAAGATCGGCTTTGAAGGCCTTTCTGTCTGTGCCGCTCCTGCTGTTTTAGTCCCTTCCGTGGCTCCCACTTGCCTCTCCTTTTTCATGTTTCTGACTCAGCACCCCCCTCCTGACTGATTTCCTCCCATATCAATTAGGGGAAAGGGGCCGCGCAATGAAGAACGCCATTTTAACATCAAAGGAGGCGGACCACACAGCCAGTCTGAGCAGTCTGAGCAGTAAGGAATCACAGTCGAATGATGCTGAGGACAATTTTTAAAAAGAAAACGTAAGGAACCTGCTTATGTATCTGAGTGCTCCTGTGTTGGGTGCATATATATCTAGGATACTTAGCTCTCCCTGTTGGATTGATCCTTTTACCATGATGTAGTGTCCTTCTTTGTCTCTTGTGATCTTTGTTGGTTTGAAGTCCATTTTATCAGAGACGAGGATTGCAACCACTGCTTTTTTTTGTTCTCCATTTGCTTGGTGAATCTTCTTCCATCCCTTATTTTGAGTCTATGTGTGTCTTTGTAAGTGAGATGGGTTTCCTGAATACAGCACAATAATGGGTCTTGATTTTTTATCCAGTTTGCCAGTCTGTGTCTTTTGATTGGGGCATTTGGGCCATTTACATTCAATGTTAACACTGTTATGTGTGAATGTGATCCTGCCACTTTGTTACCAGCTGTTTTTCTTGCCCATTAGTTGACTCAGTTTCTTCACTCCATTTTTGGTCTTTGCCATTTGATGTGCTTTTGCAGTGGCTGGTACTTGTTCCTTTCCATGTTTAGAGTTTGTTTCAGGAGCTCTTGTGAGGCAGGTCTGGTGGTGACGAAATCTCTCAGTAACTGCTTGTCCATAAAGGATTTTATTTCTCTTTCACGTATGAAGCTTAAAATTAATTTATAGATTCAATGCTATCCCCATCAAGCTACCAATGACCTTCTTCACAGAACTGGAAAAAACACTTTAAACTTCATGTGGAACCACAAGAGAGCCTGCATAGCCAAGACAATCCTAAGCAAAAAAAAAAAACAAAGCTGGAGGCATCACACTGCCAGGCTTTAAACTACACTACAAGGCTACAGTAATCAAAACAGCATGGTACTGGTACCAAAACAGAGACACAGACCAATGGAACAGAACAGAGGCCTTGGAAGCAACACCATACATCTACAACCATCTGATCTTGGACAAACTTGACAAAAACAAGCAATGGGGAAAGGACTCTATGTTTAATAAATGGTGCTGAGAAAACTGGCGAGCAATGTGCAGAAAGCAGAAACTGGACCCCTTCCTGTCACATTACACTAAAATTAACTCCAGATGGATTAAAGATTTAAACACAAAACCTAACACTATAAAAATGCTAGAAGAAATCCTAGGCAAAACCATTGAGGACATAGGCATAGGCAAGGACTTCATGACTAAAACACCAAAAACAATGACAACAAAAGCCAAGATAGACAAATGGGATCTAATTAAACTCCAGAGCTACTGTACAGCAAAAGAAACAATCATTAGAATGATCCAACAACCAACAGAATGGGAAAAAATTTTTGCTATCTACCCATCTGACAAAGGGCTAATATCCAGAATCTACAAAGAACTAAAACAGATTTACAAGAAAAATACAAACAAACCCATTCAAAAGTGGGCAAAGGATATGAACAGACACTTTTCAAAAGAAGACATATATGAGGCCAACAAACATATGAAAAAATGCTCATCATCACTGGTCATTAGAGAGATGCAAATCAAAACCAGACCAAGGTATCATCTCATGCCAGTTAGAATGGCAATCATTAAAAAATCTGGAGACAACAGATGCTGGAGAGGATATAGAGAAATAGGAACATTCTTACACTGTTGGTGGAAGTGTAAATTAGTTCAACCATTGTGGAAGACAGTGTGGCGATTCCTCAAGGACCTAGAAATAGAAATTAAATTTGACCCAGCAATCCCATTACTGGGTATATACCCAAAGGACTATAAACTGTTCTATTATAAAGACACATGCACACGTTATGTTCACTGCAACCCTGTGTACAATAGCAAAGACCTGGAACCAACCCAAACACCCATGAATGATAGACTAGACAAAGAAAATGTGGTACATATACACCATGGAATACTACGTAGCCATAAAAAACGATGAGTTTGTGTCCTCTGTAGGGACTTGGAACAATCTGGAAACCATCATTCTCAGCAAACTGACACAAGAATACAAAACCAAACACCACATGTTCTCACTCATATGTGGGTGCTGAACAATGAGAACATGTGGACTCAGGGAGAGAAGCATCACACACTGGGGCAGTGGTGAGGGGGCTAGGGGAGGGACAGCAGGGAGGGAGACGTGGGGGAGGGATAACATGGGGAGAAATGCCAGATATAGATATGAAGGGGGAATACAGGCAGCAAACCACCTGGTTATGTATGCACCTATGCAACAACCCTACATGACCTGCGCATGTACCCCAGAACCTAAAGTAAAATAAAAAAATAATTATATATATAATTTCAACCAATATTTTTAATAAAAGAAAACATAAAAATAAGACCTGCAGAGCTAGACCTTGCCTTAGGACACCCTCATGGTAATCTGCTTCTCAGCAACTGTGTGGCCTCAGGAAGCCATGCCTCCCCAGGCCTCAGTTTCCCCATGTGTGACTAACACCAGATGAGCTGATGGGAACATGGTGAGTCTTGGAGCCCACATGTTTCCTCCCACCTATAAACTGAGATGCATTGAGTGTGTCTTAAAGATGGACAATTTATTCCATCTTTAACTTATGAAGTGTCTCCTTTAAGATCTGCTGCTGCCGAAGCTGGTCCTTCTTTCCCCAGCCTGCAACTCAGGGCCTTCCTGGGGCCGGAGGACACTGGTCCTGCTGCTCCAGCACAACTGGGCAAGGTGGGTCCTGGGCCGGGGATGGAGCCAATGCCACTTGTGCCAGCACTTCATCCCGGATTGTGTGGGACTCCACGGACTCCACGCAACCGCCTGTGAATCCTTCCACTAATGGACCAGCCCTTGAGACACCCATGCAGGGTGACCCCTCAGGGCTCAACGAACTGCAACATACAGTCTAGATTTTGTTCATAAGGGTTCACATTTCCCTTCCCTAGACGGACATCTCCACCCACTCTCAGCTCAGCTGTGAGGACGCTTTAGCTTCAGCATCTCTTGAAGGGTCACCAGGCTCCTGCTTCTTGGGTCTGAGCTTCCAGAACAAAGACAGTTTGGAACTCAGCACCATGTCACAGCAAGGAGAAAAATCGCCACTTCATGGTGATGCTTGAAGTCTCAGCTTCAATTAACAACTGTCAGGAAACAAATGGAGCAAGACTTCTGTATTCTTTCAGGTGCCTGAAGATCAACTACTGGGAGAGCACTTTGTCAGGTTAGTCTTTGCATGAATGGTTTTGGGTTTTGTCGCGTAACAGTCACGATGTGGAGAGACAGGACAGCCCAGGGGTGGAGAGCGTGAGCACCATGCCCAGAGCCACTGCTTCCAAGCTGCACAACCCTGGGCACGCTGTTCAAATTCTCTGACACTCTGCTTTTGTGTGTGGTTTTTCTTTTTTTTTGTCCTTAAACTTGGCTGTGTACCCTCTGTAGAGTTCAGTGAGGGTTAAATAAAATGCACCATAAGAGGCTCAGCATAGTGTCCATCCCCTAAAAATCATGCATTTGCATGCAGCTAGTGTCGCCATTTTGTTGGGCCCTGTCATGTTCTGCTGCACGCCTGCCAAGAACAGTCTGAGCAGGACCCCGCCCGGTACCTGTGGAAGGTGCGCAGCCTCCGGGCGAGCAGGTGCTCCAGTGTCACCACCTTTCCCAGCAGCAGGCGGCGCACGGCAGTCTCCTCGCGGCTGGCCGGGCTGATGCGCTGAGCAGTCAGGCGCCAAACGTGAATCTCGTGCTTCAGTTCTGCAGAGAAAGGAAGGGAAGCTTGGGTCTCCCACGACCTCAGACATCAGCAGCACCCTGCTCTGCTCCCCACAACCCAATGACTGACAGAGACACACACTCAAGACGTGCAGGTAGCCCAGGGTCACCCGGAGCAATGGCCTCTCAGCACCAAGCTATTGCCATGGAGCCAGATGACAAAGTGGACATATGAAAATTATCAAAAAAGTGAAGTAATGCAATTTCAACCCTTTCAGTGAGGAATAAATTCCTTTCTTAAACAAACATATCAAAGCTAGCACCCAATACCTTTTCCCCTTCTTGCAGGAAATATTTTGGATCTGCTTCCAGCCATTCTCTAGACATTGCCCAGTTTTTGAAGGGTTTCAGAAGCAGATCTAGTGAAAGGTAAAAACACAAGTGTAATTCTCAGGAGAAGGTGCTCAGGGCTCTCCACTGGGGCATTTGGTAAGTGGCAGAAGGCAGGGAGGCGCCCTCCAACCAGGCCCCGCTGAGCTGTCTCTGACACAAGCAAGAGAGAGAGGTAGACACATAATGAAATGCTGAAATCTATAGAATTAGTGGAATTTTCAACCATCACTGAATTCAGACACCTTCTGATAGAGAAAAGTAGACAGAAATGATGTGTCGCTTCATTGCCTCTTAAGATACTAAAATATTTCATGAAAATTTATATTTAACCTCTATTTTGCTGTTAAAAGCATTACAAAGAATAGAAGAAAGCACAATATTTTCATGAAGCACTCCTTATGTGCATTGCACCACACTACACATATCACAAGATTTAAAGATAGGATGAAAAGACACAGCCTTTCAGGCAAGGACTGGGGTAACTGAAGAGCAGCTCGGGGCAGATTCAAGGCACGGTGATCACCCAAAGACCAGGGAAGCCGCATGAACATCATGGGTTCAGCAGAAAGGGAAAACATTACCTTTTAAGCCCCTTCTGTTCAGTACACAAGTGCTGATCCCCCACTGCATGGCAGACCTACCCCAACAACAAAGATGAGTCAGGCAGTGGAAGGCAGCCTGTACACGAAGCCTGTGGAGACTCAGAGAGAATGGGCTGGGTCTGGGAGTGCCAAAACTATCTCAGCGAGCACATGGCTTTCTCTAAAGTTTCAGCCCTACGAAGATGAAAACACTTTAGAACTAAGAAACATAATATGTTTCATTCAGTACATATGGATGCTTTGTAGCTTACTCAAATAAAAGGAACTTGGGTATAATTCAAAGGTCTCTTCGGAGAAACAGATCTATAATTTCCTCTTGAAAAGTCTCACACTTGATTAAATCACCTAAGAGACTATGATAACATAAAAAGAAAGGGGAAGAAGAAGTGGTATGTACTCACTTTCTGAAACACTGAACACAGTAACACCATCTGTGGAAGGGCTCCAACATAAGTTCAGACAAACCCAGTATTTCAGCCGGTGCTCTAAATCTTGTTATGTAAAAGACAGAACTAAAAGCCAGTCCATGAATTACCAGAGACTTTCCAGCCATTCTCTAAAGGCATATTGGCGAAAGGCCACTTTCTGAATCAGCTGGTCAGCTTTAAAGTGGCCACATCTGCATGGATGATCTCTAGTGCCAGCCCCTGGGTGTAGGCTGGAAGTCTCTCCATGCCTTTATGTTTGGAGAAGCAGAGCCTGGCAGCCAAGGCCATGTTGGCAGAGCTGGCCTACCAGTCCCGTGTTCCCAGTGCAGGTGCTCACTCTCCAGTGGCAGCCTCAGCCACCTTCGCGCACACCCAGCACCTATCTGCCTTCTAACCCATCAAACCAAAAAGGATGTGCTGCTTTCCTCAGACCAACCCATGCATTCATACCCAGGTAATGCACTTTTGTATTCCTAGTTGTAGGATGTAATATACAAATTAAGAAGGAATTTAGTTGGGAGGGATTTTGGCCAAGAGAAGGCTCACTCCATTCACCCAGAACTCAGTTTATCAAAACGTGTTCACATATCAGTTCCCAGACTTCCTCTGCACCTCCTCTGTCATTTCCCCACCCTGTCTACTCTGCTGAGGTTCAAGACCACAGACCCAGCCGCCTACTCACTACCTCCCTCTGAACCCTGTGCTGCAACCTCATAGCTAAACACTTTTATCTTTCTCCCATAAAGTCTCTCTCCTACCCTCACCTTCTTAGTTTTTACATAATGCAATTGTTCTTCTAGGCACAAAAGACTGAAACATCATACTCATCTTGTCAATGTCATTCTCTTTTATATTTCCATATTAACATTATTATGTCACAGGTATCAGATCTGTGTTTGATGCTAAAGGATAAATTTTAATTGGTAAGTTACAAGATGGCCTTGCAAAACTGGAAAGAGGCCGGGCGCAGTGGCTCAAGCCTGTAATCCCAGCACTTTGAGAGGCCGAGGCGGGGGGATCACAAGGTCAAGAGATTGAGACCATCCTGGTCAACATGGTGAAACCCCGTCTCTACTAAAAATGCAGAAAGTTGGCTGGGCATAGTGGCGCGTGCCTGTAATCCCAGCTACTCAGGAGGCTGAGGCAGGAGAATTGCCTGAATCCAGGAGGCAGAGGTTGTGGTGAGCCGAGATCACGTCATTGCACTCCAGCCTGGGTAACAAGAGCGAAACTCTGTCTCAAAAAAAAAAACTGAAAGAGATATAATATACATCATAAACAAACATATGCTAGGGCAGCGTGACCCTCAAAAGAAGCCCAGGACATGCTGGCACAGCTCTTGTCTGCTTCTTCCTGTCCCTGATCATCTGCTTGTCCAGGCCTTGCCCTCTTACATTTCTTAATTTGTATTGTTCCTTAGTAAGTTTTAACTACAGTCACTTCCTACCAACCTGTCCCTGGATAATCATAAAACACAGCTTGTTCTATCATTCCATCTATCTATCTATCTATCTATCTATCTATCTATCTGTCTGTCTGTCTTACGCCTGTAATCCTAGCACTCTGGCAGGCCAAGGCAAGCAGATCATCTGAGGTCAGGAGTTCAAGACCAGCCTGGCCAATACAGTGAAACCCCATCTCTACTAAAAATACAAAAATTTAGCTGCAGGCAGCTATTAATTTAAATAATAAAATCAAATAAATCTATCACCTTCCCAGATGATAGAAAGATGACTGATATTTATCTTGCTATCATCTTCCTAGATTTATCATTTCCTAGATTAGATGACAGATTATACATAAACAGATGACTGACTGACTGACTGATTGACAGACAGACAGACAGACAGAAAGATAGATAGACAGACAGACAGATAGACAGATAGATTCCTTCTTTCAAATATCCAGTAGTTCCCCATGGCCTGCAGAATAAAGTTAAAGATATTAAAGATCTTCAGAGACAACTTTAATTCCTAAATGACCACCAGCACCAATGTGAGCTCTGATTCTACCATGTAAGTTTCAACTCTTTGTCTTTGCCATTCTCACCTCTTTGGAGGAGACATCATCAGATGTCTCATCACTTACATTTCTATCAGCCTCTATCTTTCTGAGCTTCTCAACCAGCTTCTGATGGTATTACTTAGAGTGGCCGCATACATGTTTCAAACAGGCAAAGAAACTGCTGTGTGGGATGTGCTCTCACACAGGAGGTGATGGCTTCCAGAGAAGCCTAGAGTAGTGAGCTCAGAGCTAAGAATCTCAAGAGAAGAAGCCTAGGCCAGAAAGAGAGAAATGGAACTATACTAGTGTTAGGTTCTTCTCCTGCATGTTAGGTAGTATACTACCACTCAACGTTAGTGGTATAGTCACTGAAATCACAAAACAGAATTAAAGCCCAAAAAACTCACAGCCAAAGGAGGAGAAAATAGGGATTATTTTAAATACTCAATTAATGCAAAAGAAGGCATAAATGAAGAAAAGGGTAAAAACAAAGCACAACTATAAAACAATAATATGATGTTACACTTAAATTCAATCACATCAACTAAGCTCATTAAATTTAAATGGTCTAAGAGACAATCAGAGTAGATAAAAAAGCAAGATACAAACATAGGCTGCTTACAAGAACTATACTTTAAAGACATAAATATGTTAAAAGTAAAAAGATGGAAAAAGATATGCCACACCAATACTAGTCAAGAGAAAGATGAAACTGTTATATTAACAACAAAGTATATTTCAGAGCAAAGAATATTAACATGGATCACGAAGATTGTTTTTATAACAATAAAGATGTTAATTCATCAAGATGAAATGACAATCCTAAATATTTATGTGCCCTAATAGTAAACTTTTAAAATGCATAAAGCAAATATAATTAAAGAGAAATAAACAAATCTATAATCACCCTTAGACATGTCTGTATCCATCTTTCAATAATTAATAAAATAAGTAGATAGAATATAAATTACTTGAATAACATTATCAACCAATCTGACCTAAGCTACCATAATTGACATAATTGAACATCCGACCCAACAAGAGCAGAATATATTTTACTTTCTAGTGCACACAGAATATTTATAGAGCTAGACCACATTCTGTAGCCACACAAGTCTCAATAAATTTTAAAGGATTCAAGATTTATGAAATATATTCTCTTACTATAGAGGAACTAAATTAGGTAACTGCAAAAACTGTCCCAAATACTTGGAAAGTAAAGAAACCATCTAAATTATCCAAGGATCAAAGAAGAAATAAAAGCATGATTTATAAAGTAATTTGAACTGAATGAAAATGAAATAAAATATTTAATCAATTAGTGAGAGGTCACAGAAGATGCTCATAAAATCAATAACCTTAGCCTCCATTTTAAGAAACTAGTGAAAAAAAAAATAAGTAAGTCCAAAAGTAAGCAGAAAAAAATAAATAATACAAAGCAGAGTAGACATTACTAAAAGAAGAAAAAAACTACAGAGAAAAATCTATTGAAAGCTGGTTCTATGAGATCAATAACACTGACAAATCAAAGAGAGAGAGAGAGAGGACACAAACTATCAAACTATCAGTATCAAGAATGAGAGAGATGACATTATCAAAAATTTAATAGCTTTTAAGAGGATAATGAAAGAATATTATGAACAATTTTATAATAAAACATTCAACAACTTAGATTAACTGGACAAATTCCTTGAAAGACACAATCTACCAGTAGTCACTCAAGGAGAAACAGATAACTTAAATAGCCATCCCTGCATATATATTACGGAATTTAAATTTGTAGTTAAAAACCTTCCCACAAAAACATCTAGGCCTACAAATGTCCAAATAAACATTTAAGGAATAAGTAATAGCAATTCTACAAAAATTCTTCTAAAAAACTGAAAATGAGAAAATACTTCCACATTCATCCTATGAGGACAACAAAAGAAGATATCACAAGAAGGGACTACAATCAACGTCCCTAATGTACACAAACACAAAATGCTATACACAGTATTAGCAAAAAGCAGCATGAGCTGAATATCTGGTGATCAGAGGGATAGACTCTGGTGATTACCGTTCTTTTCACCATGTAAGTCACGTTCTCTCCCATTCTGAGTACCTGACAGGCTGGCCCGTCCTGGTCCGTTGTGACTGGGTGGGGCCAGCCTGTGTCATTTGATGGCAGAGTGGGCCCATGCTATTCTCTCTGCCTCCAACGCCAGCAGCTCAGGACTCTAAGAAGAGATGATGATCAGGACCCCTGCCAGTCCATGGGGAAGTACAGAGCCAACATGAGGAAGAAAACACAGTTTTGGAAGTTACTGAGATTTCGGTTACTTTTTCACTGCAACATAACCAAGCCTGTTCTGACAATGCTCTGTGCACCACCACAGATCTGCTAAACTCAGTTCTCTTGAGTGGGGCTTGGGAATCTGCAGTGTTACCAAGCACCCCAAATTTGGAGCCCTCTAGGCCCAACAGTGGCACAGAGCAATCACCCCACTCTGCACTGCTGGTCTTAGCACTGCCGTAAGGTTCCAGCCTCACCAGGTATGTCCACTCCCAACCATCCCTCACCACTTCCCTCGAAGCTTTTCTCTGTTCCTTACTCAGGAATACTGAGGAATCGTTACACAGATTTGTTTATTTTTTATATGTCTAAATCTGGGTATCCCAAATTCATCTCAAGCCTAAACTCTCCAGGACAGCTTACTAACAACACAGAATTCCTGGGGGTGACACTGGAAATCTGCATATGCAACAATTGTCCTGGGTCCCTCTGATCACCGGGAGGCTGGGAGAGGTGGGCGTAATTGGGCAGGATGACCGCTGAGCTCTCCACCAAAGCACAGCTGTGACACACAAGCTCGAGGAGAGGGACAGTCACCCACCACAATCACAGTCTCCCTCGTACTCTCTTGGTTCTCACATTTTCATCAAAAAATGAAACCTATATATTAATTCACATCTTACTCTACATATATTAGTTGATTATAAAACATTTTAAACACATCTAACTAGTTGTTAAGGGTTGAACTGTGTCCCAGCCCTCAGGTAAGGTGACTAGACTTTCCCAAGAACAAGTTTGTTTTAACAGATGAATCCTGAGAAGGAATGCAAAACAATGTTTTCTTAATAAGATTTTTTTATTTCAAATCTCATTAAGTCATTACTCAAATTCTGAATGACATGGAAGTCACACAGATCTGTCTTGGACTGTCATCGTCGGAGGAACTAGGGTATGGCAGGACCATGTTTTGGCCTCCAGCCTTCTGTGTGGAAATGGATTGGGGTATCTTACCCAGAGCAAAGACAAACTAAGGGCCAGTAAGACACAGGCCAGAGGAATCACAAAGGCTGAGAGAGATCAACACACAATCCGTGAGCCCTAAAAATCCCCAAAGAGCAACTTCATCTGCTGAGCTCTCCTCGCCTGAAGCTCCTGTTACCCAGACAACCTACACAGCATCCACATTCTGGACTCCACTGAGGAAAGCCTGGCTGTTTCCCAAATAATCTATTCTTCCTAAAATATTCTATTCAGTAACAATCTCAGTAAAACATCTACTGCAGTGTTTAAGTGATGAAAATGGAATTGAGACGATGGCCCCAAGCCTTCATCCTGTCCTGCTGGCTGGGGCTGGGCATCTGCTGTTTGTTTGTTTTGTTGGTTTGTTTGTTTGTGTTTGTTTGTTTTTTGAGACTGAGCATCACTCTGTCGCCCAGGCTGGAGTGCAGTGGCGCAATCTCAGCTCACTGAAACCTCCACCTCCTGGGTTCAAGCGATTCTCCTGAGTAGCCGGGACTACAGGCATGAGCCACCACACCGGGCTAATTTCTGTATTTTTAGTAGAGACGAGGTTTTTGGCCAGCCTGAACTCGAACTCCTGACTTCAGGTGATCCGCCCGCCTCAGCTTCCCAAAGTGCTGAGATTACAGGCATGAGCCACCACACCCAGCCTAGCATGTGCTCTTGATTGACAGGGCATGTCACCTCCTGTGCTGGGTATGGTGCTGCATTTAACACTCAAGCTATGACACACTATTAGAGCACTATAGTCTGTATGTTAGCGCATTTGTACCATTCACGTGTGGCTTTAGGAGGTTACAACACTTAAGTTGTACATGGTGGCCATTACTTCCTACATTTTACCCCAGTACACTTCACAGAAAACTGAAGAGGCACAGCTCATGGTAGCAACCCTGAAAACAGTGTATACTAGCAGGCAGGCGTCGAGTCACTGATACTGAGCACGCAGCACCCATCAACAGATACTTCCTGATAAGAACTTCCCTGGTAAACAAACAATATCATGGTAATGAAATCTGAGCCTACATGAGGAGGTGCTTGTACTCACCAACAATCTCACTGGGTTCCTTGTTATAAAGCTTTCGGTTCCAGTAAAGGAGCCTGAGGAGTGGAAAGGAGACCAGGAGAACAAGGCAAATCCCAACGAACATGTGTGCAGTGAATCCGGCAAAGTCCAGGCCCTGGAAACAGACAAGGAGAAATGAAACAGCAGACGGGCCTTTCCTCTGCACCCCAAGTCAGGGTTCAGGGAGGGCCAGGGCCCAGGAGGGAAGGGGCTCACCAGGAATTCCGGGACCTTAGAAAGAGTCCTGGAGCCCAACCGAAAGCCCAAGGAAGACCATGGACTCCTCACCATGGTTGTGAAAACTGTTAAGGTTTGTTCGTTTCATGTCAAAAACCAAAAACCAATTCTTGCACAAATGACAAGCCATCTCAGGAGGAAATAAAAACACGCTATCACGTCTAATTCAACCTTAGCTCGCCTTCACCACCAGTCTGATGGCTTCCCCAAAACAGAGTGAAAAAACACTGAATGGGACAAAATACTAAACTATGTAACATTTGCCCATTTAAAGGTAAACTGAATTTTTAAACATTTCATTTAAATCTCTGCCATTGATTTGAAAAGCATCCTATGGCTGGAGAGCACAGCCCTTTGCAGGGCACCCGGGGCCCACCAGGGCTGAGGCCGCTAAGAGCATGAGGACCAGCTGCAGGGACCCAGACAGAAACCCTCTCCTTCCCCACACGCTTCCTTTGCCTGCCTAGGGCTCTGCACATGGCAGTCCACCGAGGATATCTTTAGAGTTGGGCAAAATCTCCACTAGGTTGATCTGTCCTGGACTAAGTCAGCAGCATCACTGGTTGGTTCTGTTCTTTCACTGACCACGTGCTTTTATACCTTTAGCAAATCTGTGCAGGCACCTCCTGAGCCCCAGCAGGATAGTTGAGGAAGCTGGCCATCTGGCTAGAACTCAAGTTCTTTTCTATAGTGTTGATGGATCACAGGTGCCACAGAGGGGGTGAGAGGCACAGTGACAGTGCTCCACCATAGGGAGCAACAGGGGGCAGGATGGGAGGGACGACAGGCATCCAGCTCTGCCTTGGGAGCCTGGCGAACCTCTAGTATGGGTAGAGAGGTGGCAAGTCACATGGAACGATAGTGAGGATCCCACAATGGGAGTTTGGAAAATCACCTTCCAAAGGACTGGGTTTGAGTGATTTAAATTACAGTAATTGTTCCTTATCGAAGTTTACATATTTATCATCTCACTTTTAGAAAATATGTGAACTCATGTTCAACACTGTTAAAGATACAACACAACTAGAGGCCATCATCAATGAAGTTGCATCAAAGTTTAGAGCTTGTGAATATACAATCATCTGAAACACTTAATCCCTTGCAGTTACCTGTGCATCCAATGGTTGTCCTTGAAAATAGCATTATAAATGACAGAAGGAGCTGTATAAGCTAATTCCTAGACAGACAGCAGGGAAACCACACAGAGGCAGGACTCATGGAATGCTTTGGATGATCATATATAAGAATTCACCTGCCGGGCACAGTGGCTCAAGCCTGTAATCCCAGCACTTTGGGAGGCCGAGGCGGGTGGATCACGAGGTCAACAGATCGAGACCATCCTGGTCAACTTGGTGAAACCCCATCTCTACTAAAAATACAAAAAATTAGCTGGGCACGGTGGCTCGTGCCTGTAATCCCAGCTACTCAGGAGGCTGAGGCAGGAGAATTGCCTGAACCCGGGAGGCAGAGGTTGCGGTGAGCCGAGATCGTGCCATTGCACTCCAGCCTGGGTAACAAGAGCGAAACTCCGTCTCAAAAAAAAAAAAAAAAAGAATTCACCACTTTCCTAATAGTTCTTCAATTACCTTGAATTTTGTGTTTACCTCTAGAATTCACATTCATTCAGATATCTGAAAAAGGTCCACAACACTTTCAGGGGGTTATGAAAATGTTTTAATTTCTTCTAAAACCAGAAGGGAAAAAAAATGAACTGTTGGGTCAGAAAAATGATTTAAAATATAATACTAATATATTTACACACTAGCTGGGTCATGAAATACAACTGCTAATATTTTTTAGAGAAAATAGCCAAAGACGACAGAAGTGCCTCTATCCTGAGTAATTCTTGGTCCCTTTGGAACATAATAACTCTAAAGTTTTGCCCCATTTGAAATGTTGGGACAACTGGAGAGAGAAGTGATGAGTAGTTGAAAGAAAAAAAAACTAAGGAGGTCCTGGGTGTGCATCCGCAGCAAAACAGCACAGCGCTGAGTGAAGCACGTGGGGGCTACTGGACCTGTGATGGGTGGATTCGTCAAGTAAGAACAACGACAATGAAAAATCCAAACTGATCGTTTCAGGAAACAGGCAGATGCCCTGTGCAGTGTGCTGCAGATGTTTGCGCTAAGCTGCTTAGGTGCAGGTAACCGGGCCACCCTGCTTGTTTTGTTTTTTTTTTTTTTGAGACGGAGTTTCACTCTTGTCACCCAGGCTGGAGTGCAATGGCATGATCTTGGCTCACCGCAACCTCCGCCTCCTGGATTCAGGCAATTCTCCTGCCTCAGCCTCCCGAGCAGCTGGGATTACAGGCACGCACCACCATGCCCAGCTAATTTTTGTATTTTTAGTAGAGACGGGGTTTCACCATGTTGACCAGGATGGTCTCGATCTCTTGACCTTGCGATCCACCCGCCTCGGCCTCCCACCACCCTGCTGCTTTTATGTGCGTCTGTAATTTCCCAGACTCCTCTCCTTCGTGTTCCCAGTAACAAAACCACCCACCAGCACACACACATCAACTCA
>CM052653.1:146115185-146146866 GCA_028533165.1 Leontopithecus rosalia
GATTATACATATTCTCTATATATGAGATTATAAATTTTATATATATTACATATACTTATATATAATCTTATTATATATATATTATATATAATCTCATTATATATATGTGATCTCAATATATATGAGATCATTATATAGAGATTATGTATAGATCTCTATATGATATAGAGATCATTATATATAGATCTCAATATATATGAGATCATAATATATACGTGATCTCAATATATGAGATCACATATATATAATCTCATTATATATAATGATAAACCCCGATAGACCTTACCACCTCTTGCCCTCAGCCTATATACCACCATCGTCAGCAAACTCTTTAAAGATTGTAAAGTAAGCACAAGTATTATCATAAAAACCTTAGGTCAAGGTGTAGTCAATGAAGTGAGAAGAAATGGGCTACATTTTCTAAATTAGAAAATTCTATGACAACCTTTATGAAATCTAAAGACCTAAGGTGGATTTAGCAGTAAATCAAGAATAGAGAGCTTGACTGAATAAGGCCATGAAGCACGCACACACTGACCATCACGCTCCTCAAACATCATATAAAAGTACCTTGCCAACAAGCCACTACACACTGATATAGGGGGGATAAGTCGTAACATGGTAAACGTATTGGAAAGTGCGCTCGGACCAATCAAAGTGTAGCTTAAACTAAAGCATCCAGCTTACACCTGGAAGCTCTCACCAATAGCTGATCACTTTGAGCTAACTCTAGCCCCAACCTCATATAACTTTATTATTTAACTCCAGTAATTAAACCATTTACCTATTACAAAAGTATAGGTGATAGAAATTACATTTCAGTGCCATATAGTACCGAAAGGGAAAGACAAAAACTTAATAAAGTATAAAAAAGCAAAGACAAACCCTTCTACCTTCTGCATAAGCAATTAACTAGAAATAGCTTTGTATAGAGAATTTCACCAATGCCCCCCAAAACCAAGCGAGCTACCCAAGGATAGCCAAAAGAACACACCCGTCTATGTGGCAAAATACTGGGAAAATCTATGGGTAGTGGCGACAAACCTACCGAGAGCCTGGTGATAGCTGGTTGTCCAAGACAGAATCTTAGTTCCACCTTAAATTTCCTTACAGAACTATTTAATCCTCCTGTAAATTTGTTAGTTTCAAGAGGGACAGCTCTCTAGACCCTAGGAAATAACCTTTTATAGAGAGTAAAACATTTTACTACCATAGTTGGCCTAAAAGTAGCCACCAATTAAGAAAGCGTTTAAGCTCAATACTTAATTATTCTTAATCCTACCCATCTTACTCATTATATATATATATCTCATTATATATAATTTCATTGTATATAATCTAATATATATTATCTGATTATACATATATCTCATATATATAATCCCTATATATGTAATCTCATTATATGTAACCTCATATAATCTCATCATATATAATCTCATGTACGATGGATCATATATAATCTCATGGTATATATGAGCTCATATATAATCTGATCATATATATGATCTAATCGTATAATTTCATCATATATATCATATATCATCTCATCATATAATCTCATCATATATAATCTGATCATATGTAATCTCATATATAATCACATCATATACAATCTCATCATATATACAATCTCATTATGTATGATCTCATCCTATATATGATCTCATCAAATATCTGATCTCATCAAATATCTGATCTCATCCTATATATGATCTCATCCTATATAATCTCATCATATATATAATCTGATTATATAATCTCAGCATCTTAGCATAATCTCATAAATATAATCTCATATATACTATCATATATAATCTCATCATATATCATCTGATCGTATATATGATCTCATTATATATAATCACATCATATATAATCTCATATATAATCTCATCAAATATGGTCTCATCATAATCTCATATATAATCTCATCATAAATATAATCTCATCATATATGATCTCATCGTATATAATCTGATTATATATACATTTCGTTATATATATTCTAAGAGGGATTATATTCTAATCTTAGAGAGAAGTCTTTCAGTTATTCTCAATGAGTATGATGCTAACTATAGATCCACAAATGTTCTTTACTGGGCTGATGAATTTCTATTTTTTCCCTAGTTTACTGGAAGATTTTATCAGTAACAGATACTGAATTTTGCCAAATGTTTTTCTGCATCTATGAGATGATATTATGGTTTTCTCATTGAGTTTGTTAGTAAATTACATTGATTAATATTTCAGATGTCATAACGATCTTCCATTCCTGGATAAATTCTACTTGGTTAAGATGTATTACCTACTTATTTATTGTTAAATTGGATTTACTAATTTTTTAAATATTAAATCTATGTTCACAAGAAATGTTTATCTCTAGTTGCCTTTTCTCATACTGGTTTTGTATAGTTTAGATATCAGAACCACAAAGAATTAATTGGGAAATATTCTCTTCTCTTCCATTTACTGTAAAGCTTTGTATAGAATTGGTATTATGACATTATTTTTTCCTTAACTACTTGGTAGACTTCACCAAAGAATTCACCAAATAGCCTGAGTTATTTGTTTATGTTGTTTTTGTTCTTTGTGGGAAGGTTTCTTAACTACATTCTTTATTCTTTTTATACATATAGGGCTAATCAGGTTACCTACACCTTCTTGAGTGAAGTTTTACAGAGTGTGTCATTCCAAAAAATTGTCTGTTATATCTAAGTTGTCAATTTACATAGAGTTCTCCATGATCTTCTCTAAAAACAAGGTTAATGTCTGTATGCTCTGTTGTAATATAACAACTCTTATTCTTGATATTAGTAATTTGTATCTTCTCTCATTTTCCTCATCAGCTTGGCCAGATGTTTATCAATATTATTGATCTTGTCAAAGAACCAGTTTTGCTTTCACTGATGTTCCCTATTTTTCCGGTCTGTGTATATGCTTTTCTTCTGCTTACTTTTAATTTACTCTTCTCTTTCTGATTCCATAGGATAAAGCTGAGGTTATGGATTTGAGACACATATTTTCAAATACAGGTGTTTAGTGTTATAAATTTCCTTCTACATACTGCTTTAGAGTAGGGACCAGCATACTTGGAGGCTGGAATACAGCCGTATCCATTCATTTATGTGTTGTCTATGGCTGCTTTCATGCTATATAATGGTGCAGCTGAGTAATTGCAATGGAGACCATATGACCCACATGCCTATAAAAGTAACTACATGTACCAAAACAGAGATATAGACCAATGGAACAGAACAGAGGCCCTGGAGACAACGCCACACATCTACAACCATCTGATCCTTGACAAATCAAAGCAGTGGGGAAAGGATTCCCTGTTTAATAAATGGTGTTGGAAAAACTGGCTAGCAGTGGGCAGAAAGCAGAAACTGGACCCCTTCCTGACACCTTACACTAAAATTAACGCCAGATGGATTAAAGATTTAACACCATAAAAACCCTAGAAGAAAACCTAGGCAAAACCATTCAGGACATAGGCATAGGCAAGAACTTCATGACTAAAATACCAAAAGCATTGGTAACAAAAGCCAAAATAGACAAATAAGACCTAATTAAACTCCAGCGCTTCTATACAGCCAAAGAAACAATCATGAGATTGAACCAGCAACCAACAGAATGGGAAAAAATTTTTGCAATCCACCCATCTGACAAAGGGCTAATATCCAGAATCTACAAATAACTAAAACAGATTTACAAGAAAAAAACAAATAAACCCATCCAAAAGTGGATGAAGGATATGAACAGACGCTTTTCAAAAGAAAACATATATGAGGCCAACAAACATATGAAAAAATGCTCATCATCATTGATTATTAGAGAAATGCGAATCAAAAGCACATTGAGATACCATCTCACGCCAGTTAGAATAGTGATCATTAAAAAATCTGGAGACAACAGATGCTGGAGAGGATGTGGAGAAACAGGAACACTTTTACACTGTTGGTGGGAGTGTAAACTAGTTCAACCATTGTGAAAGACAGTGTGGCGATTCCTCAAGGACCTAGAAATAGAAATTCCATTTGACCCAGCAATCCCGTTACTGGGTAAATACCCAAAGGATTATAAATCATTCTACTTTAAAGGCACATGCACATATACGGTCATAGCAGCATTGTTTACAATAGCAAAGACCTGGAACCAACCTAAATGCCCATCAACCATAGACTAGACAAGGAAAATGTGGCACATATACACCATGGAGTACTATGCAGCAATTAAAAATGATGAGTTCATGTCCTTTATAGGGACATGGATGAATCTGAAAACCATCACTCTCAGCAAACTGACACAAGAACAGAAAATCAAACACCACATTTTCACTCATAGGCAGGTATGGAACAATGAGAACACATGGACACAGGGAGGGGAGCATCACACACTGGGGTCTGTTGGGGGGGCCAAGGGAGGGACAGCGGTGGCGGGGTGGGGAGGTTGCGGAGGGATAACATTGGGAGAAATGCCAGATGTAGGTGACGGTGTGATGGAGGCAGCAAACCACATTGCCATGTGTGTACCTATGCAACAATCCTGTATGATCTGCACACGTACCCCAGAACCCAAAGTACAATAAAAAAAATTTTTTTTAATTAACTATATGGCCTTCTAAGAAGTCTGCTGACTTCTGCTTTAGAAGAATCACACAAATTTTGATATGTTCTGTTTTCACTATAATACAAAATTGCTCTGGACTGAACTGTGTTTCCCTGAAAGTCTTCTGGCCGAAGCCCTGCCCCATCTCCTCAATGGGGTAGTAACAGGAGATGGAGTCTCCTTCAGAGGTGATAGGGCTTAGAGGAGGTCACGAGGGTGGAGCCCTCATGCTGGGATTAATGCCTGTATAAGAGATGCCAGAGAGCTTCCTCTCTGCCTCTTCTCCCTGCCTCCCTACCACATGAGGACACAAGGAGAGGACAGCCATCTGCAAGCTTGGAAGAGAGCCCTCGCCAGGGAACGAAATCCACTGGATCTTGAACTTTCTAGCCTCTAGACTGTGAGAAATAAAGTGCTGTTATTTAAGCTGCCCAGCCTACAGTATTTTGTATGGCATTCCGAGCTGATGAGTACAAAAATACTTTCTAATTTCAATCTCACTGTCTCCTTTGACCCTTGGATTACTGAAATGTGTGTTAGTTTCCAGGTATTTGAGGATTTTCCAAATATCCTTGTTTTTAATTTCTAATTTAATTCAACTATGTTCAGAGCAAATATTTACATTACTTGAATCTTTTTAAGTTTATTGAGATTTGTCTTAAGGCCTAGAATCTATTTCAGTTAATGTTTTATGCACACTTGGAAAAAATAACAATTCTTCTGATGTTGAGTGGAGTTTTTTATAAATCTCAATTAGGTCAAGTTAGTTAACAATAATGAAGTTTTCTATATCCTTGCAGATTTTCTACTTGTTCTTTCAATTATTGTGAGAATTGAAACTGAACTTTCCAAGGATATATTCCTCCTTGCACTACTATCAAGTTTCACATATTCTGAAGCCGTCATTAATCACATAAATGTAATTTTTATGTCCTCTATATGAATTTACCCCTTTATGATGATGAAATGTTCTTTAATCCTAGTTATATTCTTTACTCTGCAGTCTACTTTGTCAGATATTAATACAGCCACTTTCTTCTGATGAGTCTTTTGCCATTTCTTTCAACTATTTGTGTCCATATATACATACATATATTTGAGACAGAGTTTCACTCATCACCCAGGCTGGAGTGCAACGGCGTGATTTTCTCTCACTGCAACCTCCTCCTCCCAGGTTCAAGTGAGTCTCCTGCCTCAGCCTCCCGAGTGGCTGGGATTCCAGGCACCCACCACCACACCTGACTAATTTTTTGTATTTTTAGTAGAGACAGGGTTTCACTATGTTGGCCAGGCTGGTCTCAAACTCCTGATCCCAGGTGATGCACCAGCTTTGGCCTCCCAAAATTCTGGGATTAGAGGCGTGGCCCACGATGCCTGGCCTTGTCTTTATATTCTAAACATGTGTCTTGTAAGCAGCACATGCAGATGTTCCCTGACTTAGTTTGGTTCAATTTACAATATTTCAATTTCACAATAGCACAAAACCATCTCAACTTTAATGTAATGTACAATATTCAGTAGGTTACATGACATATCCAGCACTTTATTATAAAATAGGCTTTGTGTTAGAATTTGCCCAACTATAGGCTAATGTAAGTGTTTTGAGCACATTTAAGGTGGGCTACACTAAGCTATGATGTTCAGCAGGTTAGGAATATTAAACACATTGTGGCTTATATTTTTAATTTACAGTAAGTTTATCTGGATATAACCCAAAGTCACTTGAGGAGCATCTATAGTTGAATGGTGCTTGTTTGTTTGATCTGACAATGCCTGCTTTTTAATTGGGATATTTAAAGTATTTACATGCTACGCAATTATTAAATATAGTTAGGATAACTCGTACAACTTGTTTTACGTCTGTTCCCTTTTGCCCTTTTTCTACATTCCATTCCATTAAATAAATACTAGTTATGATTCTCTTTTTTTTTCCTTTCAGTGGTTGGAGTTTATCGTGTGCATTTTTAACTTGCCATGGATTACCTTCAAGTTATACCAATTTACAGAGACTATAAAAATCTTACATTAATATACTTTAATTTCTCCCCTTCTAGGCTTTATTTTATTGTCATCAATTCTACTTAGACGTTACATTATTTTTTAAACAATTATCTCAAAGTGGTTTGAATTCTTTTTTAAGTATGTGAATTTACCTACATAGTTACTTTTTTCAGGGTTCTTCAGGACTGTGTGAAGATCCATGTTTCCATTTGCTGTCATTTTCCTTCCTCCTTAAGGACTTCCTTTTGCATGTCTTACCATGTGGGTCTGCTGTTGATGAATTCTTTTTAGCTTTTCTATATGAGAAAATGTCTGGTTTTAGTACATAAGAAAAATTTTCACTGGGTTTAGTACTCTGAGGTAACAGGTGTTTTCTTTAAGTAAAGGTATTGCTCTGTGGTCTTCACACATGCATTCTCTAAAGAGAAATATATTGTCATCTTCATCTTTGTTTCCTGGCCTGTAACATGTCTCTTTCTTTGGAAACATAAAGATTTTCTCTTCATCAATGCTTTGAAATAATTTTATTATGATGTGCCTTAGTGTAGTATTCTTCATGCTTCTTGTACTCTGGCTTCACTGAACTTCTTGATTCTGCAGGTTTATACCATTCATAAAATCCGGAATTTAGGACCATTTTTCAGATGTCTTTTTTGGTTCCCCTCTCTCCTTCAGAGGTGAGAATTGCATATTTGTTAGGCCACCTGAAGTCTTCCCGTAGCTCACTAATGCTTTCCAGTCCTTGTTATTATCTTTTTACTCTGTTTCATTTTGGATCTATGTCTTCAAGTTCATTAATCTTTCCTTATATATCTAATATGCCATTAATCCCAAGTGTATTTCTGTCTCAGACATTGTAATGTTCATGTGTAGATGTTTGATGTGGGGCTTTTTTAATATCTTTAATGTTGCTACTTGATGAATAATAACAGTTTTAATGCCCTCGTCTACTAATCCCAGCACCTGTGTCTGTTCTAGGTCCATTCCAAATGGTTTGTACCATCCCTGTCACAGGTTATATTTTCTTTCCTTTTTTATATGCCTGATAATAACCGATTGGTTGCCAGACATTGCAAATTGTACCCTTCATGTCGTTGAATACTTTTGTATCACTCTAAATATTCCTGAGGTTTGTTCTGGGATGCCGTTTGTTCTGCAGTGTCAGAAACAGTTCGGTTCTTTGCGGTCTTAGTTTCAAGATTTCTTAGGTGGAACCAGAGCAATGTTCAGTTTAGAGTTAATCACCTCTCCCGACAGACAAGAGCCTTCTGAGTCCTTTACCCAATGCTCCATAAATTAAAAGGTTCAGCCTGCCTGGCAGATAGACATTACCATTACTCCTGTCCTTGTGCGCGTCAAGCCCTCTTCCCTCTCATCCTTCTGGGTTGCTCTCCCCAGGTCTCAGGTAGTGTCCTCAAATGAATGCACTGATCTGAACACTCTGCTCAAGACTCCAAGGGGACCCTCTGAGGATCTCTGCAGTTCTCTCTCCCTGGTCAGCTCTGTCCTCTCTGGGCTCTCACTGCCATGGTCTCCCCAGACTTTCAGCTTCATCCTGTCAACTCAGGAAGTCTCAGGGGCTCTGCCAGGATCATCCCTCCCTGCACTGCACTCTGGAAGCTCTCTCAAGTAGTGAGCTGGAGCAGTCACAGAGCTCACTGCATTTGTATCCCATCTCTCCTTTTGTGCCTGGTGTCTGGTGTCTTGGTTACCATTGTTCCATGAGTTTTGTCTCATTTTGGTTTATTTTTGTTTGTTTTATGTGTTTGGCTATCTCAGGCAAGAGAGTAAATCCAGGCCCTGTTACTCCATGTTAGCCAGAAGCAGAAGCTGTGCTGTCTTTTGTATTCAAATATACCAACATACAAACACTCTGGGATGCTATCTCCAGCAAAATATTAAAAGGATTTACCTCTGGTTCACGGAATTATGAATTTTTATTGTGTGTGCGTGTGTCTATGAGACTTCTGTTTTATACAAAAAAAATATTACTTTTTTATGAAATGAAACTAATAATACAGTTTTTCTTTTCCAAAAATAGTTCTTTCCCATGAGCATGAGCTGCCTCCTGGTACCAGGTGCCCTTAGGTGAAACCGCAGGCTCTGTTACCACCTGCTATGCTCCAGGGTTGCACAATCATGGCTGCACACCTCAGCTCACACAGCAAGGTTGCTGCAGTGTTGCCAAGCAGTTTCCCTGGGCAGCTAGGGAATGCAGAGCCTTACCCAGAACCTCTGAGTTCTGAGAGGTTGGGCATGAGTTCTAGAGCATGCTAGTCCCATGAAGTAGCCATTAACACCCTGGAGTCATGGGTTCTCAAAGGTTTAAATGTTTGTATGAAACACAGAGTTCAAATGCAAACACACTGACACCCTTTGGACACATACACACACATAAATACATCATCTACAAGAAATAACACCAATGTGGAAACATTTTTACTGATACCTGACAGATGGGAGATTGAGAAAATTCTAATGATCAAAGAGTAGAGAATGAAAATTAATGATATAGTTCTAATTTTCATGCTTGAAGATGTGTAAAATACCATTTCACTCTCTAATACTTTGTCATTGTTACAATATACAAAGAAATTATACACTAATATTCATATGGGGCTTTCAGGTAGTTTATTTCTAAAGATATTTGTTTCCAACCCTTAAAAAATAAATTTTAAGTCTCCTCAGTAAATTAATCTACCACAGTTAAGAAGAGAATCTCGTATCTCCAGTGAGAGAGAACAGGTCATTTTGTTTTTAATGTTAGTTGGAAGAAACCTCGGTTCCTATTAATATAATCAATATAACAGTATGACTGCCTGTGTCATGTTATCCAGTTATTTCTTTAAAAACTGATCAGAATGAGGATGAAGTCAATTCCAGCCACTTAACTCCAGGACTGAAGGGCCAGTCACCTAACATCCCACTCTTGAGATGCCCAGTAGCACTCACCATGAAGAGCTGGTGTCATGATCTTGATTTCTAACAAAGGTGTCCATGTGGGGGAGTGGTGGTCCACGAGCGCTAAGCAAGTGGAGGTGTGCGTTTTTGGAAGCAACCCTGGCGTGCTGGTACGTACCATCTTCCTCAGCTCTTGGTTGGAAACAATAATGACATTTGGAGGGTCCCCAATGGCAGTGGCAGCTCCTCCAATGTTTGTGAAGATCACTTCCGCGATCAGGACTTGTCTTGGATCCAGGTTGAGCACCTCACACAACCTGTCACAAAAGGAGGAAAATGAAAGCAGTCCCACAGTACACACCGTGAAAGGCCCACACACAACCCAGATATGTTTAAGGCATGTGCTCGTATAAGGCAGGCGTGCACACGTGTACACACACACCCCCCCGTGTGAGGAGGGCAGTGCTGCGGGGGAGTGAACAACTGCAACAGCCTCTGCAGCAGGACCGGGCAGGGCAGGCCCTCCACAGCCAAGCTGGTGCGGGTGGTCAGGTCCTCTGGGCCAGTGTGGGGGCAGTGTGGATGGCTCACACTGGGCCTGCTGACTCAGCCCCTTTCCCACCTTCCCCTTCCTGGATACCAAGGCCCTAAGCTCTCTTCTCACCCCTTCCCCTTGTTTCATTCATTTTTGTATTTTTTATTTACTTTTTATTGCTGTAATACATACTAGACAGACATTTTTGGGGTACATGAGATACTGTAATACATACATATAATCAAAGCCAGTGACTGGGATACCTGTCCCCTTAAATAGCTATCTGTTCTTTACCCTGGGAGCACTCCAGTTATTCTCTTCTAGCAAGGTTGAAGTGTACAACCGATTCATGGTAACTGTATTCACCCTACCTATCTGTTAGGCCACACTCTACAGCTGTGCAGCTCCACCACGGCCTCACACTAGATTTGTGCTGGAATCCAGGAGTCCTACGGCTTGGTCAGCACATACCAGTACTTGGGAGTGAGCCAGGCAGTGGCGCTCTACAGCTCCCCAGGGGACCCAGCATGTACAGAGTTGGGAAACACTGCACTAAGCAAAGTATAGAAGGCACATCCCAGCATCCCCACACCTGCCCATCCACATAGCTCACCCTCCATGCCTCTGATGAGGAACCTCACGGGGGCTGTTCCACCTTCCCCCAGCTATGTGACCCTGTGAGCCCTGAGCATGTGTGTGACCTGCTGAGCCAGCCCAGATGGCAGAAAGTGATGGAGAAGAACATGGACAGGGACTCCTGGCCATTCTTGTCCACATGTCTCCCCATGAGAGCATAATCTCCAGGAAAGCAAGGCCTGTGTCTTCTACCTCTCACAGGCATTTCTGCCACCAGATTCTGCGGCCCCACTGCTTGCAGTGTATGCCGCAGTCATACAGAGCAGACAGGGGCTGGGCTGAAATGTAGTGAACTGTGGGCACGACCACCCACCTTTTCACGCACCTGAGAATGGAGCCTGGAGCCAGGCCATGCAGCCAGAGCACACGCCTGCCAGAGCCTGGCCACAACCCCCAAAGCAGAGGTGCTCTGCATACCTTATGGTCACAGGTGTGAAGAGGAGCATGGTGGTGACGTTGTCCAGGAAGGCAGAGAGGACAGCCGCGATGAGACACAGCATGATGATCATGGCCCAGACCCGTCCCCGGGAGAGCTGGTATGCCTGGCCACACACACACAGAGGACAGAAGCCAGAGTCGGCGGGCTCATAAGAACAGAGGCTGCCTTTCATTAATGACTTTAAGAACAGGGAGCCAAGCTAACATGGCCCCATGAGTTAAGACGTAGACCCACAGAGTCCTAGGGGAGCTGAGATGAGACAGCGCTGGCCCCCGTAGTTCCTGGACATTCTAAATCCTCCCTAGTCAACACTGTCATCCCTCTGATCCTCCTCCTTCACAGAGTCCCTGTGAGGGTTATTTGTCACAAGGTGATGACTCTCAGTCCACGTAATGCCATTAGTATTCTGGTTAGACAATCTGAGCTTTGAAAGTTAGGATCCATGTGAGCCCAGCGTCTGCTGATCTCTGGGGAACTAAGGGATACTTTACTAAGTAAGGAGTAAGAGACCAAATCTCTACCTGGCATGTGCAAGATGGGGGGACAAAGATGACAAAAATCACAGCAGAGTTCTGTCATTCAGAGTTTACACAGGGTTTGTTGATTAATTTTTTAAAAGACCTTTTCAGTTTCAAAAAATAAATATTCACACACAGCACTAGACTGCATTAGCAGGGCATGGTACATGATGAGCTCTCCTCTTGCCCACCCTGAATGACAGGACAGCTAAATCCTGGAGGCCAGAGCTGGCTGGTGAAGCTCCCCAGAGTTCCAGTTCCAGTTAAAAACATGACTGTGTATATATTCAATATTTAGAAGGTAATCATGGAAATTATTTCACCAAAAAGCAAAGTAATCAGAAACTAACGGCTTGAAATATTTGGATACTCTAAATACAAAACAATTTTTGATGTGTAGCTCTCACCAAACAATTTAAATAACACAGAGACATTCAACCTGAGTACCCTCTTCCTTGACCTCCTCCTTCATTTATTTACTGAGCAGATGACAGTGCCACTCAGAGCCATAGCTCAGCACAGCAAGCACGCCCTGCCCTGCACAAGCAGCCTTTAAAAGAAGGATGGCATTTTTAAGTGTTTGTTTTCAATGTCTGTTTCCTAAATATATGTCAGAAATATATATATATATTAATCAGTGTACAATTATTAAATGCAACATCACACCTACCTTTACAGCACAATAATCGAAAAACCCTGTTTCTGAAAATATGGCTACTAAGATCATCTATGGAGACAAGAGAAGAAAGAGGCAAGGATCATCTTTGGCAGGACACCACGTTAAAATGACGTCAGCACCATCAGTTACAAGCTTGAGCTCTGGCCCCTGAAAGCCACCACACCACCAAGCTCTTCCCTCTCATGCAGAAAACCCATCAGGGATTAGGAGTTAGTGAGTATACTACTCTAGGAATAGTATAGAAATAAACTATTCCTAGAGTAGTATACTCACTAACTCCTCAAATTGAGCCTCTTGCTGGTGGTTTTGTGCCTACATGTTTGTCCAGGAACATTGCCTCAAGGCACATGACCATCCCATCAGATCCTCACGAAAAAAAATCAGGTGTTATTTTCACCCTCTGTCTAATGGAGCAGGAAATGGGATGAGAGTGCGAGGCGGCTTGCTCCCAACCACAAAGCTAGAAGCAGGCCGGGTCCGGCACATGGCCTTCTGCACCTATGTGGCCATACAAGCAACACCTAAACATCCTAAGACGTTAAAACTGGGTTACATTTTGTTTTCTAAAATAATTAAACTGATTTCTGTCACCAATTTGGGAGCAGTTGTATGAAACAATTGTTCCCTGGGCTCCAGGTGAACCCAGAACACCCGTCGACTATTTCTCTCCAGTGAGGGTGAGGAGTTGGTGAAAACGCCATCCTGCATCCTAATAAAAAGTCATGTCCCAGTTATTCCGAATTTTATCAACCAGACATTTCAACCAGTGAATGTTCTGGAAGTCTCTATGCTTCACCTCTTAGATGGCAGTCACCATGTGCTGAACTTGGAATGAGAAGATGCAAGTTCAGATCCTGATTCTGCCACTTAAAAAGAGTCCGAACTTGAACAAAAATATGAGGTAACCTTTCTGTCCTTCAGTTTACTCACCTTGCCTCTGAATGTCCTATACTTCGTCAGGTTGTGAAAACGCAGTTAATTATTTAAATTAAAAGACTTTGTAAACAGGAGTCCCAGCAGACACTATTGTCTCTCAGATAAACCACAGAAAACAAAACTGTCCCAACAATTTAGACCCAGTGTGAACATCCACTGTGTCCAGAGTGACCACAATGTTCATCCTCACCCAAAAGGTCACTGAGAGCGGGCGGTGGAGCATGGGGCTTTGCACAGCAGTGGAGCTTCACGCGAACACACATAAAACAGACATGTGCAGACCCATGTGGTGTTTTACACGTTTGCTGACAGAACCACCCAGGGAGACTAGAACTCAGGGATGGGGGTAAGTGGCCCCATAGGTGGTCAGCTGCCAGGAAATACGGCAGAAAAGGCAGGAACCTGGTTGTAGAGACCCTGCACCCTGCAGTTCCAGCATCGCAGAACCTGTAAGTGCTCCATGAACTGAATTCCACTGAGAAAAAAGTGCTGAAGCCCTTTTTAGAGGCTGAACTGTGTCCCAAAAAAAATTCTTATGTTCACGTCGTAGCCCCTAGTACCTGGGAACATGACTGTATTTGGAGTGAAGGCATTGACAGAGATAATTAAGTTAAAATGAGGTCACTAGGGTGAGCCCTGATTCAGTGTGACTGGTGTCCTTATAGGGCGAGGGTATCAGGACTCAGAAACACAGAGGGAGGACAAAGTGAAAACACAGGGAGAAGGTGCCATCTACAAGCCCCGGGAAGAGGCTCAGGAGAAACCAAACCAGCCCACACCATGGTCGTGGACTTCCAGCCTCCAGAATTATGAGAAAATAAATGTATATTATTTAAGCCATACAGTCTATGGTACTTTGTTACATAGTCCTAGCAAACTAATACAGCATTCTTTTTCAAAAAAAGGCACATCTCAGGGATATCTGGTACACTTCCTCTCTTCTATCCAGATGTCCAAGCCCTACATGCATCTCAGGCTCAACACGAGTATTAGTCACTCTGTGAAGCCTGGGTCAGAGCACTGACCTGCCTCCCCACGCGCCGCCTGCCCACAGAGGATGGCGGCATGGTTTTTGGTCAGGTCACATGGAAGCCTCGCATAGCTGGGCTTCCGTTATGTCGGCCAGCCTTGGGAGGGATGAAATGTTGGCAAGGAAAATGAGGATCGATGGTGCCCAGCTGGACACAGAGCAAGTCTTCTCGCCCAGAGAGGACAAGCCCTCCTACAGACCACTGGGCTGTCTGGGGTCTGCTCAGGAACATGGGCCACCCTGCTGTTCACTAGTGAAGCTAGGTTATGATCGTGTCCCACACTAGTGCACTTGTGTACCTGGAGTTCCTGCAAGTGAACTTGGTGGCACTCCTCACAGCAGAGTGGCCACTGGGCAATAGGATCAGTTAGCAAACACCCAGATTACTACTTATGAGTGATACCTTCCCTTCTTCACATAATGAAAGGTACTCTTCTCCCACTGAAACTCCTACATGGTTCATTTATTTGGGATAGTCCAGCTTTTTTATTTTAAGGGCAGTAACTCAAAAGAATTGCTAGCTTTTCTAAATGGCAATGTGATTTCATCGTCAGACAAGCCTTGGGTTGGAATTCTCCAGCTAATGAACCAGAGCTCCATTCCACTCCTCCTCAGGAGAGATTCATGAGCCCCACGCTGACACTTCTCAGGGAAGCCCTGGGCACTGTGTCTTTCATATAATGATGGACCCTCAGCAGCGGAGGCAAGAGAAAATCCGGTGATTGCAGGCGTGGAGCCCAGTCCCATTGGAAAGCCAATAATTACCATGCCAAACAGCAGGGCCAGCGTCTCAAAATCAATCCACTCCACCACGTGGGTCAGGCTGGGTCTCTGCACAAAGCACACATTTGCCAATTAATCCAGTACCCCACCATCCCCATGATGAGCCTAACGAAGCACTGCACCCTGCTGCTGACCCACTCGGGAAACCTCACCATCCACTTGCCTTTGAAGCTGTTGGAAAACAGTCTTGACCCCTTTAGAGGGCATCTAAAATGTCAAACCTATGCATGTAGTCATCCATTTTTTCTAGCCCCTGCCTCTAGCAGCTCCCGCATGGCAGGACTAGCCCCCAGTTACCTTCTTAATGGAGTCTATACGTGCCCTCTGCAGTGCCGTACCTGAGGCCAGATGACAGGAACGGGCACGGCCACCTGTGCCACTCTCAGCTGCGCTCCAGCACTGCTTCTCAGACAACTCAGGGCCCCCAGCCCCAGTGGCCACCGGTCTCTGTTGTTTACCTACATTTGTTCCCCATGTCCCTGCCAGAGAGTCCCTGCTCAGACCCAAACAGGACCCCCTCATCCCCAAACACACCTCTTCAGGGGCCTCCTGATCTCTGCAGGACAGACCCCAGCCTGACCAATTCCCACCTTTCTGAACCAACACTCGGATCCAGCCCCACCACTACCCAGCTCCTCAGCCCCGGGCAAACATGACCATCAGGAGCCTTTCCTCAGCCACGATGAGGAATCACACCCCCGGGATGTGAGGGTGTCACAAAACTGAAGAAAAATGCTCTTCAATGCTGAGGCTTGTTAGTTCACACCTCTAACATAGTCCTTGGGCAAAAATACGGAAGTGGCGTATAAAACAGTGAAAACAGCAGTGAAACCCTGAATCCCGGAATGTCTTTTAGCTGACATTCCACTGAGTGGTGAGCCAGGGACTGGGACTCTGACAACTTACGTCGCCAATCACGGCCAGCGCTGCCAGTGCCGCAAGGGAACCCAGCATGGCGGCCAGAGTTCTGTGCACAATCTGCAAAGAAGCACAGGACGTGACTGAGTTTCGGTCCACGAGGGGGTGAGCACCCGCGAAGGCCTGTGGACGTGAGGGAGTCTGTACCTGCCACTGTGCACCACAACTATTCGCATGGTCAGTCAGTCACAGGTCTTGCTGTTTCAGGCCTGGATATCCCACAGACAGAGACAGCTACCACCAACCTGCCTTCTAAGGGAAGCTGCTTTCATTCCCTAAATAATTACATGACCCTGATAAAACAGTGGAAAGCCTGACAGAGCATGTTCTATGGGAAAGCCGCAGCAGACTGCCATTAATTATTTGCCATATGCCCCCGTGGCAACTGGTCCATTCATTCAGCAACATAAATCAATGCCTCCCAGTTGCTAGACTGCTATTATACCAAAGGTACACAGTCCAACACTTTATATAACTGAGACTTCTGTGTACCACAAAAGTAACATTTGTATTTCGTTGTAATTCAAACAGAAGTGGAATTCCTAGGACAAAATATGAGACAAGGCCAAGACATGGAGAATTGGAGCTTTCATACCTTGCTAGTGGGAATGTAAAATGATCTAGCCACTGTGGAAAGCAGTTTGGCAGTCTCGTACAGAGTTAAGCATAAGTTTACCGTATGAATGTGCCCAGCAATTCTACTAGGAATCCACCCAGCAGAAATGAAAACACATGTCCGCACAAAGTATCGATGTGAATAACAACATTATACAAAGGGGACAAAAACTGGAAATATTCCAAATGTCCCCCAGCAGTGAAGGCACAGAGAAGACATGGCACAGCCCGTGTGCAGGTGGGTGCTTAGAAGTTATGCTGGGGAAAGAAGCCAGATGCAACAGATGGGACCCGTCACTCTATGTAAACTTCCAGAAAAAGTAAACTGAGAGAAACAGAAAGATCAGGGCTGCCCAAGGCTGGGGGAAGCAACAAGAGTTGACTAGAAATGGGTCCCAGGGATCCTTATGGGGTGATGAAATGCGCTAACGTGGTGATGGTTGCAAAACTCTCAATCTAGTAAAAATAATTTACTTGTACACTTCCAAAGGCTGAAATTACAGTACTTAAATTATACATCAATAAATCTGTTTTAAAAAAATACAAAAAGAATGTGGCAAGATTGAGTGGAAAATTAAATGCTAGCAGGCATTATTCACTTCTTAATCCACTAAAGGGACTCTCACTCCACTTCTTCACGGCTTCCGTCTCATAGAACTCAACTCCCTTTGCCAGTATTACCTGAAACTCCAATTCCAACTAAAATTAGTTTATTTACAATGTGTGCTACTAGATTCAAAGTTCATTTTCAGGAAATGTGATACTACGTGTCGGCTTTTCACAGTTTAAGCTTTTAAGAATTGTTTTGTTTTAAATGTAAATACCTAAAATCCAGTAAGTTGCTACCAAACTCCCATAATTCCTTCCATTCGTTCTCTGCTTTTCAGTCTTTGTTTAGGACCCATTTTAAGGACACTTCCTTGTCCAATGCCGAGGGTGGCCCCAGAAGGTTCACCCGCTGGGCACGGCGAGTGGGCACCACAGCCAGACTGCCCTCTCCACCCTACACAGAGCAAAGCGAAGACACTCCACTTCGGCATGTCTCCTTTTTGGCATTTAATTAAGTCTCAGTGAGTAGAACCTGATGTGACAGCATGTGCATACGGCCGTGGATGAAAGGAGGAAGTCACTGCAGGCACAGATCAGACAGAGTGAAGCTGGCTCCAAGCCAGCCATGCAGTCTCACTCTGTGACACATTCCTTTCTTCTGGCTTCACCTTTGGGCTAAGTTTGTCTGGAGGGAAAAGAGACTTTCGGTAAAAAGCAAAGAGCCGGCCTGGCACAGTGGCTCACACCTGTAATTCCAGCACTTTGGGAGGTCAAAGCAGGCAGATCTCTTGAGGCCAGGTGTTCAAGAGCAGCCTGGCCAGAATCATGAAACTTCATCTCTACTAAAAATTTAAAAAGTAAAAAAAAAAATTACCCAGGCGTGGTGGTGCACACCTATAGTCCCAGTGACTCAGGAGGCTGAGATGGGACACTTGTTTGAGCCCTGGAGACAGAGGTTGCTGTGAGCTGAGACTACACCACTGCACTCCAGCCTTGGTGACACAGCAAGACCCCACCTCAAATAAATAAAAAAGAGCAAAGAGCCATGACTGGCCACTGGTCAGCAGGATTGGATAGCAGCAAAAATAATTTTTTTTGAGCACCTACTGTGCACCTGGTCCTGGAGAAAGTGCTCTACACACCATCTGTACCTTTCATAGTGACCATACGAGGTAGAGCTACAATAACCCACTTTGCAGAGGAGGAAACCGTCTCAGGAATGCTGAGTAATCTCCCTGTGTCAGAAAACAAAGGACATGCACACCCAGGATGCAGACCAGCATTTTCTTACTCCGGGGCACCTCTTCTCTCCTCGCGGGGCCTTGCTTGCTCGTCCGTAAAATAAGAAAACTGCACTACACACCTCAAGGAGCCCTCAGCTCTGGAGGAGGTCCGTGAACATCATGAAATTGAGTCCTAGCAGATTAACACACAAATGAGCAAACGGCAAGGCAGGCAACCACAGCCCTCTTAGGACAGCCAGGCTGACTGTGGTCTAAGTTCGCTCCACCCACTGCCACCGTCAACACCTGTCTCCCCACTCATCGCACACAGCGGCTTGCACATGATCCACACATAAGCGTCTCTGCGGCCCACAGTGAGTGCTCAGGACATGTGGATGCAGCTGTCCTCACTCGGAAACCCACCCTCCTCCACCAGCTAAGGAGCCCCACACACCATGTAGGAGAAGAAACCTTCACTTGTCATTGAAGAAATGGAATAGCATACAGATGATCAGCCTCTAGTATGTGGAATAAAACTTTTTAAACTACATGGTTCTAGAAGAAGATGAGTTCATTGCTTCAGATATAATTATGGACATTCCTAAATTTCTACGCTTAAGAAAAAGAATTTTCATCTACCAGGAATATAAAAAAATATGGCAAATGGGCCTAAAATGTAAAAATAATAAAAATTCTTAAAAGATGCCTGCCTTAAAGCAGGGTTTCACACCCCCCCGCCAACCCTGCCACGGACTGGTACCAGGGCTGCACAGTGAGAGGTGAGCTGGGCAAGTGAGCATGACTGCCTGAGCTCCGCCTCCTGTCAAATCAGCAGCAGCACCAGATTCTCATAGGAGCGTGAACCCTACCGTCAACTGCGCATGCAGAAGAGCCAGGTTCCGCACTCCTTATGAGAATCTAATGCCTGATCATCTGAAGTGGAACCGTTACATCCCAAAATGATGCCCCACCCTGTGGTCCATGGAAAAACTGTCTTCCATGAAACTGGTCCCGGGTGCCAAAAAGACGGGATCACTGGCTTAAAGGGCTGTATAAAGGTCCTCTTCCTGTCCATGTGCTGGGAAATACAGCACACCTCTTCCTACACCAAAACCAGTTCCCAGGCACAGAACACATTGCCTGGCTTCCCAGGCACCACCTGACAGACCCAGCCGCCATTCTACCACTGCTCTCCTCTCCAGTCGAGCCTACACGCTGTGCTTCTGAGTTTCTTTGGCAACAGTCCAGCTGTGAGCTCCTGAGGTGGACAGCGTGGCGTGCCTCTTTTGGTTTCTTCAGTGCTCTGCACGGTAACCAACACCTGCTGAGCAAATGAGCAGAAAATGCACGAACAGAGCCTGCAAAGCAGAAGACCAGCATCACTTCTGCGGAGAAGAAAGGAAAGACTTTGGGGGTAGCACCCAAGGAAATGATCTAGAACATCTCTGCTCTTCATGCATCTGCTCCTCCAGTCACACAGCTTTAGAGCTAGTCATCATGTAAATTCCCGATAGGTGGGATACTGAGCAGATGGAAAGACAAAACTTCTTTTGGTTGCCATTTGCATGGAAATGGTAACCAAAAGACAGCAGGGATAGCTGAAGTTATGTCAGACAAAATAGACTCTAAGTCAAAAACTGTCTCTAGAGTCAAAGAAGGTCATTATCCACCCTCTTCCACTGATAAAAGGGTCAATTCAACAGGGACCTATCACAGTTATAATAAATACACACCCAACATCAGACCACTTAAATATACATAGCGGTATTAACAGCTGAAGGGAGAGAGTGACAGCAATGCAGTGTAATATGGGACTTCAATGTCCCATTTAAGATAATGGATAGAACATCCACACAGGAAATCAATAAAGAAACAGCAGATTTGAACAGCACTGTACACCATGTGGACCTAACAGACACAGACAGAACTTTCTGCCCAACAGCCAAAAAATATATATATTCTTCTCTAGCATAAACAAAAAATTCTTCAGAATATATCACATATTAGGTCACAAACAAGTCTTAACAAATATTATTTCTTTAAAAAAAATTGTTTTAGAGACAGAGTCTCACTCTGTCACACAGGCTGGAGTGCAGTGGTACAAAGCTCACTGCAGCCTTGAACTCCTGGACTTAAGCAATACTCCTGCCCCAGACTCCTGAGTAGCTAGGACTACAGCTGTGCACCACCACATCCAGCTAATTTTTTTTTTGCAAAGATCAGGGGTCTTGCTATGTTGCCCAAGCTGGTCTTGAACTCCTGGCCTCAAGTGATCCTCCTGCCTCAGTCTCCTAAAGCACTAAGATTATAAGCATGAACCCCCCATGCTTGAACTTAACACATTTTAGAAGACGGAAATAATATCAAGTATATTTTTCAAACACGATGGTATAAAACTAGAAATTTATAACAGGGAAAATACGGAAATTGATAAATATGCAAAAATTAAGCAACACACTGTTGAACAACCAATGTGTCATAAAATAAAAAAAAGGGAAATCAGAAAGTATCTTGAGTCAATCAAAAATGGAAACACAACATAGCAAAACTCATGGGACACAGCTAAAGCAGTCATATACCTACCTCAAAATCGTTAGCCTGATTTGATCACTCTACAGTGTATACATGAATTGAAACCACATTGTGCCCATACATATATACAATTATCATTTGTTAATTAAAACAGAAAACTTTAAAAAAGAAGAAAGAGGTCAAATAAACAACCTAACTTTATACCTCAAGGAAAAAGAAAAAGAAGAGCCAGCTAAGCCCAAAGTTGATAGAGGAAGAAAATAATGGCAGAAACAAATGAAATAGAGATTAGACAGACAATTGAAGAGATCAACAAAACTAAGAGTTGGTTTTTGAAAAGATAAACAAAATTTATGGAACTTTATCTAGACCTACCAAGATAAAAAAGAGAGAAGACTCACATATATAAAATTATAAGTGAAAAAGGGGACATTACAACTAACATCATAAGGACACTGTGAACAATTACATGCCTACAAATTGATAACCTAGAAGAAACTGGTAAATTTCTAGAAACATACAACCTACCAAGACTGAATCAACAAAAAAACAGAAAATCTGAACAGGCCAATAATAAGTAAGAAGATTGAAGCACTAATCGAAACCTTTCAACAAAGAAAGTCTCAAGACTGCTGGCTTCACAGGTAAATTCTACCACTTAAAGAAAGCTAATCTTTGTCAAACTTTTGCAAAAAGGGCGGGATTACCCTTCATACAAAAACCAGATATGGACACTACAAAAAAAGAAAGAAAATTACAGGCCAATATCCCTGGTAAACACAGATGCAAAAATGCTCAACAAAACACTAGCAAACTGAATTCAACAGCACATTAAAAGGATCACATACCGCGATTAAATAGGAATTATTCCTGAATGCAAGGACAGGTTCAACATACTCAAATCAATAAATATGATATACTGCCTTAACGGAATGAAGGATAAAAATCATACGATCATTTCAATAAATGCAGAAAAGGCATTTGACAAAATTCAACATCCTTTCATAATTAAAAAAACTCTCAAAAAATAAGGTATAGAATAAACATACCACAACAAAATAAAGACCATATCTAACAAGCCCACAGCTAACATTATACTCAATAGTGAAAAGCTGAAAGCTTTTCTTCTAAAATCAAGAACAAGACAAGGATGCCCACTCTCACCACTTCTATTCAACATAGTACTGGAAGTACTAGATACGGCAATTAGACAACAAACAAAAGAAATTTATTTAAGTATCCAAATTGGAAAGGAAGAAGTTAAACTCTGTTTGCAGATGATGTGATCTTATATATAGAAAACACTGAAGACTCTACCAAAACTCTGTTAACACTAATAAACAAATTCAGTAAATTTGTAAGATACAAAATCAGAACACAAAAAAAATCAGTTTTATTTCAACATGCTAACAACGTACTATCTGAAAAAGAAAGAAAATAATCCCATCTATAAGAGCATCAAAAAGAATAAAATAGGAATAAATTTAACAAAAGAGGTTTAAAGATCTGTACATGGAAGACAGTAAAACATGAATGAAGAAATCAAAGAAGATACAAATAAATGGAAAGATATCCCATGTTCATGGTTTGGAAAAATTAATATTGTTAAAATGTCCATACTACCCAAAGCAATTTACAGATTCAATGCAATCTCTATCAAAATTCCAATGGCATTTTTCATAGAAATAGAAAAAAATCTTAAAATTTATATGGAGCCGCAAAAGACCTTAAATAGCCAAATGAACACTGAGTAAGAAAAAAAAGCTAGAGGCATGACACTTCCTGATTTTAAACTATATTACACATCTATAGTAATCAAAACAGTATGGCTGGCATAAAAACAGCTATATAGACCAATAGAATGGAAGAATCAAGAGCCCAGAAATAAAGTCATGCATATTACAGTAAACTAATATTTGATAAGAATGCCAATAATACACAGTGGGGAAAGGATAGTCTCTTCAATAAATGATGGCATTGGGGAAGGTGGATAACCACATGCAAAAGAATGAAAGTGGACCCTATCCTACACCATATACAGAAATGACTTGAAATTGATTAAAGACTTAAACGTGAGACTTGAAATTGTAAAACTTCTGGAACAACACACAGGGGAAAGCTCCTTGATGCTGGTCTTGACACTGATTTTTTGGATATGACACCAAAAGCACAGGTAACAAAAGCAAAGAATAAACAAGTGGAACCGTATCAAATAAAAAGCTTCCCAACAGCAAAGGAAACAAACAACAAAATGAAAAGACAACCTACAGACTCAGAAAATATTTGCAAACCATATACGTGATAAGGTGTTAGTATCAAACATATATAAGGAACTCATACAACTCAAGAGCAAAAAATAAGTAACTTGACCAAAAAATGGGCAGAGGATCTGAATAGACATTTTCCCAAAGAAGACATAAAATGGCCCCAGGTGTGTGAAAAGGTGCTTACCATCACTAATCATCAGAGAAATGCACATCAAAAACACAATGAGATATGGCCTCACACCTCTTAAAATGGCTGCTATCAAAAAAAAAAAAAAAACAAGAGACAACAAGTGTTGGTGAGGATGTGAAGAAAAGGGAACCCTAGCATGCTGTGGGGTATAAGTTAGCACAGACACATAGAAAGCAGTATGAAACTTTCTCAAAACTTAAACACAGTTCTACCATACGACTGAGCATATCTGAATCCTGGGTCTACATCTAAAGGAAAAGGTGTTTCTGTACGAGTTTCCCGGGCTGCTGTCACCAACCACTGCAAACCCACCCTCCTGCAGTCCTGCAGGTCAGACATCCAGCCATGCACTATGTCGTACATCGAGGCCTCACACAAATGCCTTCCTTCTGCAGGATCCAGGGGAGAATCCATCCCTCATCTTCCTCTGCCATCCAAATCCTACCAACAGGATTCCTCTTTTCCAGCTTTGAAACCTTCAGTGGTGAATCCAACCCTCACATCACACTTCTGTGACCCTTTATTCCACAGTCATATCTCCCTCTGACCACAGCTGGGAGAGCTCTCCAGGTAAGGACCCACTGAGCTCACCCGATCATCTCTGCATCACAAGGCCACTGGCATGATCACTCTGCAAAGCCCCTTTTGCCATGTGAGGTCCCATATGCAAATGGCCTGGGGGTTAAAATGTGGACATTTTGTGGGGAAAGGTCATTAATCAGCCTACTGCACCTTTTCAAAATCAAATAACATAGATGATGAAAACATAGAGCCAGACCCAGGTGAACAGACATCTGTTCACCTTGCACAGCCTTCTGGGCACTGGTCACAGATAGTTCAGGCTCCTTGAGAAGTGCCACAACCTGGTGAGAAATGTGGACTCCAAAGGCAGCCACTGGCCAGCTGGGGACTTTGGGCAAGTGGTCTGATTTCTCTGTGCTTGATGTCCTCATCTAGAAAATGGAAGTGGAGATAAAGCCTGCCTTGTCGGATTGTGGGGTTGTCTATCAACACACAAAGGATTCCCTGAACAGGGCTGGCTCCTCTGCACATGTTAGCTCCTGTGGTTATCAGCATCATTATTTTCTTTGAAGTCGGATGAAGTCGGAGCCCTTGAGGCTGACTGTGGCCCTCTTCCCTGCACTGGCTTCCTTTTGCCCCACCACCCCTGACCTCTCATTGGCTCTGGCTTCAAACAACAGCATGCTCCAGAGCTCACTGCATGTGCAGGAACAGCGAAGGACATGCAGAAGAACCACCCAGGACGACAACCTTAGAAAGAGTTTACCTCCTTCTGCAAAATACCTGCCACTTTTCTAAGGAATGATGTGGCCACTCACTTTGAGAAACCCTGAAATGCTGGATTGTGAGCTTGCCAGAAAAAAATGTGGGTAGCGTGGCCCAGTGGCCAGAAGACCTATGTCCCCTCCTGACTCCTTCAACTGCAAAAGTGTGTTTGCAATTCAGTATATGTGTCAGGCAGAGGGAGTGTATTACATAATCCACCAGTTTTCCTGCAGTTCTGAAGCAAGAAAAGGAGAGGTATCTCTGGAACAAGATAATGGAGCGTTTGCCAGTGCTACAGGAAGCAGTATGTTCCATGAATCAGCAGTAACAAGAGGCTTGCAGACAAAAGGAAATGAATGGGGGGCAGAGCCATTGGCTACAGCTGTAATTTAAATTGCAGCCTTGCAGAGCATGTAAGAACAGAAATTAGGAAAACCTAACTTGGAGGTTGCAGTGTTATGGTACGTGCACTGGGTTCTGAAATGCAGCCTCTTCCCTCTCCAAATATGCTTCCCACGTCTGTAAATTAAAGTGGAGACTCCCTGGAAGATGGAAGGTGTTCTCTATTCATCTCTCTTGAATTTAATTTCACAGTTAATTTTAAACCAAACACTACATGAACTCCTAAATTAAACATCAAAGGACCCAGAGCAATGGAACACAGTGTTACACAAAGGCTGTATCATTTTGCTTCAATTACATAAAGTGGGTGAAGGGAAAGAAATGGCCTGCTTGTCTCCAGCAGAAAGAAGCCGCAGTGGCAATCCTTCTCAAGACACAATACCACGGGTTGGATAAAAGACACGTGGAGAAAATGCATTGTCTCATTTATGTTGTGAAATATTGTCCATTAAGACTGTGTCAGAACTATTTCAATATAATTTTATATAGCATAAGAGCATAGAAACAGCTCTGATAATGGAATTTTTAGAATGCTGCATCGGGAAATCTCCCAGTGCTCTATTATAGATTCAAAGTGCAGTAGTTAGGAGGATCCCTCTAAATGTGCTCTTTGGGGCTTTCAACAAGAACTGCTTTACAAGGATGGGCCGGGCATGGTGGCTCACGCCTGTAATCCCAGCATTTGGGGAGGCTGAGTTAGGTGGATCACGAGATCAGGAGTTTGAGACCAGCCTGGCCAACATGGTAAAACCGCGTCTCTGCTAAAGATACAAAAAATTAGCCAGACGTAGTGGCGGATGCCTGTAAGTCCAGCTACTCAGGAGGCTGAGGCAGGAGAATAGCTTGAACCCAGGAAGTGGAGGTTGCAATGAGCCAAGATTGCGCCAATGCAGTCAGCCTGGGCAACAGGATGAGCCTCCGTCTCAAAAAAAAAAAAAGGAACTAAGGAACTACTTTACAAAGATAAAAGATACAACCCCAAATCCTCGAGCAAGAAAATGCCAATCAGGATTATCTGTAGGACAACAAGTATAAATAACCCAAGGTATTTCCTGAAATAATTTCATCCCATCAAGCTGTTAAAAGACCTAAGGGAACCCTGGCTGATCCTTTGTTCCCAGTCACTCATGGGTCAGCGAGGCACAAAGTCAGGGGTGGACAGTGAACCCACGCAGGATCCAAGTTAGACCAGACCCAGAAGACCTTAGTACCTGTCTCAAATATCTGAAGATGTTCTGGAAACATTTGTTTAATATTTATTGAGCACCTGCTCTATGCCAGGCAGTGTCCAAGGCACTGGGAATCAACATTGAACAAAAGTAACCAACAACAGACACAATCAGTGAGACAGAATCAGGGAGGAGGCCACAGTCTGAGGCAACAGCGACAGCATCTGGGGAGCAGCTGGCGGCAGGAGACTGGGAGGACAGGCAGGGGCATCTGCAGGCCACCCCAAGACTCTCCTGAGTGGAGCAGGATGCAGACAGCAGTGGCACAGCCTGAGCGTGCCTGCCTGCAGAATCTAGAGACCTCCAGTTCTGGGAAAGCAGCCTTGCCCAAAACAGGACAACTTCTACCCTAGAGCAGATCCTAGGAAGATGCAATGTCAGCTCCACTGCTGGAAAGCCCACAGGGCTGGCGACTGCATCTCTCACCCTCTCCTTACCACGTGGACCCTCCCCAGGGAGTTCTGGACACACAGGAGTCACAGAAACATAAGGTAGAACATGCTATTCCTTTAGAACCCCTGCAGCCTCCACCTTCCACATCAAATTACAGACACACAAAAGGACAGTGTTGGGGTTTCCTAATTGTTGCTTAGACTACTTATATAAAATTTCTATTTGCAAGTTACACTAGTATTATAAGAAAAGAAAAATCATATTACTTTAGGCACACAGAATATTTATCAAGACAGACCGTAAACCTGGGTCATTAAGAAAAAAGTCAACAATGGACAGCCACAGTGGCTCAAACCTGTAATCACAGCACTTTGGGAGACCGAGGCAGGCAGATCACTTGAAGCCAGGAGTTCGAGACCAATCTGGCCAACAGGGCAAAACCTCATCTCCACTAAAAATACAAAAAGTAGCCAGGCATGGTGGTGCATGCCTGTGGTCTTAGCTGCTTGGGAGACTGAGGCTGAGAATCACTTGAACCTGTGAGGCAGAGGTTGCAGTGAGCTGAGATCACACCACTGCACTCCAGCCTGGGCAAAAGAGCAAGATTCTGTCGCACACACACAAAAAAAAATTTAACAAATTTAAATAATTAAATATAGTTTAAGTTTTCTAATGTAAGTGCATCATACACACACAAAAAAAAGTTAACAAATTTAAATAATTAAATATAGTTTAAGTTTTCTAATGTAAGTGAATCAAACTATAACTCAGTAATAGAAAGACAACAGGAAAATCTGTACCATTTAGAATTTAAACAACACACATCTAAACAATCTATGGGTCAACGTGGAAGTCTCAGGAAAATTTAAGAATTACAACTAACTGAAACTGAAAACACAACAGATCAAAATCTGTAAGATGCAGCAAAAGCAGTGCTGACAGGGAAAATTATGATAATAAATGCTCACATTAGAAAAGAAGGATTTGTTCCAGGTATGCAAGTCTAGTCCAATATTCTCAAATAAATAGATGTAATCCACTGTATCAAGCAGCTAATGAAAAAAAAATATGATCACATCAACTGACACAGAAAAGATGTTCTCAACAGCCAATTATGGTTTCAAAAAGAGAGAAAGAAGGAAAAACACAAAACAAAAATAAACCTCTTAGTGCATTAGGAAAAGAGAAGAATTTCCTCAGTCTCAAAAACAGCATCTAAAAACACTAATAAAATCATACTTCATTGTGAAAGACTGAATGCTTCCCCTTTAAGATTGGGAACAATGCCAGTCTCAGCATTCTCATTCTAGCCACTGCAATAAGGTAAGAAAAGGAAAATAAGACATATAGATTGGGAAAAAGAAATAAAACTGTCCTCATTGCAAATGACATGACTGTCTACATAGAAAATCTCAATTGTATTTTTTAAAAACTCTGAGAACGAATAGGTAAATTCAGTAACAAGGTACAAGATTAACACACACAAAAACGCATGTATATGTACTAACAACAGAGAAGTACAAACCAAATTAAAACTCGGTATCACTTATAATTGCTCCAAAGAAAAGGAAACAGTTAGGTATAAATTTAAGATAAGATGTACAAGAGCAATACCATGAAAATTACAGAAGAAATCAAAGGAGACCAAAATACATAATATTTTGATGGACTAGAAGGCCATTCTAAAATGCGTATGTCAAAGCACCACATGAGAAAGCAACTGGTGTCCTAGAAAACAGAAATGTAACTTTATTCCAATAAAGCTAGAGGAAGAAAAGGGGAAAATGTATATGGAAAAGACTGGCCACAGAATAGCCAGAACAATTTTGGGGAAAAAAAATAGCAGTAAGTGGGAGGAATCCCTCCTTCCAGTGTCCAAACTTATACCTGCAGTAATCAAGATAGTGTGGTAGTGACTACACACACACCACCAATGGGACAGAGAACCCAGAAATATATCCCACAAATATGTCTGATCAATTTTTAACCAAGGAGCAAATGCAATTCAATTGAGGAGGGATAGTCTTATTAACAATGGTGCTGGCCCAATTGGACATCCATAGGTTTAAAAACGAACCTTGACTTAAAACTCACTCAAGGCCGGGCATGGTGGCTCACACCTGTAATCACAGTACTTTGGGAGACCAAGGCAAGTAGATCACAAGGTCAAGAGATCAAGACCATCCAGGCCAACATGGTGAAACCCAATCTCTACTAAAAATACAAAACAATCAGCTGGGCATGGCAGCACACACCTGTAGTCCCAGCTACTCCAGAGGCTGAGGCAAGAGAATTGCTTGAACCCAGGAGGCAGAGATTGCAATGAGCCAAGATCGTGCCACTGCACTACAGCACAAGACTCCATCTCAAAAAAACCAAACCAAACAAAACAAAAAAACCCTCAAATCCAAGAAATAACTCAAGGCCTGGCACAGCAGCTCAAACCTGTAATCTTAGCATTTTAAGAAACCAAAGCAAGAGAATCACTTGAGGCCAGGAATTCAAGACCAGCCCGGGCAATACAAAAAAAAAATTTTTTTTAACTTAGTTGGTATGATATTACATGCCTGTAGTCCCAGCTACTCAGGAGACTGAGGCAGGAGGATCACTTGATCCCAGGAGTGTGAGGCTACAGTGAGCTGTAATCATGCCACTGCACACCACCCTGGGTGACAGAGTGAAACCTTGTCTCAAAGAAAAAGACAAAAGAAAACTAACTCAAAATAGATCCTGGTCTTAAAAGTAAAACTAAATAAATAAATAAATAAATAAATAGGAAAACCAATCTTTGGACTCTTTGGAATTATTGCAACTAAGCAATAAGTTCTTAGACGTGACACTCAAAGCACAATGTATATAAGAAAAAAATTGGCCAGGCACGGTGGCTCACACCACTAATCCCAGCACCTTGGGAGGCCAAGTGGGTGGATCACCTGAGGTCAGGAGTTAGAGACCAGCCTGGCCAACATGGTGAAACCCCGTCTTTACAAAAAATACAAAGAACTTAGCTGGGCATCATGGCATGCAGCTGTAGCTCTAGTTACTTGGAAGGCTGAGGCAGGAATATCACTCAAACCCAAGAGATGGAGGTTGCAGTAAGCCGAGACTGAGCCATTGTACTTCAGCTTCGGCAACAAGAGAAAACCTCTGTCTAAAAAAAAAGCGGAGAGTGGCCAGGCATGGTGGCTCACCCCTGTAATCCCAGCTCTTTATCTCCAAAAAAAACAGATAGAAATTAGAAACTGGACCAAGACAAAATATCTGCTAACCACATAACCAACAAAGTCTTGATATCTGTAATATATAAAGAAGAGTCAAAGCTCAACATTTAAAAAAACAAACAATTCAATTAGAAAAATAAGCAAAAGGTATGTACAGACATCGCACTGAAGAAGATAAACAGATGGCAAATGAATACATGAAAAAATATGTCCAACATTCTCATCATTAGAGAAATTAAGTTGGACCCACAGTAAGATATCACTATACACCAACAAGAAGACCACACCCTGTCATGGGAGGGGCATGTGGACAGCTATAACAGGAGGGCCTTGGACCACCAAATGTGAGGAGCAAGTGTGTAGGGAGACCCACTGAAAGGTGGCCAGGAAATGGACAGGCTGCATGGGGAGGCAGCCTCTGGGAGGGCTTGTGCAGCCACACTGCTTGCAGGATGAAAGGACTTCCCTCCAAGGCCCTTCCTGAGTCCCTGCCACACTTCCTGAGACCCTGTCATGGCCCCCAAGGCCCTTCCTGAGACCCTGCCATATTTCCTGAGACCCCCGCCACGTTCCCTTCTGTGTGTGGCTGGTTTCTGTACTGTGACCTCTGCTTTTTGTTTCTGCGAGGGTAGAAACCATGTCGAACTGGCCTCTTTATAGGACTTTTAAAATATAGAGATGGCTTTTGGTAGAGAAGGGGAGGTTTTTTTCTAAATGACTAATAATAACGACCATTAATTAATGAAAATTAAGAAAGCTTTGCAAATTACGTAATTTTCGAAGGATGAACAATTTTACAAAAAAGGTGAGAAAACCCCAGAATAACACAGAAGCCCATTAAAAATAATTGGCATTGTATTGTATTTTTTAAATTAATAATGACTAAGTAAAGCACAATGAATTTATTAAACCTATAATTGCAAAACAGTAAAGAAGGGGAAGAGAGAAACTAACTAAACCCAGTGGACACCGCTGGAAGTTACTAAGGCAGCAATAGCTCATTACTATGAAAGTTGATCATTACAGAATAAGGATTTATCTTAGGCAAGCAGTGGGCCCCAGTGGGTATTAAAACTATTAAAAGAGGTGGCAGGGAGCTGGGCACCTTTCTCCACTACTGCAACTCCCCGGGCATTCTCTTCACCCCTGAAAGCAGGACATCCAGACACAGGGTCTTCCTCCTGGATGCAGTCCAGACCCCTGTACACCTGTGAAGCACGGGTGCCCCAAAGTGGAACCTGAAGCTTCAGACCTCAGTTACAGTCTGTAGGAAACAGGACAGAGCAGCTAATTCATCCCATGAGGAACACAGCAGCTGAATCCAGGGTATACAGTATTCTGCAGAACAACAGAACAGGATCCGTCAACAAGATGGTGATGAAGTAAAGACCTAGCCTGGCCTGAGGACACCACCTTTCGAAGGGCCCTTGGCTGGCTCCTGGGTACTCAGCTTCAGGACTGCTCCCTCGTTACCCAGGAGGCGGCTGTCTTGTGGGCCCAGGGCAATGTGTTCTGCTAAACCTGCGTGCCCAGGCTGTATATACAATGTGATACATTCTACTGTACCTGCGTGCCCAGGCTGTATACAATGTGATACATCCTGCTGTACCTGTGTGCCCAGGCTGTACACAATGTGATACATCCTGCTGTACCTGTGTGCCCAGGCTGTATACAATGTGATACATCCTGCTGTACCTGTGTGCCCAGGCTGTATATACAATGTGATACGTCCTGCTGTACCTGTGTGCCCAGGCTGTATACAATGTGATACGTCCTGCTGTACCTG
>CM052653.1:146147366-146174968 GCA_028533165.1 Leontopithecus rosalia
GGCCCAGGCTGTATATACAATGTGATATGTTCTGCTGTACCTGTGTGCCCAGGCTGTATACAATGTGATACGTCCTGCTGTACCTGAGGGCCCAGGCTGTATAAAATGTGACATATACATAGTATGCACCTGTTTGCCTTCCAGGAGTTGGGATCTTGGTAGGCTGAGGGCAACTATCTAACCAGATCTGACCAAAACTCAGTCTCCACCAGGCTGCCCCAGACAGAAACACTGCACCTGTCTGTCTCTATCTGCTGCAGGGAGGTGCATGCTCTGTGTGGGCCCTCCTGGGAGAGAAGACCTCTAAGAAGCCTACTCCTGGCTTCGTCCAGGCTCAGCAGGTTTCTGCTGCCCAGCATGGCAATAAGCCACAGCCCAGAGGACAGCTGCCCCTGAGTCTGCAAGTTCCTGTAGCAAATCACAGAGCAGTCATGGGAACCGTCAAACAGTAATAATACTGATTTAAAAGAATGGGGGGAAAACTGTTCTAGAACATAAGAGACATAGTAACAATCCTGTGAACGGCCCTTGTTAGACAGTGAAGGCTCAACTTACTGGGTCATCATTCCTCAGCAGGTGGACTCAGCAACTGCAGGCAAAGTTCTGGAGCTTTCCTGGCCACTCCTCCAGCCCTCCATCTCCTCAACATCCCCAGGTGTATTTCTCAGACCTGTCCCAAGCACAGCATGCGCCAACCTTCCAGGCTCCTGTCTGTGTTGTGGGGAAGTCTGGTTTCGTAGTAAATCGACAATGGACCTGCCCAGCTCAGGAAGGGTTTGCACATTGCTTCATGCTGCTGAAGGCATAGCCACACTTACAACTTCCCAGAAACATCAAATTGACCAGACTTAAGATCACAGATGGAAATGCACACGAGCCAAGCTGGTTGACAGATCAGATAACCCCTCCAAGCACACAGCCCTGGGCATCTGTGTCCCTCACACACACAATCACACGGTGCAGGTGGGCACAAATGAGGGCATCCAGCACACAGATGCAGACTGAGTTCCTTCAATGTCACACTTGGGGTGAGCAGCAAAGAGAGGGTAGAATACTGTAAGTGCATCCTGTTTTCTCAGATATACTTCTGCTCCCAAAACCCATCCTGCTCCTATCAGTTGTCAAGATTCACCAACTATTCCTGTACGGTTCCCTTTCTACCTAGAGAGAAGGACCGGCCAATCTTCAGGAATGATTGTGCTCATCCAATCTGATTCAGGAGCCAGGACCGAGCCCATCCAGATCGTCTCACAGGTCTCAAGCCTCCCTGACTGTGGGCCGAGACGGGTCATGGGAGCAGGCATGAAAGTTACCTCAAATATGATCAGCACATAGACGCCCGCGAGGATGGCTGTTGCGATGGTTACTTGGGCTTCCACACTTGCGGGGAGGTACTGATGAGCCATCAAAAGAGGCACAGCCTGGGTCTGCTGGAGGGAGGCCCGGATGCTGATGGACACCGTCTCTCTGCAGAACGAAGCAACGACCTTACAGTTCACAAGGGGAACAAATCCAGGTCAACAGCTAAGGGACCTCTCTCTGTATCAGCCATGCCATTCACCAGAGTCCAAGTGGACCTCTGAACGATTCAGCCCAATGCCCGACCTCACAGCTGGAAGAGCCGTGAGCACCAGCCCATGGCAAGAGACACAGGATGCAGCCTCCCTGTGGCCAAGCCCAGTTAGTCCAAGCAGGCCCTTTAGCCTCCTGTGGCATCACTGACAATGAACAGTGGGTAGGAGCCTGCACGGAAGACGCCAGCCACTGACCTGCCTCTTCCTCCTCTCCACCATGCCCAACCACGTTACCTGCTAAGAGTAAAGCCAGGTATTTGAACTCCAGTCCCTGAGAGTGGGAACCGCACTACAGACAAGAAGCCTGCAAGTGACCACAGGTCTGTGGCCGGCACTGAAGCATTTTTTTCAAGTCCAGTCAGTATGTTTTACGGCCTGAATTATATCCCATTACTCCAAAAACCATTTCTTCGTGGAAGTCCTAACCCCGAGTACCTCCAAATGGGACTGTAGGTAGAGGTGGGGTCTTTCATGAGGTGAGGGAGTTTAAATGAGGTTATGGGGATAACTCCTAATTCAGGAGGACCGGTGTCCAAACAGGGAAAGGTCAGAAGACAGGCACGCACAGAGGGATGGCCACCTGTAAGCCAGGCGAGAGGCCTGTCGACACCTTGACCTAGGACATCCAGCCTCTAGAATTACAAGCAAGCAATGAATGACATTTCAGCCACCCAGTGTGTGATGCTTCGATATGGCAGCCTTAGCAATCTAATACAGCAACTGAAAGTACAGGCTGACTATAAAATGACATTCATTAAGGAAGAAGAATCCTAAATTTCCTAGAATTCTCCATTGTACAGCTTCTTGATATTAATGAAATTAGAACATCAACCAAAAAATAGCATTTGTTTCAAAGTGGCTTCTGCAGTCAACCCTCTTACATCCTGACACCCATGGCTACAACGCCCTCCCACAGCCTTTGAGCTCACTGTCTACACAGCATGAGTGCCGTGTCCAAGTCCAGTGCTGACCTAGTGCTGTGTGGTCCGAAATTCAGTGTCCTGTCAGGTTAGACTCCTTTAAACGAGTGTGTCCCAGAAAACCTGCCCCAAGACCTCACTCACTGAGAACCCACCTGCTCAGTACCTCAAACGTCCTGCTCATCACCGAGCGCTCACTTCTCCTCGGATTTAAATACACCGTCCAGTTGTGAGTGACCTGTACAAGTCAAACCATAAAGTCATGATGAGGCTTCTCACCTGAGACACCATCTGGGATCTGACACTGCTCCGTTTAGGTACTTGTTTCAAATAAGAAAAGGAGAAAGAAAGGAACAGGGGTCCATCTTTACTTGGGCTTCCACATTTCTGATGTTAGGAGCTAGTGCAGGTGGTTTGGAGCTGGGAATTTCCACAGTTTGGAGAGCTTTGTTTTTCTTTAAAAAAAATGATTCTTAAATTTGATGTAGTAAAATGAAATTTTTTTTAAAAATGCAGAATTAGTGTACAAAACTACAAAAGGCATAGTAGTAAATAGTGATTTAATAAATCACACCAGATGCAGTGGCTCACGCCTGTGATCCCAACACTTTGGGAGGCCAAGACTTCAAGATCAGCCTGGGCAACAGAACAAGACCCCTGTCTACACACACACACACACACACACACACACACACACACACACACATAATTTAAATCAGCCAGGCCTGGTGGCATCTACTTGTCATCCCAGCCACTTAGGGGCTGAGGCAGGAGGATTCCAAACACAGGAGTTCAGGTACAGTGAGTTGTGATTACACCACCACACTCCAGCCTGGGCAACAGAGTGAGACTCCACTCTAAAAACATTTAATATAATTTTTTTAATTTAAAAAATGAATTACTACAAGTTACTAGAGATGTGGAGAACTCTTCTGAGTCCTGAGAGCTGCTTCTGCAACTACCCGCAACCTGGAGGCAACAAACCCACCCTCAGAAAACCTTTCACAGCCTATGCACAGGAGCCCTGCACCGGAGGGTCCCAGGGTGAAGCCTCATTCGCTGCAGCCAGCCCTGCCTTGCACGTTCTTGCCCCTGAGGCTGAGGTTTGTGGGGGTGACCAGCTGGGGAGGCAGCCTGGGGAGGGAGGGGGACTCTCAATGGGAAGATGGGAATATCACCCACAAATCACAAAGGACACTGAAAACAGAAACTCTGAAACTAGTCAAAGCAGAGACGCACACACCTGAGAGAACAGGAGTTCCTTTTAAGTACTTCAGTGTTTGCAAAGAGCATATCTGGGGGGAAAAAAAGTCCTTTCATAAAGATGTCTTCTGTTCCCCGTGTTTCTGGTGCTGGATTTGCCTGTGGGCATTTTGGGTGCATCAGCATGTTGGGAAGGGCCGCCCGATAGAGCAGGGAGGCGCTATAGAGCTTATTTCATCTGGGTTATTAACATGCAAGTGCTGGGGAGGCAGTGCAACCGCCAGCTGCTTAGGATCCTGCCCTTCTCCAGACCAAGCTCAGGTGTCATCACCAAGTGGCCCCTTGCCAGGGGGATGGGCTCTTCACAGGTGAACCAAGTCGACACCCTAAGACCCTGAGCAGGGCAAGGGGTGTAGAACATTGATGCTGTATCAACCATGGTCCAGGACAGTGAATTCTAGTTCATCATGAACCTTGCTCTGTGGACCATGCTGTGCAAGGCAGGAAAAAGTAAGGTGCATTCATTCCTCAGATGCTCCCCAGGACACACAGCCTGTGTGCAGCAGGCTCTCCTTCTGCCAGTTATAACAGGGAACATCCACGAACCAGGGGTATGACTTCCATGCAGATGTCGCCGTGATGACCCAATGGAGCCTCCGAGGTCAAGGCTCGGGGAGTCAGGCTTGATGGAAGGGGCCCTGCCTCTGGAGTCTAGGCTCTGGGCCATCATGACAGATATCACCTCCTGGCTGCCTTTGCAGGATGGGAATGAAGGCTTGACAAGGCTCACAGACAAGGCTAAGCACAGGCCCAAACAGACACAGCAGCTCAGAAGCTACGCACCATCCCAGCAAGTGTCCACAAACATAGTTACTGCCGTGGAAGTGTCTCCACAACCATGCGTAAGGCGCAGACTTACCACACACAAAAAAAAACCACACACACACACAATCTACTTTCAAATGTATGTCTCCCAAATGGCCCAGCAAAATGGTTTTGAATAAAGCACTTGCAAGCCCGATTTTACTGAAATGGCATGAGTTTTACAAATAATTTATAGAAATGGAAAAAAAAGAATTTCAAAGACAAAGCAAACGGTAAGAAAGGCCCACGGATGGACCAAGAATGGTGTCTTCGCCTGTGGCTCCCCATGAAACCCATTCAAGAGAAAACTCAATTTACAGTGAGAGGAAACGGGATTTCACCATTGCTTTCGAATAAATTACCAGCATCACCTGCTGTGGCCGCCACCGCCTGAAGCCCGAAGCGTCTGCCTGGGTCAGCTCCACCACGATGCGCTCTTCCCTCCCAGGACGACTGGGCCTGCTGGCCACTAGTGCCCCCGCCAGGTCCACCTGCAGCAGCGTGGAGTCCATGCGGCTGCTGAGGTTCACGGCTCGGCGCGTGTCAAGGAGAACCGCAAAACAGGCAGGAGGAAGCCCATGTCCCCAAGGCCCGGCAGATGCACACCCTCCTGACAGTGCCCCACGCCCTTGGCCATCAACACGACCTTCCCGCCTTTCCCAGTACCCACACCTCCGCCCCCATTCGGGACCTAACCGCCCGAAGCCGGTGGTGACCCTCATGCGAGGTGCCCCACACCGGAAGAAGGGCGCATCCGCAGCTCCAAAGACGGAGGGAGGCCAAGACGGCACGGGGCACCCCAAGGCCCCTCCTGGCCCGTTTCCTGCCCTTGCTCATGCCCATGCTCCTGTCCTACCGCGCGAGTCACGACTCTCCACTCTCATCGAACCCAGCACAGAAGCGCCAAGCTCGGCTGTTCGTCGTCAGGCGACGCTTACGACAAACACACCAGGAGCCTTTTCCCTGGTAGCCTGTCCCGCGTGCCCAACCCGCAGGGCCCTGGAGAACCCGGGGCGGGGATGGGAACGGCGTTTTCTCCTCCCCGAATGCACAGTCTTCCCGTTCCGAGAGCCCAGGCTGGGTAGGAAACGGAGAAGGGGAAAGGAGAGGAAGACAGGGAGGGAAAGGGCGGGGCGCCCCGGCGGACCTGCCCGGAGCCGTTCATTGGCTCCAGGCCTCCCTCCGACAATTCGGGGACACGGAACTTCGGGTGCTGCAGCTGCTTCCAAAGCAGAGCCCGCGACCGCGCAGCTGACACCGCACACTCGGAGGTCGGCCCCTCCCCTCCCCGCAGGCGCCCTGGCTCGGAGCGGGGTCCCCAGGACACCTCCTCCTCGGCCTGCACCGCACGCGCTTTCTCCGAGAAGCACCTTCGCGGCGGAGGGGACCCGGCTGGCGTCGCCGGCTCCCCAGGCAGGCTCAGGCCTGCGGCTTTCCCGAAGCCCAGGGTCCTCCGAGGGCGTCCCCGAGTTTCCAGAAACCGCGGTGCCCTCTGGGAACACTGCCATCTTCCAAGGAGCCTGCTGCAGGCTCCAGTAGGCCCTCATGGCGGCTGGAGGACGAGCCACGGCGCCCGTCAACCCTGCTGCCTCCATGTCTCTCTTCTTCCAAACTCGAAGCCCACGCTGGGAACAGGCAAGAGAGCTCCCCGGCCCCACGACTGCCAAGAACCCAGGCCGGCCGACCCCTGCTGAGACAGACTCGGGCCGTGGGGCCGTGCGTGGGAAAGGCCGTGCGTGCGTGCGCGCGCACGTGCGTCCGTGAGTGCGTGGGGCGTGCGTGCGTAGGGCCGTGCGTGGTGCTTGCGTGCGTGGGGACGTGCGTGCGTAGGGGTGTGTGGGAGGGGGCCGTGCGTGCGTGGGGCCGTGCGTGCGTATGGCCGTGCGTGCGTCAGTGAGTGCGTGGGGCCGTGCGTGCGTGGGGCCGTGCTTGCGTGGGGCCGTGCGTGCGTAAGGCCGTGCGTGGTGCGTGCGTGCGTGAGGCCGTGCGTGCGTAGGGGTGTGGGGGGGCCGTGCGTGCGTATGGCCGTGCGTGCGTGGGGCTTGCGTGCATCAGTGAGTGCGTAGGGCCGTGCACACGTGCATGGGTGCGTGAGGCCGTGCGTGCGTAGGGGTGGGGGGGGCCGTGCATGCGGCCGTGCGTGCGTGGGGCTTGCGTGCGTGAGTGCGTAGGGCCGTGCACACGTGCATGCGTCAGTGAGTGCGTGGGGCCGTGCGTGCGTGCACGCATCCGTACGTGAGGCTTGCGTGCGTGCGGCCGTGCCTGTGTAGGGGCATGCTGCGTGAATACGTGCGGCCGTACGTGCGTCAGTGAGTGCGTGGGGACGTGCGTGGGGCCGTGAGTGCATAGGGGCGTGCTTGCGCCATGAGTGCGTGGGGCCGTTCGTGCGTAGGGCCGTGCACTACCGTGCCTGTGTAGGGGCGTGCTGCGTGAATACGTGCGGCCGTGCGTGGGGCCGTGAGTGCATAGGGGCGTGCTTGCGTCGTGCGTGGGGCCATGCGTGCGTGCTCACGTGCGTCCATGCGTAGGGCGTGCATGCGTGCGGCTGTGCCTGCGTAGGGACGTGCTGCGTCATGAGTGCGTGCAGCCGTGCGTGCGTGCGTGCATGAGTGCCTGGGGCCTCGTGCACTCAGGCTGCTTGGGAAGGAACGCGGCAGAATGTCCTGGAATAAAGGAGGCACACCGAGTCCTGGGTGGGCTGAACAGAGAACGGAGCTGCGCGCAGCTGCTGTGCTCCTCTGGGATCTCTGCGCACCGATAGCTTTGGGTGCCAGTGTTCCCGAAGCCTCCCCCTCCTGAGTCCCACTGAAGACGGTCTCTGGACAGGATCCAGCCTCCCCCTTGAGGGTCCTGGGTCAGCCTGGCAGCAGGCTGCTCTGCCTCCCGTTCCCTCTGCCCAGGAGGGTGGCGCCGTGTCCTGGAACTTGATACGGGGAGCCAGGAACGCAGAGGAAGTCCTGGCTTTCCCCACCCAGGGAGGTCACGCAGAGGCAGGCACGGGAATGAGAAACAGCCTCACACACAGAGCCTTTCGCTAAAGCTCGGGCAGCTTTAAAGTGATGGGGACGCACAGGTGCACACGCGCTCAGCTGACATCAGCACCGCTGGCCCCTCGGAGGTGGAGGGCTTCTGAAACGGTGGGTGCCTCCGTCCACCGAGCGGAGGGAAGCACAAACCGTGACCAGTACGCCCCAGCTCACCGGAGAGCCTCAAGTGCCGGGCATTTCTCCCTGGCATCCTGCTAGGCAGGTGGCTGGCGAAGGAGAGGGCGTCCCGGGAGGGTGTAGTGAGACTTCCTGGAAGGACCACGAGAAACGACACGATGCAGCAGGGAAAGCAAGCCAGTTTCCTGAGACTCCAGTTCACTCAGACTATCAAGTAGGCTGAAGAAAAAACACCTCGCCATTCAGCTAATTGAACTAGTCCCTTTTTAAATCATAGTCGTCAAAAATATCTGGCCAAATTGGAGCTCCCCATGGGAGGGTCCCACCTCTCCAGGACCCCCCACGGATGCCTGCAGCCCTAGCAGCACTGGGGTCTTCGGGGGCCTTCATGCACGGACACCTCAATTAGCACATGCATTCCACAAGAGGCTCTGGACCCCGGCTGGAGAACTGGGAACCACCACTCCCACCCTTTCACCCAGAAAAGGCTGGGCGAAACAGCAGTTAGCCGCCCACTCCTGCAGGATGAGGCTGCAAAAGAAAGAAGTCGCCTGAAATCTAGAGCGAGACAGGTGACTCTAGGGAGAGGCGGCTTTCCCGGGACAGGTGCCAACACTGCAGTTCAGGAGCAGGCAGGATGAACCAGAAAATGTACACATTGCTCAAGATCAAGTGCGGGCTCGCATGAGCGTGGGAGCCCCTAAGAGCCACCAAATGGATGTGTTCACATCTTCTTGCAGGCTTTTCCTCCAGGAAACCCATTGGACGCTCCCAGGAAGACAGGAAGCCTGGGGAAGATCCCGAGAAGGCATCCCCCAGTGATGCCAAACTTTACCCTCTCCCACTGCCTCTATCTACTCTAAGGAGCAAAGGCCTTCATCTGCTTGGGAAGTGGATCAAATCTGGTAGCCAAAGGGTACAGTAGGAATCCCTGCAGCTGAGGGAAGGTAGGAGGGGAAAAAAGTATCTCCTACCCCAGTGGGAGGGGTGGACACAGAACGAGGTCTGGCAGACAGCTGGCAGCGCGCCCAGTAATTCTGAGTGTCTAGTGCACCGCAAGTTGCCACAGCAACTGCAAACCTCAACACAGCTAGATTTACATGAACCCTCCAATTAAGGCCTGCAGAAGTCAAGGCATGCTCATCTCCAAACTTAAGCACCACTGACTGGCCTCTGTATCTGCTGTCCTACAGGATGTGTATGACTTCTAGCTAAAAATTCTGAGGCAGGCAAGAAAGGGCCAGAGCAAACACAATAGGAGGTGCTGCAACAGTCATCTGAGCCAGGGGACACAGCCGGTTCAGCAGGCACTGGAAGACAGGTCAGCTCAACGCAAAAGGGGCAGGGGAGGGATGGAGTATCCAGGAGTGAGGGAAAGCCAGGCTCTGGCTGGAACGTGCCCTGCTGTCCCCCTTCCTCACTTGGAGGGCTCCCCACCAACCCCACCACTGTCTCCCTGGAGTTTCCTGCCCCTCTGTCCTGAGACTCCATCTCTCATCAGACATCCTGGAGAAACGGAATTCAGGTGGGTGGGAATGGTAACAGCCTGCGCCTCAGCCTTTAGCAGCAGTCAGTCCACGAGATCTCAGCCAGGCGCTGGCCATCTCAGAGTGGATTTTGGATACAGTAGTTCTCCAGTGGTGACACGGCCAACAGCTGCCAGAGCTTTCCTTGATCCGGATACAGGCTGAACAAAATCTGTAACAATCAGAAATGCTGAATGACGGAGGTGTGGTATGAGAGCAATCAGATACACATCATTTTGATATGACAGTTGAAAACGGATGTGATGCTGAGGCCAGTGTGTGTGTCTCGAACACCCCAGCTTGCTTACTCTGAATAGCTCTGACTTAAATGTTAAAATATTCTGATTCATTACAGTGTTCAGCTACAGTGAGCCCTGATTATTGACATTTGCCGATTTTAAGGATTAAATACCTGGCCATGAAATTAAATCATCAAAGAGGGACAAATGTGGTTTCCCCACAATGGAGAATAAAGGAACATGACCCCCGTGATGGTTGCAGCACGTCTTTGTGCTGCAGGTGTTTGTGGAATTTCAAAGCACGTTATACACCCTCAAAAAGTAAACTAAACTGATGATAAATTGAGATTATAGAGGTTCAAGTGAAATTCCTCAAATCCTATGTTGGATGTATCCACACATCACCTAAACTCCATCTCACAGAAGAAGGCTGAAGACCGGACACAGAGCTCAGCTTGGCTCTTGGGGACCAGGAAGACCTGGCCCGCCGTGCCTGGTTCCTTTGAAATCCCAGAGCACCTGCCAGGCCTTGCCGCCAGCAGGACTTCAGAACCACACATTCATGTGAGTAGGAAGTGGGGAGCCAAATTGGTAGCCAGTTTCAGAGCTCAGTGTAATTGGCTTTCCATTTTCAGCACAGGTTTCATTTCCCCGGGTCACAGATCTCCTCCCTCATGGGTTGGTTATTAACAGTTGACTGTACTCAGCTCAGTGCAGTCGATACTGACTTCATACACTACCCTGCTGTCCCCGTGGTGCAGCTGAGAGGAGCTGACCCAGGGCCACAGACAGCCCTGCACTCACACGGAGCCCCAGCGCACATGAAACCAACCAGCAACAGCCACAGACGTCATGCACAGGGGGCCTGTCACAGGCTGGCTGCATGGGAAAGCACTGCCCCCAGCTGGCACATGTCATGGAACACAACTCAGACTGCCCTAGCCCACAATCACACCGCATCACAGCACCACCTCCCACCCCCGTGGCCTCTCAACAACTGCGCATGCACACCGTCTTGGAGCAACACTCAAAAGTGTCACCCAAAATAACTGCAAAGCACAGCCACAACCTATCATAGCCACAGACCACAAACCTGCACAGCTCACACAAGTGCACATACATACCCACATGCACACACAAGGACACACAGCCACAGACAGGACACTGCCCCACCTGCACACACAGAGACACACAACCAGAGACAGGAACCACCCTCACCTGCACACACACACAGAGAACCACACACCCACCTGCACACACAACCAGACAGGGAACCACACACTCAACTGCACACACAGACAACCAGACAGGAAACCACACACCCACCTGCACACACACAGACACACAACCAGGCAGGAGACCACACACCTACTCGTTGGGCAAATGTATTCTGAGTGCCACTATGTGACTCTGGCTCAGGCGACCTCAGGCCACAAAGCATACCAGTGCTGGCAGTGGGACCCGTGACTGTTGCCTCAGAGGGCGTCCCTGCAGCAGGTAGAGGTGGCTCTACCACCCTCACTGCTCAGGCTCCTGTGCCTTTTCCTTGGCAGGTCCATCTGCCAGGACCCCTCCAATGAATAACAGCACCACCCACTGCCCTGGGCTTACCAAAGCAGCCCTCACCCTCCCCTCATTCCCACACCCTGTTCCCTACAAGGGCATCTGACATTGGTTTAGCTCCGGGATCTGTTGTGAGTATTCATGTATTTGGAAGGATGGAGATACCTGGGCAAACAAAATCAGAGAGACACCACCCCAGAGGGGGCAAACCTCAAGAGCTTCAACACCGCCTCTCAAAGGGCACTGAGACCCTCTGGGCATCCACGATCGCCAGATGTGTCCCAACATACATGAAGAGTGCTACTGTGTGGGGCTCAACAGGGAAGTGAACCACTCAATGGGGAAAGGGAGCCCACAGCCAGCTACCCAGCCTTCCGCAGGGCAACACCAGGCTGCCTGGCCTCTGCTGTGTGACAGGACCACTGCAGAGGAGCACTGCTACGGCCCTCGGCCCCTCAGCCTGCTGCCCACACCCCTCAGCATCAAAGAAAGTGAAAGAATTAGGCAAAGAGGGTCAGACACCGATCCCACACCTCAGGTTCCCCCTGCTGTACAGCCAAAGGCATGCAGGGCTTCCCCTGTCCCAACAGCAGTGCTGGGGCAGCCACAGTACTCACGGAGCACAGCACCACAAAGACGAACAGGCCCGTGACTTTCAGCCACCGCACACAGCACCTGCAAGAGAAAGGTCGGCCTTAATGCCAAGGGTAGCAGTCCTGTTGCCCAGACCTCCCTAACGCACTTTTCTGCCAGCCTTGAGTAACTTCCAACTCAAAGCATGTGTTTTGAATTCTTTCCATAACATGATATGAGGAGAACACCACATCCAAACCTACAGCCACATCCAAAGGAGCATGGTGGAGGTTCCAGAGGTGAACTAAGTTAACCAAAGTGTTTGCATATAGCTTGCTGTTAGAGAAACTGAAGTTCAAGATTTGAGACTTTTTGAGAGCTGTTTAAAGGCTCCCGTTTCCTGGGAGTGGGGGAAAGTAAACTGAATGCCTTGTCTCTTTGATTCCTATTTCCCATTTATTTTCCCCTACGTTTTCTGAAAGGTAGAAGTACAGATTTGACAATCAAATAGAAAAACAAATAATTTAAGAAAGAAATTGCTATGCCATTACCAGTTGTATTAGCAGATCTTAAGAATTCCTTAGGTAGTAACTTAATAAAGCATCAAGCTACATAGTCAGCCCCCACTGAGGACTTCCAAAGCCATTCTAGCTCCTCACCATTACCCACTTCTTAACCGTGACCCCCTAGGCCCTACATGAACCTGGGCCTGGCCTGCACTGCTGCCCTTCCATCCCACCAATGTCCTTCCTGCTCCCAGATGAGACCACAAGGCATTTGCCCTGCTGTGGTACCCCTGACTGCAGTCCACCCATCTCTGCTCACTCAGTAGCCAGACCCCATCTCCCAATGGCACCATCACCACCCAGTATAGGGTATACTCTCACCGGCTGCTCCATGAGGGCAGGCACCAGAGAGTGTTTGCATTGTCCCCACTCGGTGAAGGATGCTTGTACAAGAAAACATGTTGGAACATCTCTTTTTTTTTTTTTTTTGAGACGGAGTTTCCTCTTGTTACCCAGGCTGGAGTGCAATGGTGCGATCTTGGCTCACCGCAACCTCCACCTCCTGGGTTCAGGCAATTCTCCTGCCTCAGCCTCCCGAGTAGCTGGGATTACAGGCACACGCCACCATGCCCAGCTAATTTTTTGCATTTTTAGTAGAGATGGGGTTTCAGCATGTTGACCAGGATGGTCTTGATCTGTTGACCTCGTGATCCACCCGTCTCGGCCTCCCAAAGTGCTGGGATTACAGGCTTGAGCCACCGCGCCCGGCCTGGAACATCTTTTTAATACTCTCCTCAGTTAAGTTTCATCTGTCTTTGAATCTGATCCTTTGAAAATGGTAAAATCTTGTTTCGCATTCTCTTAAGATTTAATGAATTTGATGAATAATCAGTTCACGCATCCAAATTATGATTCAACAGCTCCTACTGAAATAGGAATCAAAATGACATTTCTTTTTAAGGCATGAAACATTAATTGAGCTATTCTAAATACAAATTTTTTTCTACATGACTGACATCTGCAGCAGAGCTGACAACCCAAAATAAAAGGTTTACAAGCTTCTTAACTGATCACGCATGGTACTTTTTAGACATGTTATCAAGAATGGCACTAACGTCTTTTAGTTCTGTGGCAAGCTCAAAGGCAAATATCCCATGAATCACAGAAGATAAAGCAAGCACTGAATGCAAATGTCTCAAATGTACTTGAGTCTATCCATGTTGCAGGACGGCTGAGGACACAGCATTCTCCGGAGTGGTTGCCCAGCCAGCTGGGAAAAGGCGTGAACAGTGTCAGGTTTGCCTTCTTGTTGACCCAACTCACAAAATCTCACAGCGGATTCATTGGCCAAACGTTTATTGCACGGACGAGGGAAGCCGAGACCCCTTCTTCTCATCATGAAGAAGCTCCAGGCGGCTGGGAGTCACCGTGGGAAGACAGCTCCATGTCAAGCAGCGGTGTGGGAGTCTAGGGTCGAATCCCTGCCCCTTGGCTGGGCTCAGCGTGGCCTTGGGCAAAAGCCTTACGCTCCCTGAGGCACCCTCCGTGTACCTCCCAGGACTGTTGGGAAGATGCACCGGGCGGCGGGTCCCTCGCACCGCAGGGAGTCGGGGGCGGGCCTCTCCGCGCCCCAGAAGGTGCCCGTGGAGCGTGCAGGCGGGTGCGCCTCCCAACAACCGCGGGCACCTTCAGAAGAGGCTAGTCCCCACACAGCCACGGCGCCGCCAGTATTTGATGACTGAGTGGTGTTTTCTCACTTATCTGGGGCTTTCGCACATGTCATCTTGGTGTAGGCCCGCGAGAGGTCACGCAGCGAGGACGGCATCACACGACATGGGACAGTCGCGCGGCCACACCGGGCCCTGCCATGGGCGCTCGGCGACTTCAGGGCGGATCACAATGGAAGCCCACTGGTCCTGCCTCCCAAACCTCGCTGTGTCCTGGAGATGATGATGCTTTCAAACATGTGCCTCTCAAAAGAACCTTTCAAATGAAAGTGCACATGCGGGAAAGCCAGCGGATAAACAGCTGGTACTGTGAACCCGCCACTGCCCACACCCACCCGCGGCCTGCCACGCATGCGCATCCCCACTCGCACGGCCGTTCCCGCACGCATGCGCATCCCGCCCCCCCACCACGCACGCATGCGCATCCCTCATTCCTCCCGCACGCATGTGCACCATCCACTCTCTCTAGCTCTGCTTCCGGGAGCATGGTGGTTGTGTGCTGCACGTGCCCAGGACAAATGCTTACACGTTAATCGTTTCCCAACAGATTGCAACTTCTAAAATGTTTTGAGCCTTAACAAGGTTTCCAGGGCCCACAGCGCAGGACAGAACTGCACCCTTCAGGCTGCACACAGAGCCAGACCCACTCCTTCCTCAATAACTACGAAGGAATATCAAATTCGAAAACGCCGGGGACCCCTGAAGCAGACAGATCCTATTTGCAAACCCCTGACCACGGAGACCACAGCCACAGAAGCAGGAAGGAGAGGAGTGTACAATGTGAATCATTTAGGTTTGTCCGCTCAGGTGCTGCATGATTTGCAGGCCGCCTTCAATGTCTCCCTAGGCCGGGGTGAAAATAAATCACCTTGGTGGAAAAGTGCAGCCTGGCCAGATGAGGCAAAGCTCATCCTCGTCTTCACCCTGCAGGTTTGAAGGATGGAGGGGGCACGCAGGACCTGATGTGCGGCCACCGCCACCACTGCCAGGCTGGGCACCCCAGGTCCGCCTACCTCAGCTTGGAAAGACGGAGTCGGATGTGTGAGCTGTCCAGAAGGTCCCCTTTCTCAGAGGAGGCAGATGCAGACAGACCAGACCCCTCCCTGCTCAGCAGGTATCTTTGCTCCCAATCAGCAGAGCTGTCCTCCCAAGACTCTTCAGCGACGATGAACTCGGGATGGTAAACGGGCATGCGTGGTGACCTGGGAAGCAAGAGAGGTGTGGTTGTTTCTCCTGAAATAGTAATGTCTGCAAAGCAAGCTTTCCTTTCCTCTGAGACCTGACGTGTGAAGTGCCATCAAATCAACCCTGGTTTTTAAAAGGACCACAGACCATGGCATGCTCTCATGCTGGTGGGAATGGTCCTTTTGTGGCCTCAAGAACACTTACCTCAAAGGAAATTTTCTGGAGTCTCCAAAGTCTTCAAAATGAATTGTGGGCCCTCAAGAAACCAGTTTTTTCTGAGTTTGGGGCTTTCCAAGAAAGCTGTTTCTAGCTCAGACCAGTTCCCACTGATTTCAGTGTTTGCTTTCTCATTGTATAGGCTCCAGTAGCCAATACATAGACCTGTGAGACCTGTCCAGAGTGTACGGTGCAGTGTTTCCTACCCTGTGTAGACAGATCTCTTTCTCCAATGAAGCTGTATGGGAGGTGGCTTCCCTGGCTTCCCAGGCTTCCCACACGACATCCACAGGAGCATGAGCAGGAAGAGGAAACATTAGTACCTGATTAGACAGGCCAAGAATGGGACCAGTATCTAGAGGGATGACTCATGTGGAATCATAAACTTTTCTTAGAATTACTTGAGAATATATCCATTTACTTCTGTGATTTTTGTTTTTGTTTTGTTTTGTGTTTTGTCTTGTTTTTTGAGACAAAGCCTTGTCACCCAGGCTGGATGCCAGATTCAAGTAATTCTCCTGCCTCAGCCTCCCCAGTACCAGGGATTACAGGCACATACCACCACGCCCAACTAACTTTTGTATTTTTAGTAGAGACAGGGTTTCATCACGTTGACCAGGCTGGTCTTGAACTCCTAATCTCAAGTAATCTGACCACCTTGGCCTCCCTATGTGCTGGGATTAGAGGCTTGAGCCACTGTACAGAGCCTCCATTTACTTTCAGTTGACTCCCTGACCTTCTGATCAATTCCTTCATCATATATGCACTTGACTCTTAAACGGTCGTACCAAAAGCCAGAATTTTCATGTATCACATGGAATATTCATGAGACCACAATACTGATATTAGCAACAGGTGTGATCTATGATACACTGGAACAGAGCCAGATCAATGGGGCATTATGATTCTCCTGAACACACGACTGCTTTAGCAATGGTTCACAAGGAAAAAATGTTGTTCATAAGGAGAATCCCAGAGATGCCAATTAAGCCATGTGTAACCAATGTGTAACAAGATAACACGACTGAAATAGTCGATAATACTTTCTATCAGTTTTGTGACTGGAAAATGGTCAGGTGTGTGAGAAATAATATCACTTTCTAACTGCTGAAAATAACACAACTATAACAACATTGGAAGCAAAAACTGAACCAAAATTGGAACCTTTTCTTGTAAGTGGAAAAACAAGTTAATGTCACTGCCTTCTAGAGCAGGGCTGTGCAACAGAACTTTCTGTGGTGACAGAAATGTTCACTGCCCTGTCCAATATGTTAGGTAACTTGAAGTGTGGCCAGTGCAATTGAAGAAGTGAATTTTTAATTTTAATTAATTTTAATTTAAATAACCATCCCTGAAGAGTGGCTACCACCTGTCAGTGCTGATACAGGGCATGCTCTGACCTTTGTACCACACATTCCTTCTCTCAAAACCCTTAAAAGAACACTTCTGAAAAGATGTAAATCAATGGATATTATCCTAATGAGCCATTTGATCAAACTAAAACTGCAATAAAATAAAGTTGATACAAGTAAAGCATGAAAAAGACATTCCTACCACCAATACCTTAATTAGCTTCATGCAAAAAGAGAAAAGGAAAAGTTTTGTAAGCAAAGCTGAGCCATGTTCTACTCCCTTGAAGTGGTTTTTGTGACATGAGGCCCCGTTCTGCCTCCCAGGACATGTCTCTGTGCTCTGCATGTCACACATTAATGGTTTTCCAGTGAACAAGTTCTTAAATGTCACAGGCCTTCACAATTTACCAAATAAGAGAAAGCATTAAGGGAATAGCTGTGTAGAGTGTTTGTCTTAAAAGTTATTGATTACAAGCAATGGAGGAGAATTAAGTTATCCCCCCAGTACAGAAGCTGGAAGCAGCTGGGTCAGTGGAAATGCCTCAGCTTACACTTCTTACCCATCCAGTCAGAGGGGCTGGTGGCAGGGACTGTACTGGGTGCCAGGATGTTCGATGAAGAGGGCACAGGCTGGCTGACATAACCATAGACAGCACAAGGATCCGGTTGTAAGTAAGGGCATGTAGTGTTTGAGAGCACAGGAAAAGCATTGGTGGGTGAGGCAGAGACTACTCAGGGTTATCAAGGGAAGTGATATTTTAATCCCTTGACAGGAATAGTACTGACTGCCCTGGAGAGGCAGGAGGGAAGGAGTTTCCTCTAGTCAAGGGCTTTGTGTGAACAAATCATCCCTGCACTGAGAAGTGATAAATCCAGGTATCTGCATCCCATCCAGATCCTGCAAGCCGGAGTATTTGGAGGCTGAGGACAGGAATGCACATGGCATGCAAAGCCCCCTAAAGTGTGAAGCCCTCTGCTCCCCACCCTGGCTGCAGCCTGGGCTCGGGAGAAAGGAGGTAGCTCCTCGGAGGCTCAGAGGTGAGCGAAGGAGACACAGCAGCCTGCCTGTCAGTGCAGGTGCACACCGTCAGTGGGCAGGGCAAGGAGAATCCATGGTGTGCAAACAGGTAATTCCGAATCAAAGCTGTTGGAAGTTTACATGATTTTGAGTCTTCAAAGAATGTGATCATGGAATGAGTCACATATGAGTCAGCTGTGGCCTTTTTTTCTCTGATTCTAGATTAGCCTTTTTCCTTACCTAAATTGTTTTATAAAATGTTGTAAAAGACTAGCAGGCACCAGAGAAGACCCCTTTCCTCTTCACTGTTGATCTTCATTGATAGATTAACTTCCTTCTCTCACACAAAGACCTCGTGACTATCACATTGTCTAACATGGAATGTCGAATAGACTCTTTTAAATTGGGGGGAAAGCTGCAACTCATAAACCAGCCTTGTATGAAAATGCACTCCTTCTACATTTCTTTGTTTTCTGCCTATATTAATAAGAATAAGACCTTATCTTTTCAGCTTTGGAGCACTGATCCCATTTCTCTGGATTCTGTGTTTCCCAAATGGCTATCCTCAGCTTTGTGCTTGAATAAATGATTTTAAACTGGGTTCTGATACTTTTGATCAGATTGACAGTGACAGTTTTTACTGGACATGTTTAGCCTCTGCCAGATCTTGACAACTTGTTGTAGTAGATGTTTATGATTCCAGTGGTTATATTCTGTGGGTAGTAATGTCACCAAGTTTGTGATGTGCAAGGAGCCAGGGAACATGGAGTAGGTGGCTCAGGCTTGTGGCGGTTCGCCTGCAGAAAGAAGAGAAGATGAGGCTGCAGGCCTGGCCCATGGCGGTTCATCCTAGAAGGAAGCATCTGTAACTTACCCTCCAGGTCAGCTCTGCTCAGGCAATTCCAGAACCACCCTGATTTGCGCCCAAAAAGGACCTGCAAGTTTGCAGGAAATTGAGTTTTCTTGTGAAACACATATGCAAGGCTTCTCAACTTCATCACTACTGACATTTGCGCCGGATGATTCTTTGTGGTGGGGGCTGTCCTGTGCGTTGCAGAATGTTTGAAAGCATCCCTGACCTCTGCCCTCAGATGCCAGAAGCACCTCAGCCCTCAGCCCTCAGCGAGACAACCAAAAATGTCTCCAGGCAATTCCAGCCTCACCCTGGCTGAGAAACCCCAGCCTGGTAAAACGGCCCATCAGGGTTTCGTGCATGCATGAGTGTGCACGTGTGCTGTGTAATCACCACAGGGTTCTGCTCAAGGCCGTCTGGAAATTACTACCCCAGAATATAACCACTGGAATCATGAACATCTACTTCAATAAATCGTCAAGATCCTCCTGACCAAGGTTAAACATGTCCAGTAAAAGTTCACACCTCAAGAAGTTCTCCAGCACACATGCCAAGAAAGATGCCCAGAAACTCTTACTTTCATATGAGGGGGAACATATCTCACCCTTTCTCCCGGAAGGAATTCCTCAGCAAAGGAGTGTTTTCAGTAAAGCAGGGATCTTTAGACCTGGAGCTGGACATCTGGAGCAAAGGAGAGTGAGACCTGAAAGAGGCAGGGAAGGAAAGAGAATCACCAACACAGAAATAATGAATGTGTTCCCAAGATTCTGTGGTAAAGCTTACAAGGAAAATTTGCCTAAGGGTCAGTCTGAATTGTAGGCACCATTTATGCAGCCATGGCTGAGGTCAGTTCTGCTTGACAAGATGATACAGAGCCAGTAACAAGGATGCAAAGTGCTGTCACTACCTCACCCTGTGCCATGACTCTACAAGGGACGCCCTGCCCAAGTCATATGCAGGCTCTTTCCCAGGCACCACTCAGGAAGGCCACAGAGCAGGCAGGAAGGTTGAAGGCCAAGGACTAAAGACAGAAGGCAGGTGGCAGACGGCATCAGCCATGCAGAGCCCTGTGGAAGAACTGCTTGGAGTGAGACCAACAGAAAGCAAGCAGAAGTCAGAGGGCAGGAAGGCAGCTGGTCCCTCTATGCCCAGGTCAGGAGGTGTGTAATGGGAGGGGTCTCAATGGCTGGTGGCACTGGAGATCAGCTGTGGGAGAACCAAGCTGAGTAATGAGGCCTTCCCTGTAACAGCCTGTGCTGCAGTGACCAGGAGGGGTTCCTTGTGGGAGGTATCTCCCAGGGCAAGAGACGCTGCAGACGCTGTAGAAGGGCCCCTTCCACTTGGGGCCCTTCACTCTCTTTGTCCCAGTTACTTGACAGTGTCTCTGAAGTGTCCTGCAGAGAAAAGGCCTTCTCCCCACCATATTATTACCAGGATTTATTTGATGAGTATCACTAACGACCATGGTCATTTAAGTGAGTACATTCTGTGTTAGGCTCCTGCTGAAGCTATCACCTTTCTTATCTCATTTAACCCTCGATAACCCTGAAGGTGGATAATATGATCCCCATTTTAAAAGGAACAAATGGGACTCAGAGAAGTCAGGCTCAGCATAGGCTCCCAGCTGCTAAGGGCAGGGCTGACATGTGTCCAGCACCCAATGTCATCTCCCAGCCCTTCCCTCCCACAGGAGGCAACACATCCCAGCCCAAGGACTGTGCCAGGCAGGGTACTCTGTGCAGATGTACTCTGCAAACAGCAGTCACAGGAAGCCACAGCAAGCCAGCACAGCACAGCCCGGCTGCAGCCCCTGTGCCCAGCAGGCTGACTAGCAAGGTTTCGGCTGTCTTTCCCTGTTTCTCTTTCTCTACCTCCTCCCTTCTCTCTTCTCCTCTCTTCCTCTGCCTCTCCTCCTCTCCCTCTCTCTGACCGGGACTCTTGTTTGTGGCCGGTTGTCATCCTGGCTTCACTGAAGCAAGGTACCTTTCCAGGAGGAAGAAGCAAACTAGCAGGCAGTGGGGAAGCTACGCTGACCCCAAAAGCAACCACACTGAACAGCCAAGTGTATTTCCCATGGACAGAAAGCAGATCTGAGGAAGAAACATGAGTGGGGAAGCTGCCGAGCTCACGGGCGGTTTTTCAGGACGCCTGGAAGGAGGCTACGATTCCTCACCCATGTACAGGCAGAGCCTCTGGGAGTCTGGCATCATTCTGTAAAAGCGAGGTCAGCCCTTCAGTGTAATTTCACAGAGAAAGAAAACAGCACCAAGATCAGCACAGCTTTGTGCAGTGGCCCTAGGCACACATTTTAATACTTCAAGTCCTCAGAACAAGAGGACTACAGATGCACAGGTCACTGGGGAAAGAGATGATAGGTAAAGACATACAGTAGGCCGCAGTGTGGCTGCAAGATGGCTAAATATGAACAGCTCCTTCTGGACGGGTGCGGTGGCTCATGCCTGTGATCCCAGCACTTTGGGAGGCCAAGGTGGGCAGATCACTTGAGAGCAGGAGTTTGAGATCAGCCTGACCAACACGGTGAAACCCTATCTCTATTAAAAATACAAAAAAAAAATAGCTGGGCGTGGTGGCGCACACCTGTGGTCCCAGCTACTCGGGAGGCTGAGGCAGGAGGAGAATCACTTGAACCCGGAGGGAAACGCTGCAGTGAGCCAAGATTGCGCCCCTGCACTCCAGCCTGGGCAGCAGAGTGCGACTCTGTCTCTAAATAAATAAATAAATATTTTTCTTTCTAAAACTTAAGGGACTTGGAAGGAAAGTGGATATTCATGGGAATATTAAAGTTTCAAATGAATTGACAAACCAAGATGCCCTGTACATTATCTATTGATAGTCGTGGAAAAGGGAATTAAAAGAATGTAGTGTTTACAGGTGAATAGTCCTTTCACTTTTTCTCCCTGCCAACATAATAAAATTTTATTTGTTTATACTGTACCAGTCTTAGAAGTCCCCTAATTGGAAAATATGTTTGAGTTAATGTTAACCTTTGTTTGAACAACCAGTTTCATTACAGGTGGTGCAAATTAATGTTTTTAAAAGAATGTCGGCAGACTGTTTTAAAATTCTAGAGAATTCGTAAGGACAATTAACACAAGAGATGTTGAATATAAAGGGATATTAATAATTGGCAAAAGCATAATCATGGTCCCCAAAGCCTGGGGAAGTATTCACTGAGAAATATTTACAGGAGCGGTTTTAGGACTACTTGGATGTAAGAACACGTGTATTTAAGGTCTAATATGAATTGTCCTTTCACCTAAGGAAAGTAGTTTAAACAACCAACTAGTGGGCCTAGTGGCACGATTTCTGAGGCTTACAATTCAGTGGAGAGAGGGGAAGATGGGAGGGTAGTGCCTGAGCCCAGGGAGACACAGGAAGCCGGCATCTCGGAAGCCAGGCGTGCATGGCCATTTCTATCCAGCTTGCCATGAAAGCTGGTGATCGCTCAATAAATGTCCAAAAATCACAATAAAGATGATTGGTATCCATTTTTTTTCTGAGGCTTACATGCAGTAAAACAGAAAATTCTACCCTTGAGCTTAAGTAATTCCTCAGACATAAGGATACAGTCTTTCCTTTTCGAAGCAAATGGATGGAACGTGAAAGACTCCTGTTTAGAGAACCACTGCGGTGTAGTTAAGCGAGTTTTCACATCTCGGCCCAATGAGCAAAGAAATCAGTATTGGAACAATTGTTTTCAGTCCGAGAAAACCTGAGGGAAGAAATCAGAACACTACTCACTCCAGTTAGCTGAAAAGGCGCAAAATTAATTATTAACATTAAATGGGCTTGTGACTGGGCTGGTAATTGAAGAGATAAATCATTTTTACTGCACAGAACACAGAAGCATACTCCTCCCAAAACAAACCGGATGGGCTACGCTTTTCAAGGAAGAAAGATAAGATTCTTCATTTTAATGAATGGGGTGCAGGCCCTGAGTTGAAAGTCGCATGTTTTCCTAACAGCCACCCTCACAGAAAGACCGATGAATGCTTGAGTCCTGGGGAAGGAAAACATTCAGCAGTGTCAACAGGAACACACATGGGCAGACGCTGCCTCCACGTTACTGTATGAAGCCTGAGGTTATTCCATTTTGCCGGAGTAGACAGCTCTCTGAAAGACCATTTTATAACTTTTGTTAACATTTTTCTTTTTTTCTTTTTCTTTTTATTTTTTTGAGACGGAGTTTCGCTCTTGTTACCCAGGCTGGAGTGCGATGGCGCGATCTCGGCTCACCGCAACCTCCGCCTCCTGGGTTCAGGCAATTCTCCTGCCTCAGCCTCCCGAGTAGCTGGGATTACAGGCACGCGCCATCGTGCCCAGCTAATTTTTTGCATTTTTAGTAGAGACGGGGTTTCACCATGTTGACCAGGATTTTTAGTAGAGACGGGGTTTCACCATGTTGACCAGGATGGTCTCGATCTGTTGACCTCGTGATCCACCCGCCTCGGCCTCCCAAAGTGCTGGGATTACAGGCGTGAGCCACCGCACCCGGCCCAACATTTTTCATACTACATATGTGCGTGTTTACAACCTGCTCAGCAGTGATATCCCACATAAAAAATGGGAAGTATGTTTTTTGAAAAATTATTCTAACCAACCACTAATTTGAAATCAATGAAACATTCAAGGGCATTCTCTGAAATGACAGTAGGTGGCAAAGCACGCACGAAGCGGTGGCAGACTGTCCCTATCTCCTGTTCCTAGGTAGACTCTGCCAGTGACACACTGGTACATTTTTCCTACACTTTTCTTCGAAAACCCAGCCTTTCTGGATGCTTGTCCAGGAGAATCTTGTCCCAGTGGCCTGGCGTGGAACTGACACATGCATGGCCTGGAGACTGCCCAGAGACTAAGGGACAGCACATTTCTCTGCAGATTGCAATTCTCCCTGCCATGTGCTACAGGCATCCGAACAAGTCATGGCTTCACAGGATTTTCTGTCTATTAGTTCTATCAGTTAATGAAATCTCCAACTGTGATTCTTTCTTGCGCTCTATCAGTTTGTGCTTCGTGTATTCTGAAGCTCTGTTACTGAGTTCATAAACACTACGAATTATGTCCTTCTGATCAACTGACCACTATATCATTATGGGATGGCCTTCTTTGTCCCGAATATTCTCTGCTCCAAAACCTACTTTTTCTGATATTAATATAGACGTCCTATTTTTCTTTGGACAGTATCAGTTTTAGTGTTGTATGTCTTTTTTCATCTTTTTGTGTTTAATGTATCCACGCTTTTATACTTAGAATGGGCACCTTAAGAGGTGGCATATAGTCTGATTTTGATTTCTCTCCCAACATGACAATGTCTACTTTATAATCGAGATCATCAGTCCATTCACATATAATGTGATGAGCAGTATATTTAGGTTTAAATCTACCATCCTGATACTTCCATTTGTCAACATGTTCCTTCTTCCCTTCTGCCTTATTTTGCATTAATTATTTTGTATGCTTCCATTTCATCTTTTTGTTGGCTTATGAGTTGTAACTCTCTTGTATTCTAGGTATTCTTTAGGGTTTACACTACACATCTTTAACTTCCCACAGTCCAACTTAAAGTGATAGTATACCCATTGCTATAAGCATACAACAGGAATATCTACATGTATAACATACATGTATGCACGCATACACAGCATATAACATACATGTATGTACACATACACCACATATGACCTGCATGTACACATGCACAGTATATGACATACATGGATGTACACATGCACATTATATAACATGCATGCATGTACACACAGTATATAACATATATGCATGTACGCATGCACAGTATATAACATACATGCATGTACACATACACAGTATATAACATACATGCATGTACGCAGGCACAGTATATAACATACATGCATGTACGCAGGCACAGTATATAACATACATGCATGTACGCAGGCACAGTATACAACACCGTACCTCTGTGGTACCTCGTGGTTCACATACAGGAAGAGTGCGCTTCCATTTCTCTCTCGTCAGCCTTTGTGTCATTGCTGTCACACCTTTTTTTTTTTTTGAGACAGAGTTTCGCTCTTGTTACCCAGGCTGGAGTACAATGGCGCGATCTCGGCTCACCGCAACCTCCGCCTCCTGGGTTCAGGCAATTCTCCTGCCTCATCCTCCTGAGTAGCTGGGATTACAGGCACGCACCACCATGCCCAGCTAATTTTTTGTATTTTTAGTAGAGACGGGGTTTCACCATGTTGACCAGGATGGTCTCGATCTCTTGACCTCGTGATCCACCCGCCTCGGCCTCCCAAAGTGCTGGGATTACAGGTATGAGCCACCGCGCCCGGCCCTCTGTCACGCTTTTACATGCGATAAGAGACCCACCCTGCATTTTGATTATTTTTACTTCAATGGCAAATTACTTTTTAATGATAAGAAGAAATGTGTAGCTCTACAAAGCTGTCAATGTTTCTGTACCCTCCATCCCTTTGGGCAGACTCATTTTCCTCTGATGGGGCTGGAGCTCATGCACCCTGTGCGCGGCTGGACCTCACACTCACTGCTGCCACGTTTAAAGCAACATATCAGGGCCACTTGGTTATGTAATTACCTCCCAGCACAGCACCTGGCACATAGCACAGAAAATGCCAGAACTACTGAAGTTCAGGCTTCAGTATTTTACAGAGAAGTCCAGCATTTCTCTCCAACAAATACTTCTTAGTTATGTGTCACAGTTTCCTCCAGACTCACATACATCAGTCTCTAAAACAGGGGGTGGTTCTATAATCACTCTTAAGAAACCTAAACTATCCTGGTGATATCACGTTGAGTGATACTGAATATTCATACCAAGACCCCCAGCCTTGAGAACGGCCCCCTCCTCCAACGCAGAACACCAGCTGTTTAGCAGGGCAGCTGCTCAGTGTGGACTTGCTGCTATGAAATGGCTGCCTGGTCAGGGGCCACAGAACCGAGTCCCAGACGGTGGGAGGAGCACACGATGGTGACACCCTAGGCTCTCTCTCCCTGTTCACCCACTCTCTATCGCACAGTCCAGGTGAACTTTACCAGCAGTGCCGTCTGGGAAGCTATTCTACCAGCCAGCATACCAGAAGGAAATGGGAACTCAGTAAGTGGAATAATTCAAAGGGAATTCAATAAAGGGAACATCTGCAAAAATGTAGGCAGAGTGTAGGGAAAACACGCATGCAGTATCACGCGGTTCAGGACACGTGCAGTAACAGCACATCTGTGACCACCCCAGCCTGAAGGGAATAAAGGAGAAAGCACTTTTCAGAACCCAGAAGAAAAGAGTCTTGCGGAAGAGCCATTCTGAAATGAAAGGAGGTCTCTTGCTGAGGACACATCAGCCACAAGGGTCTCTCTGGGATGATGGGAGAGGGAGGACTGAAGAAACAAGAACCCCAGTCACATTATGCTCCATCTCCTGCCATGTTCCCATGGGCTGAACTCAGCCAGAAGCCACCAGGGAGCTCTAAGAAATCCCTAGAGGTCAGTACCCCCGGGGCAGAGGACAGGGAAAAGGAGGGAAGGGGTGACTGAGCATGCGTCGACAACAGCAGGATAGGGCATCTATCATCCTGCTCCGAATAATGACCGCAGCCAAGCGGACTTCGTACATGCAAGCAGGAAATGAACTGATACTGTGTTGGGAGTTTAGGGTTATTCCTTTTACAGAGGCTGTGCCTCTTCACACAGGGTAGGCAGCTGCAAGCCTGGCTTTACTCTCAGTTCAAATCGACATGCCCGAAATGAATGTTTTCCTAAAAGTCACCTGCTCAAGATTTCCCTCTCGTCATCTTCTTTGAAAACTTTCGGATCCCAGAATTACTGGGAACAACTCCAGACCTGGACTCCACCCTTCAAGGAAATTTGCCGCACACACTCCCCTGCCTGCCTGTGCATCCCTCTCTTTGGTCAGGCCCTGACACGTGCCCTGGCCTATATCCCAGGCCCATCTCACAAACTTCAGAGTCCCCAGGACACCCTTACCTCAGTCTCTCTCACATGACCTATACCAGTGGTTTCCAAAAATAAGCCCACAGCAAAATCACCTAAGGAATTTACTTCAAAGACAATTTCCTAGGATCCTTCTCCAGAGTTTCTGACTTAGAAGAGTGTGTGGCTCAAAGAGCTATATTTTTAACACCTGGGGGATACTGACATACTACCACACTATGAGAAACACTGGCATAGAGGATGGATTTGGACCTCTCCAGCCTGGCATGAGTGTCTGTCCATGGCGCCATCCTTTGAACATTATCCACTTCATGTCCATTAAGACACACAGACAAACTTCATGTCACATAGAAAGACTCCAGGGAAACATGTGGCCCAGGCTTCTTCCTCCACTGGTTACATCTTCCTGGCATCTTCCATCTTAAGCATAAGGTCTCTGGGAGTGGGGTAAAAAATTACCCAGAAAACTGGCAGTAGAAGAGAGCTTCCTCAACATGATAAAGGATATGTATGAAAAACCCACAGCCCGCTCACATCATACTCGATGGTAAAAGATCGAAAACTGTCCTCTAAGGTCAAGACCAAATCGAGGATGCCTGCTTTCACTACTGCGGATTCACCATTACACTGGAAGTTCAGGCCAGAGTAATTAGATGAGAAAAAGAAATAAAAGACATCCAGATGGGAAAGGAAGAAGTAAAAATATCTCCATTTGCAGACATGATCCCATGAACCTATATGTAGAAAATTCCAAAGAATCCACAAGAAAGCTACTGAGCTAATAAATTGATTCATCAAGTTGCAAATACAGTTATCAATGCAAAATAGTTGTTGTGCTGCTATACATCAGCAATGAACTATCTGAAAAAGGGAAATAAGAAAACAATTCCATTTACAATAGCATCCAAAAGAACAAAATAGCTAAAAATAAATTTAATCAAAGAGGTAAAAGACACGTATACTAAAAACTGTAAAACATAACTGAAAGGAATTAAAGAAGACCTTAGGGGAACGATCCAAGATGGCCGATCGCTAACATCTCGGGATTGCAGCTCGCAGTTAAAGCTCATAGAACTAGAGGACGCCACACTTTCAGACAAATTCTGGTCGCTCAGGAGCAGAAGATTCCCAGTGGAGGAGCCACGCGGGGC
>CM052653.1:146175468-146218674 GCA_028533165.1 Leontopithecus rosalia
AAAAAAAAAAAAGTCAAAGCAGGTTCTCAAATACATATGGAACTTCAAGGGGCTCTGAACAGCCAGAACAATCTTGACAAAGAACAAGTTTCCAGTACTAACATTTTCAAATATCAAAACTCACTACAAGGCTACAGTAATCAAAATCATGTGACACTGGCACAAGGATAGACATATAGACCAACAGAATACAAATGAAAGTCCGGAAATAAACTCATACATCTTATGGCCAACCAGCTTTATGGCAAGGCTGCAAAGACCATTCAACAGAGAATAAATAGTCTCTTCAACAAATGGTGCTGGGATAACCAGATTTCCACATGCAAAAGAATAAAGTTAGACCCCTACCTCATATCCTATAAAACGATTAACTCAAAATAGATCATTTATTTTAAAAATAAAGCCACAGAATTCTTAATCAAAAATAAACCATGACCTTGGATTTGACAAATGGCTCCTTGGCTATGACACCAAAAGCCCAAGGAACAACAGAAAAAAAATGGAGAAATTGAGCTTCATCAAAACTAGAATCCTTTGTGCTTCAAAAGACATTTCAGCGCCAGGCGTGGTGGTTCATGCCTGTAATCCTACGACTTTGGGAGGCTAAGGTGGAAAGATCGCTTGATCGCAGGAGTTTGAGAGCAGCCTGGGCAACTTGGCGAAACCCTGTCTCTAGCCAAAATATAATAATTAGGTAGGCATGATGGCTGTGGTCTCAGCTATTTGGAAGGCTGAGGTAGGATGGCCCAAACCAGGAGGCAGAGGTGCCACCTCTGCACTCAAGCCTGGGTGACAGAGCAACAGCCTGTCTCAAAAAAAAAAAAAGAACAAAAGACATTCTCAGGAAAGTGAAACCACAACCTATGGAAGGAAAGAAATTGCTTGCAAATCATATATTGACAAGGGTCTAGTAGCCAATATTTTAAAAACTCCCACAACTCAACAACAAAAATACAACCCAATTTTAAAATGGGCAAAAGACTTACATGAACAGTTCTTCAACGAAGATACACAGAAGGCCAATAAGCACGTAAAAAGATGCTCGACATCATTAGTCATTAGAGAAATGTAAATCAAAACTACTATGGGATATCACTTCACACTCATTAGGACGGCTAGAATCGAAAAAAAGGAATACAAATGTTGGTGAGTATACACAGAAACTGGAACGCTCATGCATTGCTGGTAATAATGCAAGGTGTGGAAAACTGTACGAAAAACAGTTTTGCAGTTCTCAAAAAGTTAAACATGGTTACCACATAATCCAGCAATTTCACTCCTAGATGTATATCCCAAAATAATAGAAAGCAGGGACTCAGATACTTACACACCAATATTCATCGCCTCATTATTTAAAACAACCAAAATGTGGAAACAACCCGTGCCCATCAATAAAAGATTAATAAAATATGGTCTATATACACACAATGGAACATCATTTACTCACAACAGGACTGAAATTCTGACACATGCTGAATAATATGAAAACGTCGTGCTGAATGAATAAACCAGGAACAAAAGGACAAATGCTGCATTATTTGACATGTATGAAAGATCTACACAAGGCAAACGCAGACAGAAAGGAGACTGGAGGTTCCAGAGCCTGTGGGGAGGAGGGCGTGGAGAGTTACTGCTTAGTGAGCACAAGGTTTGTACTTGGAATGATGAAAAAGTTTTAGAATTAGATAGTGTTGATGGTTGCCCATTACAAATGTAATTAATGGTACTGAACTATATACTTAAAAATGACTACAATGGCAAACTTTATGATACATATTTTTTCCACAATAAAAATAATAGAAAAAAATTGGGCCAGTTAGGAGGCCAAGGCAGGAGGATCATTTGAAGCTGGGAGTTTGAGACCAGCCTGGGCAACACAGCAAGACTCCGTCTTTCCAGAAAAATATTCAAAGTTAGCTGGGTGTGGTGACACATGCCTGTAGTCCCAGCTAGTCAGGAGGCTGAGGTGGGAGGATGCCTTGATCCCAGGAGTTTGAGCCTGCAGTGAGTTTTCATTGCACACTGCACTCTAGCCTGGGCAACAGCGCAAGACGTTGTTTCACACACACAAAAAAAAACTGATGCCCTCTTGGGAGGCCAAGGCAGGCAGATCACCTGAGGTCAGGAGTTAGAAACCAGCCTGGCCAACATAGTGAAACCCCATCTCTACTAAAAATACAAAAATTAGCTGGCCATGGTGGTGGGCGCCTGTAATCCCAGCTACTCAGGAGACTGAGGCACGAGAATCGCCTGAACCAGGGAGGCAGAGGTTGCAGTGAGAGCCAAAATCATGCCACTGTACTCCAGCCTGGGTGACAGGGTGAGACTCCATCTCAAAAATTTAAAAAAAAAAAGCACAAGCGAAAAAAAAACTGGTACCCTCCAGTGCTGGAAAAGCGTGGGAATGAACGTGCCCTCACATCCTCTTCACCCAGGAATCAGATGTGGTAGGCACCCGTCGCTTCATGCAGCTCAGGCTGTCTTTAATGCACTTCATCATGATGGCTGTGTCATCCTCGTTGCTGGGGGAACTACTGTCTCCTGGACGTGAGGCCACGCAGACACGTCGAGTGCAGGTAAAACACGTGGCATGGAGTGGCTCTTGATCAGGAGCAGAGCTTGAGAAACCAGTGCTACTCTCTCCCTCATGCCTCTGGGGAAGATAAAACTGGATCCACCCCCCCCACCCATCCTGCCCCATCCTTACGCTGCAGCACCCCTTCTCTGCCCTGCACTGCACACCGCCCTCCACCCCGCACAGCCACTTGGCGCTGGGCTGCGTGGATGGCCCTGCACAGAGCAGTGACTTGGGCTGTGCCCGCCTCACACCCCTCTGAGGGTGGACCCTGCCTGGAGCCCTCTGGAGCTGGGACCACTGCAGGTCTTCCGCAGGGATGTGCTGAAGCAAGGGGGCAAGTTTTCTCACACGTAGAGGATGTTGGGGAGGTTGCTGGCCTCAAAAGCACATCCTGGCCAACTGTCTTCCAGCACCACCACGCTGTGCAGTATGTGGTGCTCCCGGGCAAGGAACTAGAGTTGGGAAATCTACAGACATTTCCCCTTACAGTATTTTGAAATTTGAACAATTTATGGAGAAGTTTCCACCAAGATCCCTTTTTTTTTTAATAGAGACAGTTCTCACTACGTTTCCCAGGCTGGAGTGTAGTGGCTATTCATTCACAGACCAGGCCATGGCACACTGCAGCCTCCAACTCCTAGACTCAAGCAATCCTCCTGCCCCGGCCTCCAGAGCAGGACTAGTCTTTGAAGGGTGCAGGAAGGACCCTGGGATGCTTGGGCACTCGTCGGGTTGGATTTGGTTCTCATGTGACCAGGGGTTTATTGATAGGCCCATGTTATCTTTCCCATAGGCTTATGCCCTCTAGCCATTCTGCAAAAAAATCAGAAACACACATTCATTGTAAGAAGAAAGCCAGAATTTGTATCTACTGTCTAACCCCTCTCTGCTTCACTGAGCTGGAAGCATCCTCCTATCAGAGGCTGGGCCACATGTAACCCACAGATCGGTAACTACCCTCAGGAACCAGATCCCCGAGGCTGGCTGGGGTGCTGAACGGCCCGACCTCCGCGCTGGAATCCAGCTCTGCTTCCCAGGGCATGTGTCCCGCAAAGCCCCAGCTCAGCTTTGCTGTCCCTGCATTTCACTGAACTCTGCCTTTGAACTCAAGCACCAAAACTCCCCCTTGTGAATCAAGAGTCCAAGTTTGCTACAGGCTTCTAAAATCACAGATATTAGAGATACTGTGAATTATGCACCAGATGGACCCAATTAACTCCCCAACTAATATGATTGGGGAAGGAAATAGCTCATTAGAAACTTGTAAACTACCGGCTCTCACAGCTGTGTTCTAATTACAGTACAGCCACAGATAAAAATAATCACGCCTTCTGCTGAGAGGCCGTTCATGACCCTTACGAACTCAGAATCACGCAGGGATCAACCTCAGTCTAGCACTGAGCACTGCTGGTCTCAGAGCTAATCAACCCAAATGCAAATCCACAAGTTAAAAGGGGAAACCAGTTGGAGCCGGTTGGGAAACATGAGAATAAACCCATAAACCCCCAAAATAACTCTGTAAACTGTGACCAGATGCAAAGCAAACAGTGGCACTATGATAGGATGTAATACTGGAATACTATTTCTGCATTTTGCAGGGGTCTAATAATGCCCGCGTTAAGCAAGCTCGACAAGCTTCGACAACATTCCAAAACGAGAAACGTTACATTGTGCAAGTCTGTATTTTATCAGCGCGTCCCCAATAATTCCTCCTCCGTGGGTCTTGGCCCAGGTGCTGTTCTAGGAAGTGGGTAATGGGCAGGTGAGTCGCTGCCTATCCCCTTACTCAGGCACGTACGACTCCATGGGCAAGCACAACGCAGGGTGAAGGCCGCAGGAGCGGACAGGGTGGCGATGGCAGTGGCTGCGCTGCCAGGTGAGGCTTCACAGAGGGAATTAGAGGTGGGTCTTCAAGGCAGGATCGAATTTCATGTAGATCAGAATGAAAATAGTAAGTGGGATTCCACTTTCAAAAGCGAGACTGAAAGGCAATTCTGATACAGCCTCAGCTGTGTACGTACACTGATATAAAATCACCAGGATCAGGTGGAGAGGCTTGTGGCCACAGCGTCGCTGTGACGCTCAGTGGTAGCTTTCCTTGGCACACACGGGGTGTACCTCCAGGCAGCAGCACCCAAATGGGTGGGCCACGGAGGGCACACAGCCACATTCACCTTCACACACCTGGAAGGAAGGTGCCTCCGGGGAGGTGAGGGAGGGCAGAGGGGACCAGGAAACGCCCCCAACATCAACAGCCTGACCAAGGGGGAGGCGCTCTTCCATCATCACCAAGCACATGACACAACCCTCCCCCAGCTCCAGTGCCAGACAACAGGCCCTCGAAGCGTCCCGGGCTGGCTCCAAGCGTTTCTCAAGGCGTCGCCCACACTGCCCAAGAGAGGGTCACTGTGCTGGCCACAGCTCTTCCACTCAGGGATGCTACCATGGCCACCTCCCTCCAGGCTACCAAAACAAGCCTGGGCTCTTGCTGGGGAGGCCACCGGAGTCCAGACACGCTGCCCCAGTCCACCAGGTCCCCCAGAGAAAGGCCCCGTCTTGGAGGGCCTCCCAGGACAAGATCTCTGTCAGCTCTTGCAACCAGCTGAGCCTGTTCTGGGCACTTTGCCTCGTGATGCTCAGGGCAACCACGGGGCAGGGACTGTTGTTACGTTCATCTCAGAAGGACAGGACCAATACCCGGTGAAAGTAGCAGCCCACCGAGCTCAGGTCATCTGCTCCCGACCACTGCCCGGCAGGCACGTGGACTGCTGTCTCGGGAGCCCTGTGTGGCCCACTCCCTGCTAAACTCACAAGGGTCCAGAGCAACAGAAGTTAGGAATCACTGTGTGAGTGTGGGGTGTGAATATGTATGTATTTGTGCATAAATATGTGCATGTATATATGTGGGTATGTGTAAAGGCATATACACGTGTATGTGTAAATGCGTGTATGTAAATACTGTATGGATATGTACTGTACGGATATGTGTGTGTGCATGTGTGTACATGTGTGTTATAAATAAGTGTGTGTTTATGTGTTTGCATAGCTATGTACATGTGTGTGCTGGTCCTCCAGAGACGGCCAAATGGCTCCTGCAGGCACAGCAGCGTCTGTGGCCAGGAGGAGCTCCACCTCAGTGCATCTTCTGATCTGGGCAATACCTCCCACCCATCTTCACTGGCTCCAGAGCCTGGCCGGTTCTGCCACAAGTTGAGACCTCAAGACATCAAATTTCCTGAAGGCAATTCTATCTTGTCACCATAGTTAGAGACACCTCCCTCCCAAGCCTGCATAAGGATTTATTCGCGTGCGCTTTTCCTAGTACTCTTACGTTTTTGCTGCTTACGCTTCAGTCCAGGATTTATCTTGGCCAAAGCCTGACTGTAACTTTTTTGTTCCTGTATTAGTCCATTCTCATGCCTGAGACTGGGTAATTTATAAAGAAAAGAGGTTTAGTTGACTCGCACTTGCGCACAGCTGGGGAGGCCTCAGGAAACTTACAGTCGTGGCAGAAGGGAAAGCAAACACATCCTTCCTCACATGGTGGCTGGAAAAGAAAAATGAGAGCAGAGCAAAGGGGGAAGCCCCTTACAAAACCGTTAGATCTTCTGGAAACTCATTCACTGTCATGAGAGCAGCATGGGGGATCCACCCCGTGATTCAATTATCTCCACGCAGTCCCACCCTTGACAGTGGGGATTAATACAATTCAAAGTGAGATTTGGGTGGGGACACAGCCAATCCATATCCGTTCCCCCCAAATGCGTGTCCACTTTCGTAACATGGGTGAGCCACGCTTCCACAGTTGTCTAAGGTGTCGGGTTTGCTGAGTGTGTCGTACCCCTGTATCTGGAGCTTTCCTGTTATTCTGGTGTTAGTGTGGCATTATGTAAAACGTGGTCGGTTATCCCGTGTTAGTGTAGCATTACGCAAAACGTGGTCAGTTATCTTGTGTTAGTGTGGCATTACGTAAAACGTCGTCGGTTATCCCGTGTTAGTGTGGCATTACGTAAAACGTGGTCGGCTGTCCTGTGTTAGTGTGGCATTACATAAAACGTGGTCAGTTATCCCGTATTAGTGTGGCATTACACAAAACGTGGTCAGTTATCTTGTGTTAGTGTGGCATTACCTAAAACGTCGTCGGTTATCCCGTGTTAGTGTGGCATTACGTAAAACGTAGTCGGTTATCCCGTGTTAGTGTGGCATTATGTAAAACGTGGTCGGTTATCCCGTGTTAGTGTGGCATTATGTAAAACGTGGTCAGTTATCTTGTGTTAGTGTGGCATTAGGTAAAACATGGTCGGTTATCCCGTGTTAGTGTGGCATTAGGTAAAACGTGGTCGGTTGTCCTGTGTTAGTGTGGCATTACGTAAAACGTGGTCGGTTATCCCATATTAGTGTGGCATTATGCAAAACGTGGTCAGTTATCTTGTGTTAGTGTGGCATTACGTAAAACGTCGTCGGTTATCCCGTGTTAGTGTGGCATTACGTAAAACGTAGTCGGTTATCCCGTGTTAGTGTGGCATTACGTAAAACGTGGTCGGTTATCCCGTGTTAGTGTGGCATTACGTAAAACGTCATTGGTTATCCCGTATTAGTGTGGCATTACGTCCCGTGGTTGGTTATCCTGTGTTAGTGTGGCATTATGTAAAACGTGGTCAGCTATCTTGTGTTAGTGTGGCATTACATAAAATGTGGTCAGTTACAGGACAAAGTTCCTTCATTCTTTCTCATTTTTCATGTTTCTCTTCACACTTTTTTTTTTTAATGTGTGATCTCACATTTGCATTTCTCCCGAAAACTTGTATCTGGAAAAAAGCCTTATCAGGTTGTAGAACAACTGCACAGAGACTTTGCCAGGGATGCTTTCATTTCAATGCTGTTTTTTCCCCTGAGAACCTCTCGTTGCAGAAGTGCAAGGCTTTGGGAAGAGTTGGTCCTTCATGTAGGTCCTGAACATCCATGGAACTGCGCTCCTAGGTTTGTTGGGGTGGTATACTCAGTGGGTGTCTTCTTTATGTTTTCCACGGCTTAGGAAAGCTATGTGTGAATACTCTGGGGCCTGGCCCCTCCCAGGCCACATCACAGGGTTCTCGTGCTCTGGCCTCCTCAGTTGAGTGAGTAAGGCCAGTGGAGAACCCAGCCCAGCTGAGCAGGGAAGGCCGGCTACCTCAGCTGCAGCATCCCTGAGGGCCACCTCCCCACAAGGCTGCCTCCCAGCTATGTCCCCCACCCCCAGGTGCCTGGCCCTCCTTGGGGTGCAGCAGGACAGATGGCACTGGGAACCCAGGTTAATCCCTGCTTCAGATGCAGAGAAACCCCAGCTCCCCAGCACAGATTCCTCATTTCCGGAAGAGACAGCAAGTGGTCCCCAAGGACCTGCCAGGAGCCCTGGGATTCCAGAACTCAACTGGGATCCTACCGGGGAGGGTGGGGCACAGAAAAGGCCAGAGGGAAAAGAGAGGCACAAGAACACTGAGAGCAGACCGGGGAAGTGTCTGTTCCTAGGACATGGTCCCCTGTCCACCTGCACTCCAATGGCCTCTGGAGCCCCATGGCCCTGGGCTCTGGCCATCCTGCTGTGCAAGTGCCTGCAATGCTGATTTGGGGCTGGCCAGTTCAGTCCGGGTGACCAGAGGGAGAGCCTTGCTCCACAGCCTGCCATGGGACCTGCCTCCGTGCTTCCCATGGAGAAACAGCGTTTTCATATGCACAGAAGTCTGACAGGAGGCAGTCTACTTGGCCATGATTTCTCAAGCATTCCCACTGACAGAAGTCTTTCTTCCTCAGCACTGGCATTCATGACCCAGCAATCCCATTACTGGGTATATATCCAAAAGATTATAAATCATTCTATTATAAGGACATATGCACACATATGTTCACTGCAGCACTGTTTACAACAGCAAAGACTTGGAACCAACCCAAATGCCCATTAATGATAGACTGGACAGGGAAAATGTGGCACATGTACACCATGGAATACTAGGCAGCCATGAAAAACAATGAGTTCATGTCCTTTGCAGGGACACGGATGAATCTAGAAACCATCATTCTCAGCAAACTGACACAAGAACAAAAAATCAAACACCACATGTTCTCACTCATAGGTGGGTGTTGAATAATGAGAACACATGGACACAGGGAGGGGAACATCACACACTGGGGTTGGATGTGGGGGACTAGGGGAGATACAGTGGGGTGTAGGGAGGTTGGGGAGGGATGGCATGGGGAGAAATGCCAGATACAGGTGACGGGGGATGGAGGCAGCAAAGCACACTGCCATGTGTGTACCCATGCAACAATCCTGCATATTCTGCACATGTACCCCAGAACCTAAAGTGCAGTTAAATATATATACATATGTAACTTAAAATAGATTACAGATTTAAATATAAGACCTCAAACTGTAGAAATCCTGGAAGACAACTTAGGAAAATACTCTTCTTGACATCAGCCTTGGCAAATAATTTTTGGCTAAGTCTCCAAGAACAATGGCAACAAAAACAAAAATTGACAAGTGGGACGTAATTAAACTGAAGAGCTTCTGCAGAGCAAAAGAAACTGTCGACAGGGCAAACAGACAACCTGCAGAATTAGAGAAGATATTCACAAAGTATACATCTGACAAAGGCCTGAGAGCCAGAATCTATAAACATCTTAAACAAATCAACAAGCAAAAAACAAGTAGCCCCATTAAAAAATGGGCAAAGGACACGAACAGATACTTCTCAAAAGAAGACATACAAGCAGCGAACAAACGTGAAAAGGTGCCCAGCATCTCTCATCACCAGTCTCATCACTGGGTAGATACCCAAGAGAAAAATCACTGTAACAAAAATACATGCACTCGTGTGTCCACTGCTGCACTATTAAGAATTGCAAAGACATGTACACAACCCAGGTACCCATCAATGCTAGAATGGATTAAAAGATATATGATACATATACACTATGAAATACTATGCAGCCATAAAAAGGAACGAAAGCATCTCCTGTGCAGTAACCTAGATGGAGCTCTAGGCCAATTATGGCTCCATTAATGCAGGAACAGAAAACCAAATATCTCGTGCGCTCGCTTATAAGTGGGAGCTAACCCTGGAGCACACATGGACATGAGTATAGGAACAATAGACACTGCGTAACACTAGAGGATGGAGGGAGGGGGAGTGGGCTAAAAAAAAAGAAAACCATTTATCAGGTACTAGACTCACTACTAGGTGATGGGATCCTTACTGCAAACCTCAGCATCACACAATATTCCCATGTAATATCTGCACATGGGTACCCCCATATCTAAAATTAAAGTTCAATTTTACATTTCCACACACTCTGTATTATTTCATTTATATAACATTATCAAAATGGTCAAATTGTAGAGATAAAAAACAGATTAGAGATTTCCAGGGGTTAGAGATGGCAGGGGGAGGGGTATGTAACTTAAGGGCTTGCATGAGGGATTTCTGTGCAGAATCTGAGATTGTGATGGAATAGGTCTATATCTTTATTATAATAGGGGTTACACGAAGCTGCACACGTGATAAAATGACACACACACACACACAAACACACACACAAAGAGAGAGAGAGAGAGAGAGACAGAGAGAGAGAGGCAGAGACAGAGAGAGAGACAGAGAGAGAGACAGAGAGACACAGAGACACAGAGAGAGCCAGAGAGCCAGAGAGGGGGGGAGAGAGAGAGAGAGAGAGAGAGAGAGAGAGAGAGAGAGAGAGAGAAAGTACCAAAAAAAATCCCAGCAGGAATTTTGGAAATCAACAAAGTGATAATAGAATCTATATGGAAGGCAAGTGGCATCGAAAAAGAACCACATTGGAGGACTCACACCATTTGATTTCAGGAATCTTCATAAGGATACAAGACAGCGTCTTAATCATACCACATAATTAATCATATTAATGATGTAATAGTCACAGATATTGATGGAACAGAGTAGTGTTCAGGGGCCGGGCGCGGTGGCTCACACCTGCAATCTCAGCAATTTGTGAGGCCGAAAAGCGTGGATCACTTGAGGTCGGGAGGTCGAAACCAGCCTGGCCAACATGGTGAAACCCCATCTCTACTAAGAATACAAAAAAATTAGCCGGGCATGGTGGCGGGTGCCTGTAGTCCCAGCTACTGAGGAGGCTGAGGCAGGTGAATCGCTTGAACCCAGAAGGCAGAGGGTGCAGTGAGCAGAGATCCCACCACTGCACTCCAGCTTGGGCATAGAGTGAGACTGCATTTCAAGACAGAATAGAGAATTCAGAAATAAATTAACAGATATAGAGACAATGTATTTTTGACAAAGACACAAGACAATTTAATGGACAAAGGAGTCTTTTCAACAAATGGTACTGAAACAATTGGACATGTATAAGCAAAATATAAATAAACCCAGCAGCATAGGCAAAAATTCACTCAAAATGGATCATACGCCTAAATGTAAAACCCAAAACAACATTTCTAAAAGAAAAAAACAGGAGAAAATCTTTCTGATCTTGGTTTAAGAAAATTTCTTAGATACAACTCCAAAAGTATAATCCATAAAAGATCAATTGATAAATTGGACATCAAAATTAAAAATTTCTGCTCTCCAAAAGAGACCAAAAATGCAAAAAAAAAAAAAAGGCAAAGACAAGCCACAAACTGTGAGGAAATAATTGGGAAAACTGCATTCTATAAAATAAAGTTGTGTTGAGAATATATAATGAATCACAAACCCCGACACAGTAAAACAAGCAGACCTCACTCTCCAAACATATAAAACTGTAATAAGGTGCCTCTACATACTTATTAGAATGGCTAAAATTAAAAGCACAGGCAATACTAAGTGCTGGCAATGAGGCCGAGGACTGGAGCTCTCATGCACTGTTGCTGAAAATGCAAAATGGTACAGCTTCCTCGAAAAGCAGTTTGGCCGTTTCTTAGACAGTTAAACATATACTTACCAAATAACTCAGCAATCTCATTCCTAGGCATTTATCCAAGAGAAATTAAAATTTACATTCACACAAAAACCTGATGCCAGTGCTTACAGTGGTTTTATTCAGAATTACCAAAACTTGGGAACTAGCCAAGTGCCTTTCAGAGGAGAATGAATAAACAAAGTGTGATACGTCCACGCAGCAAAAACAGGGTGAGCCTCGAATGCATCACACTAAGTACAAGAACTCAATGATTCCATTTATCTGACAGGCTTGAAACAGGCAGAAATGTAGAAACAGAAAACAGACTGATGGTTAGCACGTGCTGACAGGACGAGGAAGCAGCCAAAGGAATTTCTGTGGGGTGAGAGAAATGTTCCCATCTTGATTTGCTGACAATTACACGATTGCATGCATTTGACAAAACTTACAGATGTACACACCATTTCCGGTGAAATTACACCTCAGTTAAAAACATATAAAATAAGGCCGGGCGCAGTGGCTCAAGCCTGTAATCCCAGCACTTTGGGAGGCCAAGGCGGGTGGATCACGAGGTCCAGAGATCGAGACCATCCTGGTCAACATGGTGAAACCCCATCTCTACTAAAAATACAAAAAATTAGCTGGGCACGGTGGCGCGTGCTTGTAATCCCAGCTACTCGGGAGGCTGAGGCAGGAGAACTGCCTGAACCCAGGAGGCGGAGGTTGCGGTGAGCTGAGATCGTGCCATTGTGCTCCAGCCTGGGTAACAAGAGCGAGACTCCGTCTCAAAAAAAAAAAAATATGGGAAAAACCAGAAGGGAACACAGGGAAGTGCAAGCACACAGCAATGACAGCATTGGGGTCACAAGCTGTGTTTTCCCTTCAGCCTCCAAATTTCCAGCAATCTGTTTATTTTCACTTGATGATAACGAAATACAGTAACCAATCCATGACGGATGTAAACGCTGTCATAAAATAACTTATCTTCATTATTTTCAATATATTCTCTCAAATTTGCTTCCCTGTCCAACCTGCTATCAAACACATTTTTGCTAAGTGGAACACTGAAAGGTAATTAGCTCATTTTGAAAGGGCAAATTTTAAGGCCAATTAATTCCTGATTTGTAAAAACAACTAGAAAAAAATTACTTACATTTTCTACTGATTAGAAATAAACCTTCCCACACAATGTTGCCTTAAAAATTGTTAAGTCTGTCAATCTGACAACAGTGCATCTGCAGTTCTTACAGACTATTTTGAGACACAAAAAGAGATTGAGTCAAAATTTTTCTACAATTAAATGAGGCAAAGGGAAAGGGAGAGAGAGTGAAGAGAGGGGAAGGCTGCGTGCCACTCTGCGCTTACTTCTTCATGGGTAAAATCAGCAAATAAATTCCTCTTCAATTTGGCAGTTGTGTTTGTTCCATGTCATCACGAAAGCATGGACAAGACACATTCCGCTAACAAAAGGGTGGAAGTCCTCAGGTAGGACGGGGAGAACGGCCTTGAGGAGTCTCCAGCAGCGTCCCGGCTGGAGATACAGAGCAGGTCCAGGGTCCCAAAGACATGGGGTGTGTTGCCCCGAGAACGAAGCCTGCTTTTCCCTTATGTCTTTGTGGCTGGTTCCCTCTGTTAGAGGACAATTGGTAAAGGGGGTAAAACCGCAACTCTCGTCCCAATATAAAATGAATGCAGGTCAATATTTTGTTTAACTCAGCAATTAGAGGAAAGTGGTAAGATGCAAAGAACCACACATACATGGGCCATTAGAAATGCTGCGTCGGGTTGGGCGCGGTGGCTCACGCCTGTAATCCCAGCACTTGGGGAGGCCAAGGCGGGAGGATCATGAGGTCAGGAGATCAAGACCATCCTGGCCAACATGGTGAAACCCTGTCTCTACTAAAAATACGAAAATTAGCCGGGTGTGGTGGTGCGTGCCTGTAGTCCCAGCTACTCGGGAGGCTGAAGCAGGAGAATCGATTGAACCTGTGAGGCGGAGGTTGGAGTGAGCCGAGATCGCGCCACTGCATGCCAGCCTGAGTGACAGAGCAAGACGCTGTCTTAAAAAAAAAAAAAAGAAATGCTGAATTGAACTTACAAATCACTGCAAAACTGGACAATGCATTCCACAGACACAAGCCAACTTTACTTCTGGGAAAAAGAGCCATCTGCACTGTTCTCAGCTTTCTGATCAGCTGCAAACAGAGAAAGATGCAGAAAACCTGGGAGGACCTCAGACCTCCCATCACTTCCTATGAAAGATGCCAATCGTCTTTGTGTTCCACTTCCAACTTTTTCACAATAGTTTCCCTCGTCACTATTCACCTCTGGGGTTGGCGGTGCCTGAGTGACTCCCAGGGGTCAGCCTGCGGGTACTCACATGCTCCAGCAACCCCCTCCCGAGGGTGGGCTGGACCTAGTGCCTTGCTTCTAACCAAATGAATACAGCAGAAGGGATGGTGTTACTTCTGTGATTAGGTCACAAAAGACTGTCCCTCATCCTGCCCAGGTGGAGTGGACCCCTGGCAAGGAGCTGAGGTGGCCTCCAGTCAACAGCCGGCAAGGAACTGAGGCCATTTGCCCCACAGCCCAGGCCACAGACGAGCTCAGAAGAGGATCCTGCGCCAGCTGAACCCTGAGATGCTGTGGCTGCAGCTGACAACCTGTCCCAGCCTGTAAAGACCCTGAGCAGAGGACCCAGTTCAGCTGTGTCCAGATACCAGACCCACAAAACTGAGGAAATAAATATGTACTCTTCTAAGCTGCTATGTTTTGGAGAAATTTGTGACATGGCAATTGATCATGAATTCACTGTTCCTTCCAGCTTTCTTTGTATCTATAGCCTGCCTTGTGTCACACAGATTTTAATCATTTTAAGAAAATTCCTAGTAATCAGTTTGTGCACAGGTAATGTAACTGACCCAAGAAATGGCGCCTGGCTGCCTGGGAGCCAAAGGAAAAGGGAGCACAGAGGCTGCAGCCTCGGCCTGCATCCTTCCCATACAAACAGCAGAAAAGCAGGCTACAAGGGGACGATGCCCCAAGAGCTAAAACACAGGCCAGCACAGTGCTCCAAGTCACCTTTTCAACAATCTGTTCACAGCATCTCATAGCGTTCTTTCGTTCTGCTCATTCTCTTCACCACTGAACCCGTAATAAATGAGTTCAACTTCACTGAGACTAAGGGGTTTGCTGGTTTCCGCAAGCCTAAGACTCCCACCTATGCTAGGTGCAAAGACTTACATATCTTTTCTCTGATGAGAATACTGTGTTTTTTTTCATTTCCCACCTATTTTTTTTAAATTTTTATTGCATTTTAGGTTTTGGGGTACATGTGCAGAACATGCAAGATAGTTGCATAGGTACACACGTGGCAGTGTGTTTTGCTGCCTTCTGCCCCCTCACCCATATTTGGCATTTCTCCCCATGCCATCCCTCCCCTGCTCTCCCCTCCGCTGTCCCTCCCCTATTTCCCCCAATAGACCTCAGTGTGTGGTGCTCCCTTCCCTATGTCCCACCTATTTTTATAAAACAAGAAGAGCAAAATGTAACGAAACCCCTCAGTAACCTTTACCTGAGATGACAGTGCTGGGATCTTGCATACGTGGCCACCAGGCCACCAGCCACACGCCTGCCCAGGAGTGTGCTGTTTCCGGGGTTCACCTGGGAGCACGTGGACGACGGTCTGTGCCCTCCACACCCAGACACTCACATCAGTGGGCCCTTCCCCCGAGAGCCCTCACTGTGGGTGGGTTGAGCCAACATGTGATTCTCCCCATGGTGCTGAGAGCTACCCCTAGAGGCTGCAGTTCCCTGTTGCTCCACCTCCTGGAGAAGCACCACCAGGGAGGTGCCACTCACTCATGCCTTTGGGCAAGGCTGGCACCTTGTGGCATCTCCACACTCAGCCTTTCTCATTATAAGGACATCTGTGTGAACTGCAAAGTACAGATTTGGAGTATGAGCACTGGCATGTAAAATCCATTCATTGTCTTTACCTAAGTAAATACTTAAACATGGATCAAAATTTTTGATCAGCATACAAAATGCTGAGTCGCAATAGCAAAGACTTGGAACCAACCCAAATGTCCATCAATGATAGACTGGATAAAGAAAATATGGCACATATCTACCATGGAATACTATGCAGCCATAAAAAAGGATGAGTTCATGTCCTTTGCAGGGACATGGATGAAACTGGAAACCATCATTCTTAGCAAACTGACACAAGAACAGAAAACCAAACACCACATGTTCTCATTCATAATTGGGTGTTGAACAATAAGAACACACAGGGCCAGGCGTGGTAGCTCACGCCTGTAATCCCAGCACTTTGGGAGGCTGAGGCGGGTGGATCACGAGGTCCAGAGATCGAGACCATCCTGGTCAACATGGTGAAACCCTGTCTCTACTAAAGATACAAAAAATTAGCTGGGCATGGTGGCGCCTCCCTGTAATCCCAGCTACTCAGGAGGCTGAGGCAGGAGAATTGCCTGAACCCAGGAGGCGGAGGTTGCAGTGAGCCAAGATTGTGCCATTGCACTCCAGCCTGGGTAACAAGAGCGAAACTCGGTCTCAAAAAAAAAAAAAAAGAACACACAGATGCAGGGAGGGGAACATCACATACCGGTGCTTGGGTGGTGGGGGGCTGGGGAGGAATAGCAGGGGGTGGGGGGACTGGGGAGGGTTAGCATTAGGAGAAATACATAATGTAGATGATGGGGTGATGGATGCAGCAAAGCACCATGGCATGTGTGTACCTATGTAACAAACCGGCACGATCTGCACATGTACCCCAGAACTTAAAGTATAATAAATAAATTTTTTTTAAGAAATGGAATGATGTCTTTTGCAGCAGCATGGATGCAGGTGGAGGCCATTATCTAAGCTAATTAGCACAGGAACAAGAAACCAAATGCCACATGTTCTCATGAGAAGTGGGTGCTAACCCTGGGTGCACTCGGACACAAAGCAGGCAGCAGTGGGCACTCGGACCCCACGGGGCGGGAGGAGGGAGGGTGGAAAGGTAACTACTGGGTACCAGGCTGACTACCTGGGCGATCAGTGGTACCAAATCTCGGCATCACGCAATATACCCGGGTAACAAATTGCAATTTAACCCCTGAATCTCAAATAAAAGTTGAAATTATTTTATTTCCTTTTATGTAAATTCTGACTTTTCTGACATGAAAAACAGTACTCAGTTAATTCACCTGCTGTATGTATAGAATTAAAGCATGTCCTAAGAGATACGCTTTCCAACATTGCAGAATTGCAGTACCTTAAATAATAGATTAAGTGCTCAGTCTTCGTGCTGCAAACTCTTTTCTATTTTTATCTTTTACGGCTACATTAAGTTCACCACATTTTACAAACATCATTCATCAAAGCTAAGCTAGGAAAGTGATCTAACGCTAGAGAAATTGTTGCAATATTTCTGGAACGTTCTCCCACAACACCCGTGGGGAAACGGCGCCATGGAAACCCAACCTTCCTGAACTCCAGGTTCACAAGACGGCGCTGTTTCAAACTCACCTCCCGTTTGTGAGGCATGAGGCGACCTCTGGGCCTGCAGGAGCCCAGTCGCCGAGGCAGGAGTGCGCGGCGTGTCCGCCGCCGGCTCCCCGCGGAGACGCCTGCAGGAGGAGCTCCGCCGCCCGCGCGCCCGGGGCCCGGTGCATGCTCCGGCCGTCTTCCCCCTGGGGCAGCGGAGAGAAACCACTCTTGGTGAGAGGCACACTGGGGCGCCGTCTGCACCCCGGGAGTCCGTGCAGCAGGAAGGCTGCTTCCACGGGGGCCCTCCCAGAGCTCCAGCACCCTGACCACCTCCAGCACGCGGGAGCAGGGCGCGCCCATCCCCACCCACGAGCGCGCCCACACACTTCGCACGCAGTTGAGCGCCGGTTAAGTGCATCGTCGTGTGCACAGCAGGAAATTCTGTGCTGCATTAAAAACGATCTGCGGGGAAGTGCTGAGGATGTGGACAGCGAGGGGCGCGTTCACTGGGACGTTTCTACTGAAACGAACGTTTGTAAGTTACACGCATAGATCGGAAGCCTGAAAGACGCACCCCCCAAAACATGGCTACCTCTGGATGGGGAAGGTACGCACAGGGTCCTCTTCCTTCGGTTTTGCCTCTTCTGTGATTTTTACACTTTCTGCATTTAGCAAATTAATACTTTTGTGGTGAGAATATAATACCTACTACAAAAGTGAGAACTGCCACTATACGTGTAAGGTTATGTGGCCCTACTTTGGGGCTTACATTTCAAACCATTCACCATTTTATTTTTTACATTTTCCAGCAATCTACAGCACCGGCAATGACCTTTGGCCCTGAGGTCACTTGTCTTGCTGTCCAGGGTTGCTGTGAAGCCAGGACTCACTCTGTACTTTGGCCCAGTAGGATTTCTGGCGCTGAGAAGTCCCCTGATTCACATACAGTCTTCACAATGCCCCATAGTGAGCACAGAATTCCAGGGCACCCACGCCAGCGGGAGTCTGGGGAGACTCAAAGCAAGTACAAGGAGTGTCAAGTCTACAGCTGAGTAAGCCAGGGCACTGGCAGCCCCCAACGCCACACTTCACGGTGGAGCCAGAACTAACTGCAGATACAGAAAGACATGACATCTGAAGACACCCCAGCAACCAAGAAGGCCCACACATCCTCTGACCAGGTCATCTCCCTGCGCTAACCCACACTAACGCTGAGAGTGATCACTCACAGACCAGTGAGCCGAAGGCAGCCGTGTGGGCAGAACACACTTGCATCCTAGAGTGAGATAAAGCAGGTGCATCTGTTCTATACGATAGTTCCACTGTCCGGTAAGAACAAAGCACAGTGTGTCTCCCTGGTGGTCTAGTGGCTAGGATTCAAGAACAAAGCACAGATCTGCACACCAGATACAAAAAAAAGTTGTCTGGTTTCACCAAGTCCACACACGAGCTAAACATTTCAGTATTTGCATTTAAAACTGACGTGGCACAATATAGAGATGACTAGTAAAAGTCATGCTAACAATTTAAAAATTAAATTAAATTTAGAATAATGACATTAAATACCAATTTAAAATTCACCATGACAAGCCAAGAGAGACTATGGAAGAAAAGAAAAAACTTCATATTTGAGTACTACTAATGGCATTTTTCCTGGGTTTTGCACAAAGCGCCCCACAAATTATGTAACTGGTCCTGCTGCGATGGTACAGGGGTCCTCTTGCTCTCCACTGACAATTCCAGGGCACCACTGCCCCTCTGAAAACACTCAGTTTCTTGAGAACATGCTGTTGGAATTGTCTGAACCCTTCCCCCAGGCGGATGTGCCCTCCAATGAACTCAGAGGCTGAAATCCTCCCCTCTGACAGGATGGGGTTCAGAGGTGGGGTCTTGGGGGCTGTGGTTGGGATCTGAAGAGGCCTGAGGGTAGAGCCCTCATGGATGAGCTCCAGACCCTATGAGAGTCATGGGAGACCTTGCTTCCTCTCTCCAGCCCGTGGGGACTGGTGAGAAGGGCTGTCGTGCAGCAGGGAGAGGACCCTCCCCAGGTGCTGAACCTGCTGGCGCTCTGATCTGAGATCCCACTGCTTCACACGCTGTGGGAAATGATGTTTGTGGCACATCATCAGTTTATGGTGTTTTGTTATAGCAGCATGAATGGACTCACACAGGAGCATACCACCCACCCTTAGCGCAACAAACCTCCACGCTTTCAGGCCATGTCCCTTCTTTCTTGGAAGATTCTAGCCCTTCTCTCTCTCCCCCCGACCACGACACTTATGTTTTGGCTTCAACATCCACAGAGGTAATGCTCCCCACTGCCCAGCCTCTCAGCACATGACCAGCCCTTGGCAGAGAGCCCACTCTGCCCAGACATCAGCCAAGCTCTCAAGGCCTCGCTCCCCTCTTTCCCTGTGGAGCCTTTGTGGTCCAGCAAACACCCTCCTCTGACTTGCCCCAACTCATTCTCTCAAACTTACCTGATATACGAGTTTTCTTTGCTGCAAAACAATCATCACAGCGTGCATGGGTTTAAAAGCGCACGCGTATAATCTCGGAGTTTCTGTGGGTCAAGGCCAGGGTGGCTCAACTGAGTTGTCTGCTTGGAATCTCAAGGGGCCACTGGGCTGTGATTTCATCTGGAATCTCAAATGGGGAAGAATCGGCTGCCAAGGTCACTCACTGCAGACAGAATCCACAACCTGGCGGCTGCAGGACTCAGGGCCCCGGCTTCTGGCTGGCTGTGGGCTGGAGGCTCCCTAAAAGGCCCCCTTCACCCCAACAGTCTCCTGCTTCCTCACCATGTGTGCTCCCCAGCACATCTGCTCACCTTCTCAGGCAACAAGGAGCATCTGGAGTGTGAGCAGCAGTGAGACAGAGTTTCACAGATTTTTTTTTTGAGACGGAGTTTCGCTGTTGTTACCCAGACTGGAGTGCAATGGCACAATCTCGGCTCACTGTAACCTCCGCCTTCTGGGTTCAAGCAATTCTCCGGCCTCAGCTTCCCAAGTAGCTGGGATTACAGGCGCACAACACCATACCCAGCTTATTTTTGTATTTTTAGTAGAGACAGGGTTTCACCTTGTTGACCAGGATGGTCTCGATCTCTTGACCTCGTGATCCACCCGCCTCGGCCTCCCAAAGTGCTGGGATTATAGGCGTGAGCCACCGCGCTCGGCCTCACAGATTATTACGCCTTGGGGGCATCTACCACTCTGCCATATTCTGTCAGCTGGAGGTCAGTCCTGGGTCCTGCATGCCCACACCCAAAGGGAGGGGACTAAACCAGGGTGTGAATGCCAGGAGGTGGGGACCATGGGCCCCTGGACTCTGCCACCCATGGCCAAATCCCAACCGTGCTCAGCAGTGGAAAATGGCTTAGAAAACCTTCCGTGCTGCTTATGGCTGCAGATGACATCATGTGAGGAACCGCAGGTGGGCCCCAGTGCTGCCCACAATCCCACCGCACCTCCGCAGGCAGTGTACATGCCTGTTCTCCGAGGCCCTCCCCGCTTAAGCCTCACACATCCATCACCCTTTTACTCCCAGCTGCTGCCTCTGCCTCTTGCTCCCTTCACTGACTGAATCAGCCAGGGTCCAAGAAGGCAACAGAAGTGACTCTGAGCACTTCTAGAAGGAGCTGGAGCCCCAGAAGAGAGGCCCAAAGAAAAGTGGGGCATCCTCCCTCCCCCAGTCTCCCAGAAGAGTCTCCTATTGGCTGAACCCAAGCCAGAGCCCAAACTGGAGTCAGACACTGAGATTCAGAATGCAGTAGGGCAAGAATGAGGAATATCTCCAAGAGCAAAACATCCCAGAATGGCCTTGCTGGCAAGACTAGAGGCAATGAGAATAAAGCCCGGCCTCTCAAGGACACACCTGTCTACGGCCCTGCCAGGTACAGTGGAGCCCATCTGCTCCCACCCAAGCCCAGACTGCACTGTTGCATTTCTCTCCATCCAGAACCTCACAAGCAAGATTCTTTTTTTTATTTTTAAATTTTTATTGAATTTTAGGTTTTGGGGTACATGTGCAGAACATGCAAGATAGTTGCATAGGTACACACGTGGCAGTGTGTTTTGCTGCCTTCTGCCCCCTCCCCCATATTTGGCATTTCTTGTGCTGCTTTCATTCAGATAACAGAAGTGCTTAACGGGAATAACTCCATCATGTACTGCTGATAACATGCTGCTGAATAACATTTATACATAGGTAAATACATTTTCCCTCTCCTCTTGATTTGCCTAAATTCTGTTGGATGTTTGAAACAGAAATTGTAACACTCTGATGTGTTTATCAATGCAGAGGAAGTCGTGAAGACAACTCTTCCACAAATGGGAGAGGTCCAGAATATAAAGGGAGCTGAGTTTTCTTGACTTTACTCAAACTGATAAAATGATGGCATCAGTAGACTGTTATATACTTTCATACCTGGAGCAATGACTAAAAAGCTATAAAAGAGACACACCAAGAAACATTATACATAAATTAAAATGGAATTCTAAAAAAAGTTCGAGTTACCTATAGCCCTAACATATCAGAAAAATGCATTTAATATAAATGGTCTGAACATAGCAACTAAAACACAGACTGGCAAAGAGGATTTTAAAACATGACAACTAGCCAGGCGCGGTGGCTCATGCCTGTAATCCCAGCACTGTGGGAGGCTGAGGCGGGTGGATCACGAGGTCAAGAGATCGAGACCATCCTGGTCAACATGGTGAAACCCCATCTCTACTAAAAATACAAAAAATTAGCTGGGCATGGTGGCACGTGCCTGTAATCCCAGCTACTCGGGAGGCTGAGGCAGGAGAATTGCCTGAACCCAGGAGGCGGAGGTTGCCATGAGCTGAGATCGCGCCATTGCACTCCAGCCTGGGTAACAAGAGCGAAACTCCGTCTCAAAAAAAATAAATAAATAAAACATGACAACTATGCACGGTCTACAAGAAACACTTCTAAAGTCACACAGGGGCTCACATGGACATAAAGATGGGGCAACAGACACCAGGCTCCTAGAACAGGGAGAGGACTGGAGGCCAAAGCTTGAAAAACTGCTTTCTGGGGACTGTGCTCACTCCCTGGGTGGCAGGTTCAGTGGTACCCCAAACCTCAGTGTCACACGACATGCCTTTGGAACAACGTGCACATGTACCCCTGAATCTAAAACAAAAGTCAAAAAATAAAATTACAATACAGGCAGGCTGCAAGTAAAAAGATAGAAAACTACAGATCATCCAAGCATCAATCCAAAGAAAGTAGGAGAGATTATATTCACATATGTGGTGGACTTCAAAGCAATGAAAATTACCAAGCACAGAGAGAGACATTGTGTAGTGATTAAAAAAAAAAAAGTCACTTTACCAAAAAGACAAACACATACGCAGAAAACAACAGAGCTGCAGGATATCTAACACAAAAATGAACAGAACTAAAAGGAGAAAGACATTTATATTACAGTTTTATAGTTGGAAACTTAAACATTTATCTCTCATCAATTAATAGAACAACTAGACAGAAAATCAGTGCAGATACAGAAGAACTGAACAACACCATCAACCAATAGGATATAATCAATATTATGGAACTCTCCATCCAACAACAGCAGAGTATTCCTACAAAGCGCCTACAGAACACACACCAAGATAGACCACACTTTGAACCATAAATTAAACCTCAACAAATTTAAAAGAATTGAAATCATACAGAGCATTCTGTAGCCACAATGCAATCAAATTAGAAATAAATAACAGAAAGACAGGAAGAAAATCTGCATACTTGGAAATCAAACACACTTCCCAAAATCCAGGATTCCAAAAGTAAGTCTCAAGGGAAATCAACATTCTATCGAGCTGAATGAAAGTGAAAATACAACATACCAAAATCAACAGAACAAAGCTAAATCAGGGATGGGAGGAAAATTTACAGCATAAATGCTAATATCAGAAGGAGAGTAAGTCTCAAAAAATAATATACGTTCTTATCTCAATAACCTAGGAAAAGAAGAGGAAAATAAACCCAAAGCAAGCAGAAGTGAGAAATAACAAAGGTGAGATTAAAAATCAATGAAATAGAAAAGAAATCAACAAAAAGAGTAGGTAAAAAAATCAATAAAATGAGGAGGGGCTTCTTTGAAAGTATCAATAGAATTAACAATCCTCTTGCAAGACTGGCCAAGAAAAGGAAAAAGAGAGAATGCAAGTTATTAATATCAGAAATGAAACAGGAATTATCACTGAAGACCCTGAAGACATCAGAGAATAATGATGGTATATTAGATTACCATTTTACAACTTTACACCCATAAGTGGGAAAAGTTAGTCCAATTCCTCGAAAAGCACAAATTACTACAACTCATCCAATATAAAATGGGTAATTTGGATATCTCTATAATATCTATTAAGTAAATTAAATTTGAATTTTTTTTTTTGAGACGGAGTTTCGCTCTTGTTACCCAGGCTGGAGTACAATGGCACGATCTCGGCTCACCACAACCTCCGCCTCCTGGATTCAGGCAATTCTCCTGCCTCAGCCTCCCGAGTACCTGGGATTACAGGCACGTGCCACCATGCCCAGCTAATTTTTTGTGCTTTTAGTAGAGACAGGGTTTTACCATGTTGACCAGGATGGTCTCGATCTCTTGACCTTGTGATCCACCCGTCTCGGCCTCCCAAAGTGCTGGGATTACAGGCTTGAGCCACCGCGTCCGGCCAATTTGAATTTGTTTTGAGACAGATTTTCATTCTTGTTGCCCAGGTTGAAGTGCAGTAGTGCAATTTCAACTCACTGCAACTTCTGCCTCCGGGATTCAACTGATTCCTTTGCATCAGCCTCCCAAGTAGCTGGAATTACAGGCATGCGCCACCTCACCCTGCTAATTATATATTTTTAGTAGAGCTAAATTTTTTAAGTCCTCTGGGGCTTAAAAATAATAATAATAATAAAGGTCGGGTGCCAGGCGCGGTGGAGGAAGGGAGGAAGGGGACGAGAGAGAGAGTGAGAGAGTGAGAGAGAGAGAGAGAAAGAGAGAAGGATGGAGGGAAGGAAGGAGGAAGGAAGGGGGAGGGAGGGAGGAGGGAGGAGGGAAGGGAGGGAGGAAGGAGGGAAGGGAGGGAGGGAGGGAAGGAGGGAAGGAGGGAAGGGAGGGAGGGAGGGACAGAGGGAAGGGAGGAAAGAAATCAACACCTCAGGCTGCAGAGGACTCGAGGGGCTGGCTCACGCCTGCCTTACCGATGGAAATGTAAAATGGTACCACCTCTCTGGAAAGCAGTTTGACAGTTTTTAAAAAACTGAAATTGGCCGGGTGCGGTGGCTCAAGCCTGTAATCCCAGTACTTTGGGAGGCCGAGGCGGGTGGATCACGAGGTCATGAGATCGAGACCATCCTGGTCAACATGGTGAAACCCCGTCTCTACTAAAGATACAAAAATTAGCTGGGCATGGTGGCGCGTGCCTGTAATCCCAGCTACTCAGGAGGCAGAGGCAGGAGAATTGCCTGAACCCAGGAGGCAGAGGTTGTGGTGAGCCAAGATCGCGCCATTGCACTCCAGCCTGGGCAACAAGAGCGAAACTCCGTCTCAAAAAAAAAAAAAAAAAAAAAAAAAAACTAAAATTGTGGCTGGGCACGGTGGCTCACGCTGTAATCCCAGCACTTTGGGAGGCCAAGGCGGGAGGATCACGAGGTCAGGAGATGTAGACCATCATGGCCAACATGGTGAAACCCCATCTCTACTAAAATACAAAAAAAAAAAAAAAGCCAGGTGTAGTGTCGCGCACCTGTAATCCCAGCTACTCAGGAGGCTGAGGCAGGGGAATCGCTTGAACCCGGGAGGCGGAGGTTGCCGTGAGCCGAGATCACCCTATTGCACTCCAGTTTGGCGACAGAGCAAGACTCCATCTCAAAAAAAAAAAAAAAAAAAGAAAAAAAAAACCTAAAATTGCAACTACCAGCCAACAATTGCACTCCTGGACATTAATCCCAGATAAATGAAACTCATTCACGCAAAATGCTGCATTCAAATGTTCATAGCAGCTATATAGAAAACGAAGCCACCAGCCGTCTGTCCACCAGGCAGCGGAAAGCAGGCTGTGGTGCGTGCATGCCCTGCAAGACCATGCCACAATCAAAAGGAACAGACAATTCATACACGGTGACCCAGAGGAATCCAGAGTGAAAATCCTCAGTGAAGAAAAGCAAGTTCCAACAGACTATTCACTCAGATTCCATGACTACAGCATTCTTGAAACAGCAAAATTGTATAAATGGGGATAGATTAGTGGTTGTCCGGGGTGCAGTAGGGGCTCTTGTTCCACCCCACTTCCTGCCTCTTCCCTGGGAGACAGAGGCCTCTGCTCACCCAGACCTCTCCCTCTTTCTCACATATTCCTCATCCAGCTCTTCCAAACACATCCTAATTCCTCCTGGTCCCACCTGGTCATCGCCTCTCATGCAGATGATGGAGCATTCCAATCCCACAGCCCGTCCCCTGGGGGACCCCAGCACCCCAGCACACAGCCCATCCTCTGGGAGACCCCAGCACCCCAATATACAGCCCATCCCCTGGAGACCCCAGCACCCCAGTACACAGCCCATCCTCTGGGAGACCCCAGCACCCCAGCACACAGCCCATCCTCTGGGAGACCCCAGCACGCTAGCGCACAGCCCATCCTCTGGGGGATCCCAATACTCTAACACAGAGCCTGTCCGCTGGGGGACCCCAACACCTTAAAACACCATCTTCTGAGGGACCCCAACACCCTAATAACTCATCCTCTGGGGGACCCTAATGCCCTAACACACAGCCCGTCCTCTGGGGGATCCCAACACCCCAGCACACAGCCCATCCTCGGGGGAACCCCACGCCCCAGCACACAGCCCGTCCTCTGGGGCGACCCTCCCCTTGCCCCAGCCCGTGGCCGCACTCTACCGGGAACCGCAGCCTCAGTATGACTTTGCCTTATTGGGCCCATGCCCTTGACTTAGGGCAGGGCCACCCTGGGTAGAGCTCCCGCCCTTGGAGACACCTGCAGAAGGCGGAGAGGGACGGGGCCCGTGACCGGCTACCCCAGACACACCCACAGCACCGGCCAACCCTCCAGCTCCTCTCCGCGACGGCACTCAGACCCCTCCTTCCAAGCAAGACTCACACCGAAGTGGACATGTCACCACATTTCAGAAAGCACAGATGGTTTTAGCTTTTTCGAAAAAAATAAATAAATAAATAGATGCTTCCAGTCCTCACAGCCAGCCCCGAAGCGCTCATGCGGCCGCTACCTCCCCCCAGCGCCGGCTCTGCGCTCTCCCTGCCTGCGGCCCGCCCCGCCTCGGACCCTGCGAACCCCGGGCCCTCCCGCCACCCCTGCTGCCAGCACCGTCCCTCCGAGGCCCTCGCGTGGCCTCCAGTGCGCGCCGGACACCCGCACCTGCCCGAGCCCCGCCTCCCGCAGCCGCGCCAGGGCCCGGTAGGGGGAGGCCCTAACGCAAGGACGGAGGCCGGGACGCGGCGCAGGGCCTGGTCTGACACCTACCCTCCCAAGGGGGCGGGGGGCGACCGGGTTCCATACCGGGGCCCTTATCCGCCGGGCTTGCCTCTGGGGCCTGGTCGTTTCCGGGGCGTGGCTTTGTCTCCGGGGCGCGGCCCTGTCTCCGGGGGTGTGGCTTGCGCCTGGGGCGTGGTCGTGCCTCCAGGACCGGGTTGTCTCCGGGGCGTGGCTTTTTCTCTGGGCACGGTCTTGTCTTTGGAGGTGGTCTGTCTCTGGAGATTGGCTGTGAGTGGGGGTGTGGCCGTGCATTCAGGGGCGTGGCTTGTCTTTGGAGGTGGTCTGTCTCTGGAGATTGGCTGAGTGGGGGTGTGGCCGGGCCTTCAGGGGCGTGGCTTGTCTTTGGAGGTGGTCTGTCTGGAGATTGGCTGAGTGGGGGTGTGGCCGTGCCTTCAGGGGCGTGGCTTGTCTTTGGAGGTGGTCTGTCTCTGGAGATTGGCTGTGAGTGGGGGTGTGGCCGGGCCTTCAGGGGCGTGGCTTGTCTTTGGAGGTGGTCGCTCTCTGGGGCGTGGCTTTGTATCTGGGGCGGGGCCGTGTCTCAGGGGCGTGGCTTTGTCTCCAAGGCGCAGCCGTGTCTCCGGGGGTGCGGCTTGTGTCTGGGGCGTGTCATGACTCCAGGACCAGGTTGCGTCTCCGGGGCGTGGCTTTTCCTCTGGGGCGTGGTCCTGTCTTTGGAGGTGGTCTGTCTCGAGCTTGGCTGTGAGCGGGGGGGCGTAGCCGCGCTTTCAGGGGCGTGGCTTGTCTTTGGAGGTCGTCGGTCTCTGGGGCGTGGCTTTGTCTAAGGGGCGTTGCGTGTCTCCTGGGCGAGGCCGTATCTACGGGGGCGTAGCTTATCTTTTGAGGCGCTATCTCTGGGGCGTGGTTTGTCTCCAGGGCGTAGCCGTACCTCCGGGGGCGTGGCTTGTCCTTGGAGGTGGTCGTCTCTGGGGTGTGGCTTTGTGTCGGGGCGTGACCTTGTCTCCGGGGGTGTGGCCTGCCTTTGGAGATGGTCTGTCTCTGGGTCGTGGCCGTGTCTCTGGAGCCCAGCCGTGTCCCCCGGATCGCTGCTGTGACCGCAGCATTTGAAGTTCTTTCTAGTTCCCGGATCCCAGGGACCGGGCCGGAGAAGCCCTGCGGCCAAGAAGACCTGAAGAAGCCCGTCCGGGGTCGGCTTCCTCCCCAGCCCGCCCCGAGCTGAGACAGACGAGTCCCTCCCACCCAACCTCGGGCCGGGACCCAGGCCGCGCGTGTGACCGTCTGTGCCTTCAGGTGGATTCTGCAACATGTGAACTTGGTTAAAAGCTTCTAGAACGATAAGCGCAACATCACGGCTTTCCAACGTTTTCTGCTCTTGTTTGAAAGAGGCCGCCTCCTTCCAGCCAGGGAGGAGGGGGCAGGGAGAGGCCTCGGGCGGCCGCAGATGGGCTCTGCCGAGGGCCGCGCTCGCAGGACCCCCGGAGTCAGGCGCACCTCTCCGGGAGGAACGAACCGCGCCAGCAAATGCGCACCCGGGGATGCGGCCGCCCAGCCCCGCTCCCAGCCGCGGGTCAAGACTCCCCTCCCCGCCACGCCCGGGCCTCAAGCCCCCCTTCTGCCCCCGCTGCCGGCTGCTTGGCCTGGGCTGTGCCGCTGTAGCTCGGTGTCCCTTCGCCCGTCCTGCAGGCTAGTTTGGAAACCGTGTCCCAGGCTCCCGCCTCCCTACGGATTGCGCCCCCGCCGCGCCTCAGCGGTGGCCGGGTCCAGGGCACTGCGCCCCGCACCCACTTCCCCGAGGGTCGGACTCGCAGGGACCCCGCCACGTGGCCGGCGCGAGAGCCACAGCCCGCGACAAGCCGGCTGTCTGCAGGTCAGGGACAGAACTCCAAATCAGAACCACGAGCCATTGAGCTGGTCCGGCCTGCGGCCCCCAGCAGTAGAGGAATCCAGCTGGTGGAGTCTCTCCTGGCATATCCAGCATGTGGGGAACGCGCACTGGGCCAGCTGCCCCCCCACCCCCCACCCATCCTGCCCCTGGTCTCCAAGCTTTCCTCCCCTCTCCGGTAGCTTTTACCTCCCTTGCAGCCCCGCTTCCACTACTAGCAGTTAAAAGCCTCCCTGTCTCTCTCCTCTCCCAAGAGACCTCATCCTCACCTATGGACAGGTGTTCCCTGAGTTCCTTTCTGCAGCCCAAACTACGTTGTCCATCTACTTTCCTGTGTCCTTAGACATAAAGGGGCCCAAACTCCCAGAATGTTAGAGCCACACCTGGCCTTTCCCAGGGGCCCTGGTGACTGATCCCACCATCCATGACCCATCACCCATTGGGAGTCCCCCCTACAACTCACCAGTGCTTCCCTGCCCCCGCCTGGCAACCACAGTCAGTGGGTAGCCCTTGGCAGTGGCTTTCTCGACCCCGCAGCTGCTCCCCACCACCCAGCCACAGTGATTTCCAAAATGCATACGGCCTCAAACTCAAAACCTCTCCTTGATGCCTGCCACTTCAGCATAGAAACGGGACCCAGGTAACACAGGTGTCATGCTGCTGGGTTTCCAGGACAGCCAGGGCCTCCCCCTTCCTGGTATTCCTGAAATCCTCAGATCCCAGCTGCCCCAGGGGCTGGAGGTTGTGGTCTTCTTATAAAACCAGAACAGTATCGGTATTTGCTTTTCATCAGGGTAATGAAACTTTAGGAACTTATGATCCTAAATCACGTTACACCGGTGTGAGCTGCGCTCAAGTGTTGTGAACTAAATTTGCAAAACAAGCAGCTTTTGTGCAATTCTTCTCAGCCTCTCCTCAGCCCTTCCACCTCTGTGTTCGGGTTCAATCCTCAGTTCCTCCATGAGAGATAGTTATCTCTAGATGCGTTCAGTGCCCAGCTCCCTGCCCTGGTAGGCCCTGGCCCAGAGTCCTGAATGGCAGACACCATGCCCGCCCCGCCCGCGAAGCTCAGGTCACCGGGCAAGCAAAGCGCAGCCGGTTAGGTAGAGAGCAGCGGCCCACAACTGCTAACAGCCTGGGGTTTCTTTTCCTCAGAATCACTCGCCCTAAATCAACCCACTGTAGACTGTTATTGCTGTAATAGCGCTTCTCCACGTGCACCCACGTTACAGTCGCCTGCGAGCTTCACCACCGGGCCCCAGGCTCGAATTCACCCCATGGGAAGGGAGCACCGGACGCTTCTGAGGCCCCGGCCCCTTCCTGGGTCTGCAAACCCAGGGCGCCCACACAGCAGCCTGCCTGTGCTCCACACTGCGTCCTGGAGAAGGGCTGGCTGCACTAATACCCACTTATTTCGCTGTGTGTGACCGCAGTAGAGAAGCGGCTTTGAGGGATTTAGTGTTTTCACTCCAGTGCATTCCATTCTAAAGAAGCGCCTGACCGCGGCTCACGGCTGGAAGGCCCCGCAGTGCCAGACGCTGCCCTGGAGTTCAAGTGGAATATTTGCTGTCCGAACGCTTCCCAACTCCCCCACCCATGACCTCACGGCCCACCCGGCGGCGGCTAGAATTTTCCTGGGAGGGAGCCTGGCAGGGAGCCGGGGGGCTCTGGGGGCAGCTGCTGTGCTGCAGGCCGGGCGGACTGAGCCGCGCCAGGTGGACGTGGCCGTCGGTGCACCCGGACCCTTAGGGGAACTTGGCTGGCTTCTAAGCTGCCGCTTAGCTCAGCCGGGCCATGCACACCCTCCCTGCGCGTCCCAGGCGAGACCGGCTCCTCGCCTCCTCCCTCCCGACCGCGGAGCACCTGCCCTTTACCTGCGCACCTGCCGATCCTTCTCCAGGAGTGAGTTCAAGGTCGCAGCCGCTCTGGATGGTGATCGGAGCGCAGGCCTCGAAGTGAGAACTCAGGGAGCTACGCGCTCCCGCAGCGGGTCCTACCCAGGCACGGCCCCGCCCACGGCACGCCCACTCTGTCACGCCCACCGCGCCCCTCCGCACTCCCATCCTCCCACCCCATTACCCCAACCTCCACCTTTATCTCCCTCCCCAACCCCCATCCCCCACCCCCAACCTCCATCCCCCACCGCCACCTCCACCTTCACCCCCCTCCCCCAACCCCCATCGCCCCATCGCCCCATCCCCCGACTGCCACCCCCCATCCCACCTTGGGAGCCGGCGGGCAAAGAACAGCTCTCTAAGGCGGCCCAAGAGCGCTCTCCGCAGGCCGTTTTCCAGCTTCACCTCCGAGACGCGGCCCAGGACCGGGGACAGGTTTTCCCTACAAACAAGAACAAGAACGTGACAGGCGCAGTGAATGTTCTGTTTCCTTCAGAGCTCTCCCAGCGGGGGCTTGGAGGCCAGGGCGCCACGGTCACACCTGCTAACAGTCCCTCCTGCAACACACACACACACACACACGATACACAGACACACACAGATACAGAGATACACTCAGACACACACAGAGATACACAGATAATACAGAGACACAGACACAGAGACACAGATACACACAGAGATATAGATACACAGAGACACACAGATATGCAGATACACATACACACACACAAGATACACAGACACAGATACAAAGACACATGCACAGATACAGACAGATACACAGACACAGAGATACACCCAGATACACAGATATACACACAGACACAGAGACACACACAGCTATATACACACACAGACATACAGATACACACACACACATATACCGACACACAGATCCAGAGATACACACAGATCCAGAGAGTGATACAGAGACACACACAGATACACAGATACATAGATACATACATGAACACACACACACAGACACACAGATACACAAAGATACACAGATACATGGACACACACAGATACACAGATATACACAGATACACAGACACAGATACACAGATATACAAAGAGATACACAGATACATGGACACACACACACACACACACACACACAGATACACACACACAGCTACAGTGGCCAGGCCCTGCACAGGGGTTGGCAGGAAGTGAGAGGCTCCATCCACAGTGTAACAGCAGAGCTGAGAGAGGTCTCCTGCCTTATAACAAAGCACATTGCACAGAGATACACAGAGACACATAGAGATATGCAGACAGGGTCGGGAGCAGGGACTGAGGATGTTCTCAGCATGGCAGGCTCCGGGACACAGCGGTTCCCAGCCAGGGGTCTGACCGCAGGAGAGCCCGAGATCTCTGAGGTCACTTTCACTGTAGCGTCTGCAGACACGTCAGTTCAGACCACCATGTGAATTAGGTGTGGACATAGCTGGCCAGCAGCCCGATGACCCCATCCTTGTGGGATGAGGGCACCAGGGAGCCTGTGACCATTGACGCCCCAGTCCCGTCCCAGAAATGCCATCTCATCCTCGCTCATGCACCTGCTCCCCCAGTGCCTTGAGGACACTTCCAGGGCGGGAAGGCGCAGGGGCACAAAGAGGGGTAGAGGGAGGCTCCCTGGGCAGGTAGAAGGCTCTTGGTGGGCAGGCAGGTCTGTGAAACGCAAGCCCGGCAGGCAATGCGGCCAAGCATGTGGCTCCCTGTGTCTCACAGGTCACAGATCTTTCTGTAACTGCTGAATGTCTGGGGAGGGAGCAACCCTACCCCAGCTCCAGGGATACACCCTGAGTGGCCACAGTTACGGAGCAAACCCCACTTCCCTGCCAGGGACTGGCTCAGGTCAACCAAATCTATGTGTCCCAGCCCTGGGGGCAGCAGTGGGGCAACAGGCACCCACACCGGGCACAGCCACGTGCTGTGTCAGTCCCCTTGGTTGTTGGAGTCAGGCCCAGATGCGGTTTCCTTCCCTGGTGGCGGAGAGTTAGTGTTGCCTGCAGATGGCATCAATGGCCAAACATGCCCTCAAGGGGCACCATGCTTCTTCCATTAGAAGTGATCGGGGGCAGCCTCAGAAGTGACGTAGTTTCTCTTAAGCTGAGCATGAAGATTTGGGTCCCAAACAAGATCTGATCATAGAATTATACCTTTCTTGGCTGGCCTGGGAAATCCCAGAAGGAAATCCCAAAATAAGGCCCCTCTAAAAGTTCTTGGCAAACAACAGCATCATTAGAATCAGACACGAAAGCTAAAGGTGGCTGCTTCGAGGCAGGGGGCTGGAAAGCAGTGTGGCTTTTGTGTACGTGTGTGTGCATATTTTATGTTTGTAGCTGACCCAGTGAAGGCACCCTCGGCCTCTTGCCCTGGACGGCAATGGTCCAGGAAAGGTCTCAGAATTGGGCAGGCCTGAGAGGCCAGGGAGGTGCTGCCTCCCCAGACCACAGCATACAGAGAAAAGAAAACGCCTCCCAGCCCAGCCTCCCGCCCCCACTTCTGGGGAAATCTGTCTGCATCTCCCCTTTACGAATCCCTCCCAGTGGTCCCAGGGGCCACCTGCTGTGCAGAGTGTGCAGTCCCCAGCCTCTGCCTGTTCCTACCGTGGTTCAGCCCACAGACCCTACGCACCCACTCCTGCCTGAAGCTGGCTTGGTTCAGCAAGCATTTTATCAAGCTCCCAGCTCCTGCGGGTCTGGAATTCCGAAAAGTACAGCGGAAACAGCTCGTCTGCACCCACTGCAGCCAGGGCAATGTGAAGGCTGGAAACCGCACTTCTCACTCTGGGTGGGGCTGCTGGCTCCACCACGTGGCCCCCACTCCAGCACTTGGACTTCACCGCCATCAGCAGAAAAGCAAACTCGAGGCGGAAACCGCCCAATTCACCCCCAATTCACCGGCTGTGGCTTCCAAACAACTGCCACCGTGACCAAAGTCTCCACTCCCGGCACACATGGGTCTGTCTGTCCAGTTTAATGGTTTCTGCTGCACACATTTCTCCGTCAAAGTTAACTGTGTAACTTCAGCTTCAGAAGCTGGATGAGAGGAAAAGTTACCCTGAAGATGACATGAACTGTCCTCTTGTGCAGAAATGAAGCTGTGGCCATGAAAATTACGACCCCTCTTTTCTCTTTTTTTGAGTAGGAATGAAGTGGTTTAAGAGAATAGCCCTCCAGTATTCTTTCAGTTAAAAAAAAAAACAGACAGACAGAACACTTAGGCCTCCGCTTTAACTGCACAGACACCCCCCACCCCGCAGGGCCGCCACGTGGGGGCCTGGCCTTGCTGCAGCCCACCTCATGGCGTGACAGCTTTACTCTCGGGACTCTTATAATTTTATTGAAGATCCTGAGAGCTTACTCTGCAAAGCTCTCAGGATCTTCAATAATTTTCATCTGGGTTTTATCAATCGCATTGGAAATTACGACTGAAAAAATTTAATATATTGAATACATTTAAAACAAAAGCAAACCCATGACTTGTTAACATGGACACGATTTTGAAAAATTATTTTCCAAAACAAAAAATAGTGAGGGCCGGCGCGTTGGCGCATACCTGTAATCTCAGCACTTTGAGAGGCCGAGGCGGGTGGATCCAACATGTGTAGTACTAGACTGTACCTTCCAACATGTGTAGTACCGTTTCTTTACATAATATCCTAACTGCAATTAGAATTTCTAATGCTTAATGCTGGAACTTATGTCCCACCTAATCTTTTCTGAGGCAAAGAAACAGTACTACGTACTGATGTAAAGAAACAGTACTACACATGTTGGAATGTACAATTTTGAACTCCTCAAAATAGCAGGAGTTCAACACCAGCCTGGCCAAGAGGGTGAAACCCCGTCTCTACAAAAAATACAAAAATCAGCCGGTCGTGGCAGTGGGTGCTTGTAATCCCAGCTACTTGGGAGGCTGGGGCAGAGAATGGCTTGAACTCAGGAGATGGAGGCTGCAGTGAGCCGAGATCATGCCACTGCACTCCAGCCTGGTCGACAGAGTGAGACTCCGTCTCAAAAAAAAAAAAAAAATAGAATGGTATTGACACTGATTAGTCTCTCTGTCTGGCTTAGTGGAAGTGTAAACCAGTAAGTGTGTAAGACAGGCCTCAACCAATTCAGAGGCTGATGTTCCCACAGCTGAGAACATGCCACAGGCCACAGCAGGATCTGTGTCCAGAACTTTTTCCAGAGAGTTTTGAAGGTTTCAATATTTAAAGGGGAAAAAGCAGGAGGGGAAGGAGGAGAGAACAAAAGGGAGGGAGGGTAGGAAAAATCAGACAAGTGGGCACACAGTCGTTTGGCTCACGTGCTCCAGGAACCGCAGGGCGCAGAGGAAGAGCTGATGCATTCGTCCCCTGCTCTGCAGATCTGCACGTAACATCAGATAAAACCAAGGGAGAAGCCAAATGTGCACTGGTCTGGGAATGGGCGGACGGACAGTTTCTAATCTCCTCTAGTCTCTTATGGAGCGATGAGCTGTGGCTCTACATTGTCTGGTGGGGGAGGCCACCTGGAGAGAGGCCCATTTAGGTGCAGAATGGAAGGCGGTTTGCAGAATGGAAGGCAGCCTGTTTCCAAGCTCACCCTTTTCCTTTTGGCATCGTAGACTTCTGGGTGGAGGTTTTCTTTTGCTTTCACAGAAGACAGCTGAATTCTCATTTGTTTGTGCAGCCTACATCGTTGTCTGTCTTGGTGGAAGGAGGTGAAGAAAATCTGATCTCACAGAGATATAGTAGGAGAGAGAGGGTCTCGTGGACACCTTGAAGGGGCCTCAGGAAGCCCAGGCATCCTCAGAGAACCCATGTTCTTCTAGAGGCAGAAGGCAGCTGCCAGCCTGATGTGGGGGTTGGCCAATGGAAAGTGGGTGGAGGGGACAGCGCAGCTCTGGGCCCTCTTACACCTGTCACCAGCATGACATACACGCCCAAAGCCAGGAGAGGCGTGAAGTCCAGCCACTCCTAACCGCAGGCCCAGGGCTACTCAGCCGAGGCCAGCCAAGCCAGGCACACGTGTGCTTCTCACAACTTCGGGACAATTCTGTCCCACAGCAAAAGCTGACTACAAAGGGTTGGTGATACCAACAAAAGCAGTACCACGACAGCTTCTGAAAGTTTTGATCCTGGCATTTACAATTCAGCCACGGAGAGCTTCTCAGGAAAAAAGAAAGAGAACCCTTTCCCTCTTGGGATCTTCTAGGCCAGTGCTAAACACTGCATCTCTGAATAAACTGTCTCCCAATGTGAAATGCGTACTTTTGCCTCAATCTCATCCTGTTCAGCTCAAGTTCTAATGCGTTAGACCTGCCAGCAGGTTTTCCCAGCCTGTTCTCGGTCTGACCCTTTGCAGAGTGCGTGCCATCCACAAGGAGCTCAAAGCCTACACCACGGCTGCCTGGACCGAGGACTCAGCCCAGAAGGTTATGCAGACACACGGGGCTGGGGAGGGAGCTGGAGGAACCCCTGAGGCTCCAGAGCTGCAGCCCGGGCACCAGCTGGTCCCCTGGAATCTTCCATTCTCCTGAAGAGCACTTCCTTCTGACTTGAGGTTGGTTTTTGTCATAAACAAAACCTACACTTGGCTGAAATCTTAACGACGGCTGTATCAAGGACTAACATGTTTTGGTTGTAGCACACCCACTGGTGCTAGTCTAACTGGTTAAGAAAACTCAGCCTACACTTTTATGACAGATGTTTTATTTATAGGGAATTGAAATTTAGGCATATACATGACACAAACATTATATATAGTACACTTTCCATGATAGAAGTTACGACGCTGTTCACAGAAAGGCCTCAGTTCGGATGACATATGCTGGAATGGGACACGTGGGAGAGGGGACACCAAATGGCCTTCCGGTTTTTCATGTTGGTTTAAATATCCTCTGGATGCGTTCAAGTAATGCTGATCATTTAATGTTCAAAAGGCTTTCAACAGATTCAGAGTAAAATTCATTGAAATATTTATAATATGTTTTGTTACACAGTTATTTCCAATATACAATCAAGACGACTCGTGATACTTGAAAGAAAGAAGAAAGAAAAAAATCGATTGCACCCACAAGTAAAAAGGCTTTATTCATTTCTGGGGATGCTGCAATTCGGTATTTATAGAAACATTTACACTTGAGTCAACGCAGTCCTGGGTGTAACGCAGCAGGACGGGTGCAAAGACCCTTGTAAGTCGAGCGTCCACAGTGTTCCACGCTCGCAGGCGGACCTTCCTCTGGCCCTCCCATCAGGGGCGGTCGGTCTCTCCACCCTCCTCCCGCCCGGCTCTTTCCGCTCGGCGGATGCTTCTCGAGTCTCCACAGCAGCGAGCGCTCCGCCTCCGGGCTCAGGCTCTCTCCCCGCCTCAGTGTCCTGTTAAATAGTCCTGCGTCGAGTCCGAAGCAAAGGAGTCGACATCCTCGTTGTCTGAGTCATCGCTGCTGCCGTCGGCGGCCGGCTCCCCCGTGAGCGCGATGCGGGCATAGTCATCTGTGTCTATGGACTTGCAGAAGTGGATGGCGTACTTGAGCTTCTCCTCCAGCACCTGCTTGCAGGAATACCTGGGCAGCTTCAGCAGGAAGAAACAGGTGTAGGACTCGGGCAGGAAGTGGTCTGGAGGGTTGTATTTATCCAACACCTGAGCAGAAAAATGAAGTGATCAGAGACTGAGCACACCTGCGGTCTGCGTTACTGTGCTCATCAGACTGTCCATTCTCACAAAACCGTATTTTATGCTAAGAACAAAACAGCAGAAAACATCACCCGACCAAGTTTAGGAATAAGAAGCAGCACCTAACTCCTAGAACCGAGTAAGAAACAGCACCCTGTTACGGAGACGCCACTCTCCAAGGCCACCCCGGGAAGAGGGCCCAAGGACCACAGCAGCCCTGCGGACACAGGCGGTCTGGCTGGCAGAGGGAGCTCCTCACGAGTCCACCAGCCCAGCCTTGACCACTACAGCCTAAGATACTCGGAAACAGCAGGAGTTACGAACAAAAACTAAGAATTACTGACCCTCTAAGATAAAAAACTACGCATGCTCTCCAGGGTGGCGCTGAAAGACACCCACGTTTCTAACCCTGGCAGAGATGCAGGTCAGGCTGTGCCAGGCGCATACCGGGAGCAGTGGACCCCATCGATCCATCCGCCCGGGCGCTGCCGCGAGGGTCCCAGTGGAGACTGGGGGCATTAGACCATCTCTCTCAGTGACCCAGCAGGCCCATCGAGCTTGTTTCTGACCATTGGCCCAAAGAGTCGGAACCCAAAGCAAAACTCTTGTCTCAATCTGACGAGCAGCCTCACTGTTCTCGGTATATAGCATCTAACTTAGTGACTCACCTAATTCAGCCAGAGAACTGAATGAGTGCTTTACACGTGTGTGTCTGAAATCCAGAGCAGCCTGACAGAGCAGTGGTGTATTCTGGAGATGGCCAGATACATTTTTTAAAAACAGGTAATGGTACCCAAAACATATAATGGTAACATTTTGAGCCTTCACATCGGAGAAGTTCAATGTTTTGCATTTTTCATTTCCAGGAAGACACAAGAGGCCTGTCTTTCTGTGTGCTGTGGGACCCTGCTGAGGAGCTGGCCACGTCGGCTGACATGAGCACTGACCAGCCGGCCGAGAGCCTACCTGGATGACGAAGTCTCGGCCCCGGAAGTCGGCGATGGTCCTGGGCAGTCTCGTCCGGCCCCAGACGAAGCGAAGAAAGAGAGAGCGCTCGGTGTTGGAGAAGGACTCCATCACCTCCCAGAACCACTGGATCAGTGACGCGGAAGGCTCAATGCCTTTGTAGGTCGCCACTGACTTCAGAAGATGCAGGGGGATGTCAGGGCTGCCGCACACCTGCGGGATGATGCCTGTCAGGGCCACGTGATGCCTCCCACCCTGGCATTTCAGCAAGACTCCATCATGCTCCCTCTCCACACACCAAGGCCTGCCTGAGGTGGGGGGATGTCCAGGGTCCCCGGGAGGGCACACACACAGGGCAAGGTTCTGACGCAGAAACTAACTAGTGACACTGACTGGTGGGCCAGCGGGCACAAGGCGGCTCCAGGGCGGCCCCCCCTGGGGGTAGGCATACCATTGTCTCCAGTTCGTAGCCAGTGAACAGAGAGAGGAGGGGGACAGGAACCACGCGGGCCATCCCTTCCCGAACAGCAGCCACCTGCTCATCAAATTCATGGAGCCTGGAAGAAAAAGCTCACTTTACACTCTGTCTTCAGTGACACTGACTTGGTTCTGCTCACACCAGTCCTTAGCACGCAGCCCTGCGGCCGCACACTTCCCAGCTGGGAGGAAGAGGCGCAGCTTCAGAAGGCAGCACGTGCTTAGTGGCCCAGCACTGCAGAGCTTCTCCTGACACTGAGTTCATCCCGTCCGGTGGTCGGAGTGCAGCCTAATGGTCACTTACACACACCCCAAGACACCACCCTCAACACCCACCCCAAGACACCACCCTCAACGCCCACAGGACACTCTAGGAGAAGCCAGCGCCAAGAGGGAAAGACATGCCTCTCTGCCCCAAGCCTGAGACACCGTGCTGACCCGCAGCAGACACGATACGGGACAGCACCGCGCAGGACACATGCTGGGACCACCCCCACCAGAGCCCCCAGGGCCTGCCCGCCACAGGGGACCTCATCCAGACACTCGAAGGTGCTCCAGAGAACACAGGACAAGTGGTGGAAGCTGCAGGTGGTGGTGCTGACCTCCCAAGCCTGCCAGCACCGCAAGGCCTGTGCAAGTCACACCTGGACACCTGGCGAAGGCTGCTGTGTCACACAAGCCACCTGGAGGGGCTGAGACAGCAGGCGCAGCCCTGTCCCAGGGAGGCCAACAAAGAGCACACAGGGGCACAAACGGTGGCCTCTCCAGGCACAGTGCCCCAAAGGGGTAGACTTTATTGCTCTTGGTGTTCTGATTAGAGCCTGGAATTTTGGAGCATAAATACTAACCCTGATCACAAAATAAGCTTCATACCTACAGTTCAGCAACAGCCGGAGCCAAATCCATTACTTCCCTGTGTATGACGCCCCTGAAAACACAGACGTCCACGCAACCATCTTCTGCTACTTCTGCTATTTATGTCAGTGCGGCAGAGGCAGAGGACCACCCACCTGTAGTTTATCGCCAGCCGCACGTACTCTGCGCGGTTCTCCAGGGTGATGTGCGTGTGCTTGGAGCTCAGCTGGATGTCCTGGCCGCTGGCGCTCGGCACTGTGAAGGGGAGGCTCATGGCCTCAAACTCCTCTGAGGTGGCTTCATTGTCTCGGATGTACATGAGTCCAGGAATAAAATCTTTGTCGACCTTTCCAGGAGAAAAAGAAAGCCCGTGTGTTGACTCAGGGCTGGTCTCCATCCCAGACCCCGGCCCACCCAGCGCACTGTCAAGCAGGAACCAGGATCAGCCTCACGTGCACCTCAAGGCTGCAAGTACATGGCACACACCAAGGTGTAAGAGGAGCAATGAGAGAGGACTTCACCCAAGGAGCTGAACGAAGAATCCACAATTCAGCCAAGTGCTTAAAACTAACCACCTAGAAGTTACAGCAGCCGGCTAGCAAGGGTTCCCTCCCCGCAGCTGAGGCACGACACAGCCAGGGGGATGGCCTGACTGTGGTCACCCCAGGACAGAGCCTCTCCTGCAAGCCTGACTCATGGCCCCTGGCCGCCCAAAAGCTCAGCTTCTTCACAGGAGAGGCAGTGAGCTTCCCTCTCTGACAAGACAGCATATGTTACAAAACACCAGAAAAGAGATGGTCTACCAAGTTCTAGAAGCAGACTAGCCTCATAGCCACAGACCTCTGCTACTCAAAGGTGGTCCACAGCCAGCAGCCTCCACGTCACCTGGGCAATGACGCAGGCCAGAGCTCACAGCCTGACTGGACCCCAGAACAGACTGTGCCTCTTCACAAGACCCCAGGGGCCCCGCCCGCCACCCCAGGGAGTTACCTCACTGAGGTCCGCGATGGTGAGGTTCATCCCAGCCAGCTGCTTCCAGACAGGCTCGGCGAGGCTGAGGCTCAGGGGACTCCCAGTTCGGATGGCAATGCCCAGCAACACACCTGCTCATTCAGAACACAAGTGGCAGAGGACGCTTGAAAGGGACGGCCAAACTTCCCACTCACTCACACACGCCACCGGCAGCAGCTCCATGAGGAGGCCTCAGAGCCTCCGGAAGCAGCAACATCCAAACCCCAGGTCTAGGCCCATCCTCAAGACGGCCATTCTGCTCTGAATCTGTCGTTTCCTTTTGTACCTAGAAGCCTCTAGCTCTTCACATTCTTTCCACACAATAGTTTAAGCCACAGAGGCCAATTCCTGTTCTTCTGACAGCAGACAGCTGGAACTTCCCCGCAGGTGTATCCTCCAGGGAGCTACAGCCCCACCCAGGAAGTGCTGGCTGTGGTGGGAGGTTCAGCCAGGGACACTCTGCACACCCTCAGTGGGACAGGATGGGGGGCCAGGCTGAAGACCCTGCCCCTCTGATCCCAAGTCTCAGATATGCTGAAGATGCAGAAACAGCATCTCACACCTCCTGTGTGCCCAAGGCAGCCTCCAGGCCTCAGCACACGGCCAGGGCTGTGCACAGAGCCTCCCACGGCCCCCCACTGTCAGGCCCTCCGTGCTTGGCACGGACGCCAACGGCAGCTTGTTCGCTTCCATAATGCTGGTGAAATGTACAATCGACATTAAAAGTCACTTTTACTGATAAGAGTGTCAAAAGCTAAAAGCAAATATTTGCGACATCCACCGTCACTCCTAGGACAGATGGAATACTCTAACTCAAGAGGAGGCCCAGTCTGCAGTCCCGCAATGCCAAGCAGCCAGGGACGCTCACCCAGGAAGCGGAACATGCTGCTGTGCACGGGCGCCCGGGCGGCCGGGCTGAGCAGGTAGCAGTCACGGTTGGCCCCAGACTCGTCCCTCCCGTTGGGCGTGACGATCAGCAGTGGCGTGAGTCCGTTCTGCAGCTCCTCGCAGATCTCAGCAATGGACTCGCTGTAGCCGCCACCACAGTCATCCACAGATTCACCTGCAGGGAGAAGCAGCCACTCCAGTCCCTCACACAGCCCTGTGTGAAGAGCCCCCATGCTCCCACACCACGTGGCCTCTGGGCTTCCCGGGGGCTCAGGCGACCACCTGCAGGGACACGGGTTCTCACCCACAAACTTGACTTTCCAGACGCGGTGAGGGAGGAGGAGGCTGTCGGGGCCAAAGGAGCTCATCTTGGCACACATCTGCCCAAAGACAGACTTGGTGCCGTCAGGGCCGGCCAGCCCACCTTTGCTCCTTGATCGTTTGACCTGCAGAGGAGAAAGCAAGCGACGATGAGGCCACTGCCGCAGCAGGAAGCACACGGCCAGGATGTACGGTGCTGGCAAGTGCTCGAGGGGGCGGCACCGGGCATGGCCCCCCCCTGGTCACGCACCTGCTTGCAGGGTGCTCGACTCTGAACATTCCACTAGGCATGTCGCCCGTGACGTGCCCAACAGCCCTCAGGACTAGTGTGTCTAAACAAACACACCTTCAACATGACTTGCCACCGCCACACCCACAGCTGCAGCCCAGCAGCACCACATGGGCATGGGCATGGACATGGTGAAGCAGTGGCTGCACCACCCCACAGGCAGCCACTACCTCACCATCCTGCCGTGACCTCAGAGTAAGACACCAGGAACTATAAAAGCAGCTCTCCCAGCAGACCAGAAAGGACTCCAGTGCTCGAAGACTCACCCAGTGCCCCCGAGACTGAAGTGGACAGAGGGCCTCGGCCGGGACCACCACTCCCCCTGACACATGTGCTTGATGCTCCCATCCCTCATCCAACCCTCGGGGCCACTCAGCCTCCCCAACACAGGCAGTCACTCTCTCTGCCCATCCTTCTCATCCTAAGCTACCATTCCCAAAGACATCAGGGCCGCAGCCCTAGGGCCCTCGGCACAGTGGGACCTCGGAGCACCGGAGGGCGGCTGGCCGAGCATGTGCGTCAGAATCATCTGGGAAGTCCAGTCTGAAAGGCTGTCAGAAAGAAAACTCGAAGAAAAAATGCTCCTGAGAGTATATTTTTATGGTGACTCCTCCAGTGAAGCTCTCTTCATCTTTAGCTCACATAATGTGAGTTCCAGCTTGAGTTTAAAGAACTCACAGCACAGGTTGCCAAAACCAAGACTAAAAATACACGAAGAACGACAAATATCACAGCTGCCTGTAGAAGGAACTTCTCCGACCTTTACGCACTCGGCTAGGTGTTCGCAGTTGCAAGTTCCTGCAAACTTGCGCCAGCTTTTTAAGGCTCCATCAAACCCAGAGGAGACTGAGCTATGGAAAAGAACAGGATGTGTCCCATGTCAAGGCTGCTGAGTGAGAGGAGAGGCACACCAGCGCCCCGAAGCCCACAGGGCTGCCTCCCTGCCTGATGGCACCCAGTAGGAGAAGCTGTCTGTGCTCCAGAGGCTACAGGAAACAGCAGCCATGCAGTGCAGCTATGGCGCTGGAAGGAGACAGGCCCTGCAGGACAGCTTTCTCTGCTCAACAGAAACGCCGATGATTTCAACTGTCTTTAGTCGGAATTCCCTACATTTTCGGATATGTGCATGCGAGAATTCTGGAATAAACGCTAAAGCATACAAAAAAATTTTCACGTAGTGGTGTTCAGATTCTGTTATAAAAATGAATACAGTTCCCAGGAAACAAAACCCTCCAGGAAGCTGACCTGTGTTCTGTGTAAGACAGCTGTGACAGCCCCTCCCACAGCGTCCCCTCAGGAGGGGGCCATGAGTGCATCGCCACAGCCCAGGGGGCAGTGCTGGAGGCGCCAGTGCAGACTTTCTGGCTCCGTGCTGGTGTCCTGTGCACACCTTTAATTCCCCGAATGTTTTTCTCTATGTTCTATTTTGGGGCAGAAAATCATTTCTATTTCCACATTTGTGGAAAATGT
>CM052653.1:146219174-146238602 GCA_028533165.1 Leontopithecus rosalia
GCCATTCCCAGGAGGGGCAGGTCGGCCACGCCCACAGGGAAAGGGCACAGGATGCAGGGCGCAGCTGTGCCAATGGAAGGGGAGGAGAGAGGGTCAACAGGGGTCTCAGCTCTCTTGGCCAAGTGGGCAATCGTGCCTTCTTTCTGTTAGGGGTGGGCTGTGGGAGCACAAGGGTCCCTCAGAGGACGCTGAGCCCCTGACCAGGTCAGTCTAAGAACTTCAAACCCTGAAGGCAGGAGGTGAGGGCCCCAAGCGCCACGGGAGATGCAGAAAGGGCGTCCTGGAGGCATCCCAGCCCCATGCCTCTTGCACAGCCCAGCTCATCCTGCTCCTGCAGGCCCTGCCTGGACCCCAGGGCAGCTCCCCTCCACAGGAGGATTCCCCTCTCCTCCCAGTCACCAGCCTGCCCACCTTCCTGGAGAGTCCTTTTTGGTGCTCTGGATCAGAAGTAGTAACACCCACTCTCTGCAGCCAATCCTCACCACACCAGGACCAGACTGAGGCTGCCTGCACATTCCCTGACCAGAGGCACCTTTCAGATGCCCTCAGCACTCCGCTGCTGCTGCCCCCCGCCCCCCACCACACACGCCCCGCTCACGGCCTGCGCAGTGCTCGCACAGGCCCAGGTAGGACATGCCCTGCCTCTCACTGTTTTTTCCTCTCTACAAAGAAAGGCTTTTTTCCTCTTCACTGCTTATTATCACCTCTACTTTGAAGGACTAAAAAAAAATGAAGGTAAAATTACTCAAGTTTGCTACTTTTTATTATTAAAAAGTAATTGAATTACATTTCCTACCCATTTTACCTGCCCGCGATTTCTTCCTGCCTCTCTCATCAGAGAGATGATCTTTCCATTAAACCCAAGCCTCACTTATTCTACCCTCAGGCACATGTGAAAGTAAAATGAACACACCAGTCCTGTTCAGCAGACACGACTGTGGCCAAGTGGAAATAAGCCAGTCCTTAAAAAGTAACCTGCTGGGACAGGACTCCAAGACATCTAAATCTTATTAAATCACAACAATGGACCACAAAATACAGAATAGAATCACAATCAGGACTAGCCTTCCTCAATCCAATTCTACACCTTTTCCCTATAGAGATGCCCCTCCTGTATAATTAGCCCCTTCGAGCTCATCTTGCCAAGCTGCTTGCCAGAAACTAAACCAACTTCTAGAAAGCTCGAATTATCAGCAACATCTACAAGTCAAAAAGTCTGATGACTTTCAGGTGCCCTCACTCACGACTGTGTTATTTACCACCTGCCAACTCTCATTTGGCCAGCAACCTCTACCATATTCAGGCAGGGACTTAGAGGTGGGCTATCTGTGACTCTCGGACCGCTCTGCTGGACATCCTGGGAGAAACTGCCTGGTCACCCTCCTTCCTGTGTTAGTGGGGACCTGCCATTGTCCCCACAAGGCCAGGCAGGCAGAGAAGGGCCACAGGAACAAAGGCGTAGTGTAGGAAGGCCCCACCTCGTCTTTCCAGAGAAGCAAGAGGCACAGACTATGAAGGAGAGACACAGCACCATAGTGTCTGTCATTTTTTGTCTGTTTTCTCATTGATATAAAGTACCCAGAACAGAGCCTGGCAGCAGGAAGTACCCCATCAACATTGCTTCAGAACAAGCTGTATTCGCTGTCACATTCCCAGTCCCGGAATTTTGTTGGGATACAATGTACTGAAGATACCAGTTTCCCCTAGAGCCAAGACTGCCACTACCTTTCCCTGGGATATGAGAATTCCTCGGAGGGCATCAAACCCCACCGAAGGCCCCAGTCCAGTCTCGTCGAGCCAGCCCTCCAGGTCGAACATGGGGATGCAGGGGCAGAAGAGCTCCGAGATGTGGTGCAGCAGCAGCAGGCGGTTCCTCAGCGAGGTGATGGGGATCTCCTGCAGGTGATTGCACTCCATGGGGACCTGCAACACGGACATGGCCTTCAGCCCACGGGCACAAAGGCACGGGGCGCCACAGCGTGGCAACTGTTTCAAACACAGAGAAGCACTGTGGTTTCTGAGTTTCGTTTGCAAAACCTCGCTGTGCTGCTTTTTAAAATACTGTTCTGACCAGTTTGACTGTAAAAAAATATATACACACAAATACATTGACTAAGAAATGTGAGGCATGTCCTATCAGAACACTTCTGTGTCATTTATAAGATGTAGAACAGAAGGTCATACACACTGTACACACACAGGTTGGCCGGCATAAATATTAATGTTCTTTTTCTTCTGTCACCCAGGCCAAAGGGTAGTGGTGCAATCACTGCAGCTTCGATCTTTGGGACTCCAGTGATCCTCCCACCTCAGCCCTCAGCTGCCCGAGTAGCTGGGACCACAGGTGCACACTACTACGCCCGGCTAATTCTGTAGACAGAGAGTTTCACCATGTTGTCCAGGCTGGTCCTAAACTCCTGAGCTCAAGCGATCCGCCTACCTCAGCTTCCTAAAGTGCTGGGATTATAGGCCTGAGCCATCACAACCAGCCAAATATCATGGTTCCTAAAAGCACCATTTGGTTAGCATTTACTGGGCCTGAACTGTTTTCACCAAGAAGCCTCTGTAAACACATCACAACAGGATGCAGCAATGCGGCAGGAGCACACTCTGCTCGCCCCAACTCACCCCGCCTGCGGACTGACCTGTGCGGGGAGCTTGCCAGCGCTGGTGGGCTTGCTGGTAGACCAGGCGAGGGTATGTGCTGAGCCACAGGCCACACGGTTGACCTTCTTTCCCTGAAGAGCAGCTACCAACCGAGGCCTCTGGATGGCATTGGTGGTTCCGTCTCCCAGCTGTCCCTCGTCATTGTCGCCCCATGTATAAACCTCACCTGAATGAAGTGATTTAGAATCAGAGCCTGTGCCAGGGCCAACAAATGCATAGCTGCCAATGTCTTCCCAACACACAGTATCAGTGCTCCCTGCCCTTTGGCTGCGTGCTGACAGTCACCTGAGTGCCAGCTTTACGTATGACCTACACATAAGTACTCCGAAGAGGCAAGTACTTCCCAGCACTCCCACAGCCCCCGCTGGCCACCAGGCCTCTTTATGAGAAGCACAGGACTCGTGTCTTAAGCCCCAACCATGAGTTTTCAGGACTGGGCACGCCGCAGCAGTCCTCCATCAGAACAATACTGGGACACACAGCAATATCCCAACATCCAAACTGCTCTTGCATGTGAAACACAAGAGCAAAAGTCCATTTTATCCATTTTATTTTTTCAGACAGGTTCTCACTCTGTTGCCCAGGCTGGAGTAAACTGGCACAATCAGGGTTCACTGCAGCCTCAACTACCCTAGCTCAAGTGATCCTCCCACCTCATCTCCCAAAGTGTTGGGATTAGGGCATGAGCCGCCGTACTGGCAAAAAGGATTAGATAAACAAAATCCAGGTTTTCAAAATCAAAACCACAATGGCCATAATAAAAAAAAATAATAATAATAGATGTTGGCATGGATGTGGTGAAGAGAGAACAATTTCATTGCTGGTGGGAATGGAAACCAGACCCGCTGAGATTTTTTCCCACTAGAGGGAAAAACCGAATACCCCATGATAAAAATTAAAACCAAGCTATCTGTGAAAATGCTCTGTGATTGAAGGCATTGTCCTTGCTCCACTACGGAGAACAGTGTGGAGATTCGTCAGAGAACTGAAAGCAGATCTACCATGTGATCCAGCAGTCCCACCACGAGGTATCCAACCACAGGAAAAGAAGTCATTATTGGAAAAGATACTTGCACACGCATGTTTATAGCAGCACGATTAGCAACTGCACAAATACAGAACCAGCCCAAAAGCCCATCAGTCACAAGCGGATAGAGAAAATGTGGTATCTAGATCATGGAATCTACTCAGCCATAAAAGGAATGAAATGACGAAATTCACAGCAACCTGGATGGGTCTGGAGGCCATTCTTCTAAGTAGAGTAACTCAGGAATGAAACCGAACAGTGTGTTCTCATACGATGTGAACTTTGGAGAGTCGGGAAAGGGCAGGAGGGTGAGGGAAAAGGCTGCAGAGCAGGCACAGTGCACACTGCTTGGGCAATGGGGGCACCAAAATCTGGGAAATCACTGAAGAGCTTAGTCATGTAACCACCTGTTCCCAAAAGACTTGTTCATAAAAATTTAAAAGTAACATCAAAAAAGAACACGCAGTTTCTGTTCATATCCTCAACGTAAGATTCACCATTCATAAGCATCAGCACACTTTCAGTGCAACCGTGTGGAACCTTGATCAGGAAATACCACTGGAAAACATTCTCAGGCAAGGTCCCTGGTGACTAGATGGGAAACAAGGTTCATGTCACCTGGAGACACCGGTGGGCACTACTCTGGAAAAGTGTGATGCCTGCATGATCAAGGGCAGTGCCCCTGCCCTGCCCCTGCCTGCTCTCCACACATTGGTCCTAAAGCCACAAGGCAGCTGTCACACACACAGGCTGAAGACGACTTCTCTGCACAGACGCAGCCGGGCAGAGGGAGTGTGTCCGCAAGAGTGAAGAGGGCTTCCACCCAGGCACTGGCTCCGAGGGGGTCAGCCAAGACCCCCATGTGTAAGGGGAGGAGCAAGCAAGGATGGGATGCTGGGTATGCACGGGGGGAGTGGCCAAATCACCAGAAGAGAAAGGAGCTGCAAGGTTGCCGAGGGAAAACTAGAATGAACCCTGTGGTACCAAACTGGAACTGGGGATACTGGTGGGATCTCATGGTTTTCAACACACATGCAGATCCAGGAGGAAACATCGCACGTAAACCGGGGTGCTGTTCACATAGGAGGCCTGGGGAGCAGTGACGCCTCAACAGCAGCGAGCACACCCATCATCCAGACCTTGTCCTCTCAAGGTCATTCTCCTCCATGGACACCAGGGATCCTTGGAGAAATGGCCAGGTGGAGGCTTGGGGCATGGTGGGAACAAGAGGACGCTGATCGTCTTCTGCCAGAGCAAGGAAGTGCCCCCAGACAAGAAAGCAAGGAAGTGCCCCCAGACACGAAAAGGGGGCAGAGCCAGCCAAACAGAGCACAATGTGAGTATCGAAATCAACAGCAAACGACTATATCCCAATGAATACATGAGGACCCATGGTTCCCATTCAGATAAAACAAAGGAACAGTTCAAGGCTGCATGAGAAAGAAATTCTTACATAGATTCAGCACATCCCTACTAAATATTTGTCAATTACAAAGAACGTTCACCGTGAAAAGCATGGCAGAGAACAAGGTGACCACGCGACCGACGTGAGCAAGGAGACACACTGCACGTCACCTGCACGGACGAGCCGTGGTAGCCAGAGACATACCACCCGGACCTCCTGCGAAACAGCAGAGAAGCCCGAATGCAACAACGCACTACAAAGTAACTGCTGCTGAGCTGCAAGACGACGGGGGACGTGAAGCGAAGACGCCAGGTGCTCAGAGTATCATGGGACCGAGGGTACAGCTCGCCAGCTGAGTGGTCTGCAGCGCGCCGCAAACGCGCGTGGGCACCAGGTGCAGTGGGGAGCGTGAACTGGCTGGCTGGACGAGTGGCAATCTGTGGGAGACACCCTGGAACACCCAGGGTGCAGCAGCAGACAGTCATGCTCATGTGCTCTGGGATAAGGAAGGCCCATGTAATACACTTCCAGCTGGTTTGCTTCCAACCGACCGTGATTTGTCTCAAAATCTGAAAGAATTAAGTAAATCAAATAAAACGTTCTGGATCAAGAACAAGAACGTCCTTCCACTACAGGCCACAGCAGCTGCTCATTCCTACGTAAGCCTCTTCCATCGATGAAATGATTAAAGGGTACATGTTTACATAATTCACCAAAGCCTTCAACGAGGAGCACAGTTTGTGGGAAGGCCATGTTAATGAAAGATGGCGCCCCGTTCTCCACGGCTGCCATACACATCCCCACCACCAGACTGGCTTAAACAACATGCACTTAGGATGCTTCAGCTCCGCGGGTCAGAAGTCCTGCATGGGTCTTACTTCCCAGAGGCCCCAGGGGAGTTTCCTTGCTCATTCAGACACAGCTCAGTTCTCTGTGGGACTGAGGTCCAGCTTCCTTGCAGGCTGAGCTATTCCCAGTTTCCTGGCCTTGTTCCTCCATGAAAGCCAGCCACGGAGGGTAGAGAGCTCTCAGACTTGGAAAATCTTTGTACTACCTCTTCAGTCCCATCTCCGATGAACACTTCCGCCACCTTTTCTCATCAAATGGTCTGTGTGATTACACTGGGCACACTCAATAATCCAGAATAATCTCCATATCGTCAAGTCAGCTGATTCACAAACCTCATTCGACCTGAAAAGTCCCTTTCGCCATTGTGGGGGGGTTCCCCAGACAGCCCCGACGCTCATGATTCTCCAGCACAACTCACAAGACTCAGCACACACCCCTGCTCACAATTAGTGTATTACGGCAAGAGGACATACAGCAAGACCAGCACAGGGATGGGGACCTGGGGCGATGTGGTATGGAGGTAACCAGGAGCAAGCTTCCAGAGTCCTCTTCCACAGGAGCCACAGGACCAGCTTCCCTCCCCCGGCACTGAGCTGTGTCAAGGGCTGTCTTCCAGGAAGCTGGTTAGAGACTCCAGGCCCAGGGTTTCCACTGGGACTGACCACATGGGCACCCCTGCCTGGGGCGTACCAAGTTCCAGACCAAGGGAAGCAGGTTTCAACACAGACCACGTTGTTTGCACAGTCAGTTCAGGCACAGTGAACCACACTCACCACCTAGGAAACTATGGGAGCCCTCCCAAAACCCAGGTTTCCTGACACCAGCAGCAGGTCTAAGGCCATGTCTCAGGCTGGCTGCGGGCTCTGCTCTGCACAGCGCAGTAGTAAACAGAACTCATTCACAAGTGAAACAGCAGGGGCTAAAGACGACAGCGGCAAAGCCCTGCTGACTGCAGACGGACTCTCAGCCTTTGCCTCCATTTTCTTTTAAAGATGGAGTTTCACTCTCACTGCCCAGGCTGGAGTGCAGCAGATGGCGCAACCTCAGCTCACCGCAACCGCCGCTCACTGCAACCTCCGCCTCCCAGGTTCAAGAGATTCTCCTGCCTCAGCCTCCCGAGTAGCTGGGATTACAGGAATGAGCCATCACACACCTGGCTCATTTCGTATTTTTAGTAGAGACGGGTTTCTCCACGTTGGTCAGGGTGGTCTTGAACTGCCAACCTCAGGTGATCCACCCGCCTCGGCCTCCCAAAGTGCTGGGATCACAGGTGTGAGCCACCGCGCCTGGCCACCCCTGCCTCCTTTTAAGGCTGTGCGTGTCATCCAGCCCCAAGCAACCCTCTGAGGTTCACAGGGCTCAGTCCCGCAGCACCAAGCTCCCACCTACCATCCTCTGTGCAGCACACACAGTGTAGGGAGCCGGTGGCAATGGCGATGACTTTCTTCCCCTGCAACCCTTGGACCTGCCGAGGTCTTCGAACATGGTCGTCCGATCCATGGCCCAGCCTATGATAATCACCTTTGCCCCTGCACACAAAGGAAGCATGGAAATTATGGGACAAGGCCATCACTGACCACCCTGCCCAGCCTCCTGGACAGGCTCTGCTCTTCAGGACACAACCACAGCCTGCCGCAGAAGCTACATTCCCATCCACGAAAAGCCGGTGCACATACCCCAATTAAAATCTAGTTTTGGTGGGTTTAAACAAACAGAATCTTGCCTACCAGGTATAAACGGCTCCAGATTTGGTAAGGGCAACAGAAAACTGGGATCCGCATTCCACTTTAACTACTCCAAGGCCTGTGAGAGAATCAATCTAGAAGGGGAAAAAGTTCAATTAGACAGACAGCATCAAGGCCCCTGCTGATTGCTGTAACCACACTGATATTTAACTAAACTAGTAGGAATTCTGAAAACTTGTACCCGTGTGAAATAATTAGTGCAATTTAAATCATATTCCACTTCATCTCAGCACTCCCAGGAGGCAGGTGGGACTGTGACTGACATCACACCTGCGAGCACAGTGGGACCCAGCACATCGCACCAGAAATGGGAGCTATGCAGGTGAGCCTGCAAGCCTCTATCCCCAGAAAGCCCTCCGCGAATCTTGCTTCTCTGTGCAGCAGCAAAGCACTCCACCAGTCCCTGTGTCTCTCCTCGCCCGTCCCAGTCCTCTCAGACCCAAGGCCAGCGGGACGGGGAGGAGCAGCAGGCAAGGGGAGGGACGGTCAAGAGCACTGGGTTCCACCCACCCTCCACCCACCCCCCTCAACAACGCGCACTTGCCAGGCAACACTTCCTCACGCTCCTCATGACCTCATATGTAAGTTCTCATATTCAATTCTGAACTCAAATCAATCAAAACTGACCTCATTCTCTTAATGAACCCTCCCTGGTGTCCAACCCTAACACACTGGCATCGGGACGTCCTGCTCCAGCCCCTCCCATGCCCAGCATCCTCACCCTTACCAGTGCAAAGCCCAGGCTCTTCCCCACAAGGAGGGGCCTCTGACGCATGCCAGAGGTGAGGGTCTGCTCCACAGGCACCTGGGCCACACCTGCAGCCCCACAGCCCCACGACAGAGGCGGCCGGGCAGAGACAGGTTCGCAGCACCAGGCTCCCAAGTATCTGGCAGAGCACCTGGGCTACACAGCAGTGTGGTGTGCATGCACTGAGGTCACTGAGCAGCAGCTGCAGGACCTGAACCACAAACCAGCCACCTGTGCACACAAGCAAAAGATCTGACAAAACTGAGAAATCGCCTAGAGCCGCCAGGCTTGTGCGGAGCAGAGCCGCCCACCCCAGCAGGCTGCAGGACCCGGGCGCTGTGCAGGCCCTGCTCTCGCTCCTCACAGCACACCCGCCTGGGATGGCCCTGGCTAACCCAGATGCAATCCCTTTAGCAAGCACTGGCACCCCCGAAGCACGGGCCGTGGCAACTCCACACCACTGCAAACTGAAAGAGTGTGCGCCATGTGATACCCTTCTCTGAGACAGGCCTACATGCTAAACAGGCAGGCTCCACGCGCCCGGCTGACCCCGTCCACTTGCACGCAGAACAATGGCTGCCTCTAGACCCTCCACACACCTTTCAGCCAATCACCCCTTACAGTTACCGGAAAGAAGGTGAAGAGGAGGTTGGTGGCTCTGAGGCTGTTTTCCCGAGGGCCCCCAGGGACCCCCGAATGTGGTGAGCTGAGAGAGCACAGGGCGGGACGAGCATGAGCTTACCTTCATGGGCACTTTACAGCCGTCGCTGCCTCCGCGGCCGAGCTTGCCGTAGTCGCCGTCGCCCCAGGACCAGACGGTGTCGTCATCTGTGAGGCAGAGAGTCTGGGCATCTCCGCTGCCACAGGCGATGTCGACCACACGGTGCCCCTGCAGCGCCTCCACCTTCAGAGAAAAGGACCTGAGTCGGCTGAGCATGACACAAGAAGGCTCGCCACTGCAGTGGCTTCACAACGCCGTCATCCTTCCTTTATGGGGGAACCTGTTTAAAGCCTTTACAAAGAGGCAATTTCTAAAATCTTACGAGACAAAAGCGAACGTACCTTCATCTATATGAACCATGAGCATCTAAACTGCAGAAGAAGCTATTAATGTCTTTGATGCGCCAACCCTACACCACTATGAAGGCTGTTCACTCACTTCTCGTACCCAAAAATATAGTGGACCTTCTAGAAGCCAAAGCATTTTTCTAGACGCCAAGGAATATTTATCATTACAAAGAAAAGGATATTTCAAATACTATCCTGTTTAAATGACTCACGGAAGAAATACGTACCAAGATGTTTTTTATTTTCACCAGAAAGAACATGTACTTGTAAACTGGGCTATGACCATCATAAAAAAAATCTAGAACAGGAAATACTCTGGACTTGTAAAATCGTAACAAAGGTGGCAAACCACCCCCACCCGACAGCAGCAGTGAGGGGCATGTGGCCTCCCGCCTCTGCACGAGGCACCTGCTCACCAGCTTCGGCTTCAGCTGGTCCTCGCTGTCACTGTGCCCCAGGCGGCCGTAGCGGCCTTTGCCCCACGTGTAGAGGTCCCCGGCTGCCGTGACACAGGCACTGTGGGCTCCGCCAGCAGCAACATCGACCACTTCAATTCCTCTCAGAGACTCAATGACACGGGGGCGGTCACACGGACTGCAAAAAGTCACCAGATATGATGGAAATACATTTTTATTCTTAAACATTTTCCAGCTTATTAACTATCTCTCAGTCTACACCTTCCTCATCAGTTAATTGTTAAATCAATCAGGAAGAATCATTAAGACCTGAACTCAAATGTCACCACTTCCCACCTCCTTCTTGCACAAGGCCAGAGGGCAGGGCTTCTCCAGCTCTAACTCGGAGGCTGGAAGGTGACCACACATGCTGGGCCAAGTTCAAAGCTGAGAACAGGTTTCACATTTTAAAGGCTTGTTTTAAAAAAAAAAAAACTCAAAGAATCATATGCAACTCCTAAAATAGTTACCATCTGGCCCTGAACAAAACAGTTTGCACCTCACCCCCATTTATGAATTAACAATTCATTTAAGGAGTTTTAACACATGAATGTCACCAGCCTGTAACAGTGACTACTGATAACAAACTTTTGGTTTTCTTATTAAGTTTTAAAAGAAGCTCTTAACATATTTTGGCTATCAGACCTGGATTATATGATTGTGAATATCGTTTCCCAGCTTGTAGTTTCAATGTCTTCAGTGTCTGTCAAAGAAAAGTTCATAATTTTTATAAAGTCCAAGTTGTATTTTCCTTTCATGAATCACGCTTTTGGAGTTCAATTGAAAAATCTTTTCTGATTTAAGGTCACAAAAATTTTCTCATGTTTTCTTCTAGAAGTTTTTGGTTTTAGCTTTTACATTCATGACTGTAATTCATTTTGAATGAATGGTTACGGTGTAAAGTATGAATTTAAGTAATTTCTTGCCAAAGGCTATCCAATTACTCAAAACCACTTATTGAAAAGAGTATCTTTTCTCCGGTGAATTGGCTGTGCACTAGAAATTGTGAGAAGTCCAGTTCCACTTTTCCACACTCGTGTTTGCCAGCCAGTTTCTGGATCCCCTGTTCTGCTCCATTGATGTTTCTGTCTCTCTCTTTACGCCTACACTATACCAAGTTGATGACTGCAGCTCTAAAATGAGACTTAAGTCAGGCGGTGCAAGTCTTCCAACCTTGTCCTTGTTTTCAAAGTTGATTTGACTATTCTAGGTCATTCGCATCTCCATACACATTTTATACTCGGCTTCTGAATTTTATACAGACTGAGAAGGTGTTCAATCTGTAGACATGAGGACCAACAAATTAGCAATACTCAGTCTTCTGCTCCGTGACCCTCAGCGATACTGTGTAGTCTTCTGCCTACAGGCCATTCACATTTCTGGGCAGATTTATCCCTTAGTTATCCAATTCTGAGAAGAGGGTACTGTAAGTGGTATTTTAAACTTTCACTTTCTGGTGTGTAAATGTCTAGTATGGACATACAAATAACCTTTACTTATTGATCTTCTAGCCTGCAACACTGCTAGCCTCACTTATTAGTTCCAGTAGCTTTTTGTAGATACCACCAGATTCTCTACATAAACAATGTTTTCTGCAGAAAAGACAGTTTTAATTCTCTTTTCCATCTAGATGCCTTTTATTCCGTTGCATTTCTGTGCTGTACTTACTGACCCTGCACAACACTGGAGATAAGTCGTGACAGCAGACATCTTTTCCTTGAGTCTGAACTTGGGGAAAGCTTTCAGTCCACTGCCATCAAGTACAATGTAACCTCTATAGGTTAATAGAGACGCCCTTTATCAGGTAAAGGAAGAGATCTTTTACTCTTAGACTACTCAGAGTTTTTAACAGAGATGGATGTTGGAGTTGGCCAAATTATTTTCCCCCTCTTTATCTATTAAGATCATCATATACTTTTCTTTTTCACGTTGACTGATTTTTCTAATGTTAAAACAAACTTGTGATTTCTGGCATAAACACCTCACGTGGCCACACTATAGATTACTGAATGCAATTTACTAAAACATTAAAGACTTTTACGTCTATGTTCATAAAGGATATTGGTCTGTATTTTCCTAGAAGCGGCTGAGTCTGCCTTTGATATAAGTAAAGCTATCCTCAAAAAAACTGATTTGAGAATTCCCTCCTCCAATTTTCTGAAAAATTTGAGAAGAACTGGTATTATCTCTTGGCTACATGTCTGTTAGAAATCACGTCATCTGGTCCTGGAGATTTGTCTGCAGGAAACTCAATTTTTTTTTTTTTTGAGACAGAGTTTCGCTCTTGTTACCCAGGCTGGAGTGCAATGGCGCGATCTCGGCTCATCGCAACCTCCGCCTTCTGGGTTCAGCCAATTCTCCTGCCTCAGCCTCCTGAGTAGCTGGGTTTACAGGCACATGCCACCATACCCAGCTAATTTTTTGTATTTTTAGTAGAGACGGGCTTTCACCATGTTGACAGGATGATCTGGATCTCTTGACATCGTGATCCACCCACACCCGATGGAAACTCAATTACTTAAACACATCACGATTTACTCAAGTCATCTAATTATTCTAGAGTGAGCTCTGAAGAGTATCTAAAAGGTCAAATTTGTTAGCATTAAGCTGTTCAATATGCTTCATTATCTGTTAATATCTGTATACTCTGGGGTGACGAAAACTCCCCTACTCCTAGCATTTCTACAATTTGTGATCCCCTTTTTTCTTGACCTGTCTAGACAGATATTTTAACAATTATATTGATGTTCTCAAAAAAACAGTTTTTGTTTCATTTTATTCTCTCTATTGCTCTTCCGTTTTCTACATTATGGATTCTGCTCTGCTCTTTCTTACTTCCTCCCTTTCTTGTGTTTACTTTGGATTGTATCTGTCTTTCTCGTTGTAAGATGTCTTTTTTTTTTTTGAGACAAAGTCTCACTCTGTCACCCAGGCTGGAGTGCAGTGGTGCGATCTTGGCTCACTGCAACCTCCACCTCCCAGGTCCAAGTGATTCTCCTGCCTCAGCCTCCCGAGTAGCTGGGACTATAGGTGCCTCCTACCACACCTGGCTAATTTTTTTTATTTTTCGTAGAGACGGGGTTTCACCATGTTAGCCAGGATGGTCTTGATCTCCAGATGCTGTGATCCACCCGCCTCGGCCTCCCAAAGTGCTGGGATTACAAGCGTGAGCCACCACGCCTGGCCTATTTTAAGTTTTCTAAGATGGACACTAAGGTCATGGTTCTGAGACCATTTTTTCTTTTTTAAAATAGGCATTTCGTGCTATAAATTTCCTTTTAAGTTCTGCTTTTGCTGGATCCCACACATTTTGGTACACTGTTTTCATTCTCATGCTTCAAAACTGTAATTTACTTTCTGATTCACTCTTGGATCCATCAGTTATTTAGAAACATTTCACTTTCCAAATACTGGGGGTTTTCCAGATTCCTGTTATTAATTTCTGATTTAATTTCCCTGTGGACAGAGAATATGTATTTTACATAACTTGAATCCTTCTGATGTGTAAGATTTGTTTCATGGTCCAAATCATGATCTATGTTGGCAGGTATCCTCATGCACTTGAAAAGCATGTAAAATTTGGCCAGTAGAGTGTTCTAAAAAATGTCAATTAGGTCACGTTAGTTAGCGCAGTTGTTCAAATCTGCTATCAATTTTTTAAATATACTTGTTCTACCAATTATTGAAGGAGGGGTATTCAAACTCTAGCTAAACTGTGTATGTGTCTGTTTCTCCATGCAGCTTTATTTTAATTTCATGATTCCAGGTCTACTATGAAGTGTGCAAAGGTTTAGGACTATTATGTCCTCTTCATGAAGTATCCACTGCATCGTCTGGACACATTTTTGTCCCTGTCAATATTCTCTACCATCAGTTCTACTTTGTATGACATTAGCACAGGCATTCTAGCTTTGTCTTGATGCACATTAGCATGGTATGTCTCTTCCTGTCTTTTTGCTTTTAGCCCATTTATGTGTCTCTATTTAAAGTGGGACCCCTGAAGGCAGCATATGGTATGATCCTGCTCTTCTATCCATTCTGACAACTTCTGACTTTAAAGTGGGCTGTTTGAATCATTTACATTTGATGTGGCTATAATCATATTTGGCAGCTGGGGTGCGGAGGCTCACACCTATAATGTCAGTGCTTTGAGAGGCCGAGACAGGAGGACTGCTTGATGCCAGGAATTTGAGACCAGTCTGGGCAACACAGCAAGACCCCACCACTACAAAAAATAAAAATAAATTAGCTGGGTATGGTAGCATGCATGTGAAGTCCTAGCTAGACAGGAGGCTAAGGCAGGAGGATTGCTTGAGTCCAGGAATTCAAGGCTGCAGGGAGTCACGGTAACACCACTGCACTCCAGCCTGGGTGACAAAAGCAAGACCCAGCTCTAAAAAACGTACGTGTGTGTATTAAGGTTTAAATCTCTATCTTGCTATTTATTTACCTGTTCTTTGCTGCTGTTTTCTTCTTCTTTGCTTTCTTTTAGATGAACTGTGACATGGTAAAAGCCCCATAAAACTGCATACACCTCAACCATACCTCGGCTTTCTCTTGAAACTGCTCTAACCCAAATGTGACAGGCAAGCAGTCCAAACCCTGCCATCTTGGCCTCTCCGACTTGTAATAAGTAATTAAGGCCTGTGATTTCCACCCTACCCAGACAACGTGTAAACAAATGCTAGTCTTGACTTCTGTGAACCACTTAAGTAACAATCACAACGTCCAAAGTCCTCTGGCCCTCGGGGAGTCCGGAGCCCCTCACCCTCATCTTCGCCCAGGAGGTGATCTACAGAATCCACTGGCCCTCAGAACGTCTGAAGCTCCTGCCCCCCGCCCGCTCCTTCCCCTCCCCCCCACCAGGTGGTTTTACGGGTACCAAAGGTCTTGACACCATCCTTTCGGGGCACTGGTTAGAGAGACTCAAGTCCTCCCTGGCCGCCAGCAATAAAGACCCTGCAATTTGGCCCACTTTTGTCTTGGTGTTGACTTTCTATGCTCGGGCCAGTACAACAGAACTGATTATGTTTTACGACTTCCCTGCAGCTTCTTTGTTGGTTCCTCAGATAAAACTCTTTTGTATTATTTTACCTGTTGCCTTGGGGGTGTGTGGAGTACCTTCAGTCTATTCTGAAGTCACACACTACAACTCGAATATAACTTCACAACAGTCTACTTCCATTTCCTCCCACAGTCGTTGCTACAATTAACTTCTGTGTGTGTTTTAAACGCCTTAATTTATTTGTATTGTGTCTATGACATATTCAGTTATCTCTAAAAGATCTGTAGACTAAGGAAGTTCATCACGTCATTAACATTTCTTCATTTCTTTGGTAGATTCATGATTCCATCTGGTATAATTTTCCTTCAATTTAAAGAAATTCCTTTAAGGTTTTGGTTGTGCGGGTCTGTGGTGATGAGTTCTTTCAGTTTTTGTTTATCTAAATGCGTCTATTTCAACTTCTTTTTTGAAAAAATATTTCTGCTGGTTAAAAAAATGCTGACAATAATGTGTACTTGTAGAAAATCCACTGTCTTCGAGCTTGCAGGGGCTCCTAGAAGACATCTGTAGCTACGCTTATCTTTCTCCCTGCATGTAACGTGTCTGGTCCCCCCACCCTCACCCTCACCCCAGCTGCCTTTAAAATATTTTCTCTTCGTCTCTAGTCTTGACCAACTCACCTTAGCGTCGTTTTCCGCATGTTTCTTTTGCTTAGGGTTTTTAAGCATTTTGAATCAGTGGATTTATACTTTTCAACAAACTTGGAAATTTTTTGGCCATTATTTCTTCAAAATTCCCCACGTTCCCCTCCTTGAGTGGCTCTGACTATGCAGATACTAGGACATCTGGGGTCATCCCACAGCTCACCTCTCTGATGCTCTCTTCATTGCTGCAGTCTTCTTTCCGTTTACTTCTAGTTTCTTTTATTATGTCTTCAAGATCACTCATCTTTTTTCCTGCAATGTCCAGTCTGCCATTAACCCCATCCAATGTATTTTTGAGCTCTGACACTGTGTTTTTCATCTTTAGAACTTTGATTTGGGCATTTAAATATCTTCTAGGCTTTACCTAACACATTCAAGTTCTCTTCTAACTTTATTAAAATAAAGTTCTTAACGAGTAATTCCACCACTTGTATCATGTGAGTCAGTTTCAACTGATGATTTTTCTCCTCAGGTAAGTTGTATTTTCCTGCTCCCTTGCACGCTTGGTAATTTTTTATCAGATGCAGGGAACTGTGAGATTTACCTTATTGGGTGCTTAACATTTGTATTCATAAGAATATTCTTGACCTTTGATCTCTCCGACAAGCTACTTGTAAGTGGTTTCATCCTTTCAGGTCTTGCTTTTAAGCTTTGTTGGTGGCATGAAAGCAACACTGCGTCTATGGCCAATGTTCCCCGATACTGGGTAACTCATTCTGGGTACTGTAATGGCTGCCCTGTAAAGTGCAAGGTTTTGAGAGCAGGCTCCATCTCCTGCCCTGCGTGAGCTTCGGGGACTCTTCCTTCTCAACCCTTCGGGTGGTGAGCTCCTCAGCCATGGCTGTCACTGCCACAGACTCCGCAGGCCTCAGCAGTCCTCTCTGTGCGGCTCTCTCCACTCCGGTACTCTGCAGGCTCTCTGTCTTAGCCCCCCGGACCTCCAGTTCTGTCTTCTCTTTTTTGTTTTGTTTTTTTTTGAGACGGAGTTACGCTCTTGTTACCCAGGCTGGAGTGCAATGGCGCGATCTCGGCTCACCGCAACCTCCGCCTCCCGGGTTCAGGCAATTCTCCTGCCTCAGCCTCCCAAGTAGCTGGGATTACAGGCACGCGCCACCGTGCCCAGCTAATTTTTTGTGTGTTTTTAGTAGACGCGGGGTTTCACCATGTTGACCAGGATGGTCTTGATCTCTTGACCTCGTGATCCACCCGCCTCGGCCTCCCAAAGTGCTGGGATTACAGGCGTGAGCCACCATGCCCGGCCCCAGTTCTGTCTTCTCTATACTAAGGGAGCCTGCCAGGATCTGCCTGGTGTTCTCCTTCCTGTGCCACAGCCTGGAAACTTTCTACAGGAAGTCCACTGGGCAATTTTTAGAACCTGTCTTGGTTTTTTAATTTTTAATTTTTGTGGGTATATAGATGCATATATTTATAGGGTATATGCAATCTTTTTTATTTAGGCATACAATGTGTAATAATCACATCAGGGTGAATGGGTTATTAATCACCTCAATCATTTATCTTTTCCTGTGTTACAAACAATACAATTATACTCTTTCAGTTATTTTAAAATGCACCATAAGTTATTATTGTCTGTGGTCTCCTGTTGTGCCACCATACTTGATCTTATTCATTCTAACTGTATTTCAATACCATTACACATCACCCCTTAGAACTCCTCATGGAACACTGTATTTTGTTGCCTGATAGTCAATGTCTTTGGGGGTATTATTAAATTTAATTTATTATTCTTGGTTTTTCAGACAGGATCTCACTCTGCCACCCAGGCTGGAGAGCAGTGGCACGATATCAGGTCACTGCAATCTCCACCTCCCAAGTAGCTGGGACTACAGGTGTGTGCCACCACATCTGGCTAACATTTTTGTATTTTTCATAGAGATGGCATTTCATCATGTTGCCCAGGCTGTTCTTGAACTCCTGAGTCCAAGTAATCCACCACCGTGGCCTCTCAAAGTGCTGAGGTGACAGGCGTGCGCCACCATGCTGGGCCTGTTTATCTCATGTGGTGTTTCAGTTATCCCTGGGATAAAGGCTCCTGGCACTCCTGGCAGTTCTCATTAATTTTTTTTTTTTTTTTTTGAGACGTAGTTTCGCTCTGGTTACCCAGGCTGGAGTGCAATGGCGCAATCTCGGCTAACTGCAACCTCCGCCTCCTGGGTTCAGGCAATTCTCCTGCCTCAGCCTCCTGAGTAGCTGGGATTACAGGCACGCGCCACCATGCCCAGCTAATTTTTTGTATCTTTAGTAGAGACGGGGTTTCACCATGTTGACCAGGATGGTCTCGATCTCTTGACCTCGTGATCCACTCGCCTCGGCCTCCCAAAGTGCTGGGATTACAGGCTTGAGCCACCGCGTCCGGCCTCTCATCAATTTTTTTATAACATGTGACTTGGATTCCTTTGTTTAAAATACGGTGTGAACTGTGTGTTCCTTCCCCCTCTCCCCTGTCATTTCCTCTGTATTTGCAGCTCTAGTATCTCGCAGGTTACACAAAATGCCAAGTATGATTCAGTGGATCATTTAAGGTAGAAGGACCAAAAGAAGCTTGCTTAGTGCTTGTCATCAATGGCTGAGAATTGACTTTTTTTTCCTCCCAACAGAGAAGTCACACAGGTAAGCCCTCATGTTGGCACATAAAACTATTTCTGCCAAATGAGTCATTAACATTGTTTAGTTTGAGCAGATTATTGCAAATGTTGCTTTGAAAAACCAAATGTCAATACACTGTACCAGCATTAAAACAAACACAAAGAAAAACACAATGTTGAAAAAATGTTTTCACATAATACCTTCTGCTGCCATGCCCCAGCTTCCCGTCTTCCGCCTCACCCCAAGAGTAAACTTCTCCTTCTGAAGACAGGGCAAGGCAGTGCTTTCCTCCTGAGTTCACGGCCACTTTCTTAATAAACACATGCTGAATGGATTCAAGCAATGTTGGGGAAGACACCGACTCTGTCCCTCCAATTCCCAGTCTGCCACCTGCACCATACCCAGTGGCATACAGCTAAGAAAAGAAAAAGCAATAGCAACATCAGGTTTTAACCTCAACATCCCCTATATTTAGTAATTTACAAACCTAATCCATGCTTTAGACATTTTTGCCACACAAAAATGAAATTTAAAGTTAAAAATCACAGGAATGTTTATGACTTTATACATGTTCTATCAAAGTTCTAGAAATGAAATAAAAACATGACTATAAAAATTTCAAATTCAGAAAACATATTGTGAAAATAAGGTCTTCTCCCTGGAATCTCTTCCATTTTTACCTAGAATACCAACTACAATTAATACCAAGAAAAGCAAAAATAAATAAATAAATAAATTTAACTATCTACTATGTGCAAATCTCTGACAATAACAGCCACAAAAACATACCCATAGAAGAACAAATACATTTTAATGTTTCAGCAGGGCAGCATACAAACCACACAGGAAAAAACAAAACGCCTTTTTTTTTCACTTAAGTGGGATGTTTTAGGACACAAAACATCTATGATTCATTAAAAAAAAGAAACCGGGCCGGGCGCGGTGGCTCAAGCCTGTAATCCCAGCACTTTGGGAGGCCGAGGCGGGTGGATCACGAGGTCAACAGATCGAGACCATCCTGGTCAACATGGTGAAACCCCGTCTCTACTAAAGTTACAAAAAATTAGCTGGGCCCGGTGGCGCGTGCCTGTAATCCCAGCTACTCGGGAGGCTGAGGCAGGAGAATTGCCTGAACCCAGGAGGCGGAG
>CM052653.1:146239102-146268104 GCA_028533165.1 Leontopithecus rosalia
GATCGAGACCATCCTGGTCAACATGGTGAAACCCCGTCTCTACTAAAGTTACAAAAAATTAGCTGGGCCCGGTGGCGCGTGCCTGTAATCCCAGCTACTCGGGAGGCTGAGGCAGGAGAATTGCCTGAACCCAGGAGGCGGAGATTGCGGTGAGCCGAGATCGCGCCATTGCACTCCAGCCTGGGTAACGAGAGCGAAACTCTGTCTCAAAAAAAAATAAAAAAAAAAAAAGAAAACACACACACACAATCAGACTGCCTCTTTCCAAATGAATGTAAACATCCCTGCTGATAAAAATTTAAATGGGGTTCCATGCTGTTTTAGACATCTTTCAAACCTGCTGCTGTACTGGCTTAATAGTAAAGAAGCCACAAGGACTGACGCAGGAAGTGAGACCCAAACTCAGGGGGACAAATGAGCCCCATTCCCAAAGCCAGCTTCTGGTGGGAAGGGTCTGAGGCTCTCAAGTGCACAGGGTGCAGGGAAGTGCACACGCCTCCAAGGACTTCCTGTAGAAGGCAGGGCTCCAAAGGGCTGCCCCTCAATGAATAACAAGTAAGAACAACACAGAAAGTGGCCTTTCTCAGCCTCAGCAGAGAGGTCTGCCCCTGAGAATTCACAGCTACTACAGGAGCTGGCAAATTATGGCCCGACGGCCAAATCAGGCCCATCATTTGCTTCTGTCAGTGAGGTTTTATTGGAACACAGCCACACCCACTCATTTACAGTATGTGCCTGGCTGCTTTTGTAGCTGCAACAGAGACCACGTGGCCCACAGAGCTAAAAACACAACTGAGCCCTTTACAGAAAATGCTTGCCAACCCCCATCCTAGAAAAAGGACAAAATAAAGATATGCTGAAACAAGCCGAAGAATGAATCTCACTCAGGTAAACTGAAAAAGACACGCTTAAAGTCGAAGGAAATGATTTTATAAGATCTGAGATGCAGCAAACGATGGTAAGAAACGATAGTGAGCAAAGATGTGAAGCATTTGGCTAACTCCAAAAAACTGTGGTCCATATAAAACCACCGAAACCACCACAGTGCCTACGGCAGAGGGAACAGGTTAAAACTCTAACCCGGGGCAGCAAGGGGCCACTGACTGGGAGGAGGAGAGAAATACGAATCAACTTTAGGTTTTTAAGTACATATGTTAAAATAACCAGAGAAACAAGGAAAAGAAACAGAATTCCCCTGAGAATAGAAAAAGAGGAACTATATTTGAAACCTTTTTGTGAGGCTACACCACTCTGATACCTGTGCCAGTCTGCCTCTGACACGGTTCACAGGGATCCCTGCTTCCGAATACGTGCTCCTGTATGCAGGCACACCTCACTTTACCATGCCTCTCGCTTCACTGCACCTTGCAGACAGTGTTTTACAAACCGAGGGTGCGAGGCCACCCCACACTGATCAAGCCTGTCGGTGCCACTTTTCCACCAGCATGTGCTGACTTACTGCTAATACAGAGAACGTCTGACTGGCACAGACAGAAGATCAAAACTGACACAACATTCCTTTAAGCCAAAGCCTAATCCGGAGCAAGGCTCTAACTCTCTTGAATTCCACAAAGGCAAAGAGAGGTGAGAAAGCTGCAAAGAAAGTCTCAAGTTAGCAGAGGTTGGTTCCTGAGGTTTAAGGAAATAAGCCATCTCCAAAACATAAAAAAGCAAGGTAACATAGCACGTGGAACGTAGAAGCTGCAGTAAGTTATCCAGAAGGTCTAGCCAAGATCACTGATGAAGGTGGCTACCCTAAAACAGGCCTCCAACGTAGACGGAACAGCCTTCTATCAGAAGAAGGCGCCATCTAGGACTTTCATAGCTAAAGAGAAGTCAACGTTTGCTTTCAAAGCTTCACATCTTGGCTGGGCGTGGTGGCTCAAGCCTGTAATCCCAGCACTTTGGTAGGCTGAGGCAGGTGGATCACAAGGTCAAGAGATCGAGACCATCCTGACCATCAAGGTGAAACCCTATCTCTACTACAAATACAAAAAAGTTAGCCAGGTATGGTAGTGTGTGCCTGTAGTCCCAGCTACTTGGGAGGCTGAGGTAGGAGAATTACTTGAAACCGGAAAATGGAAGTTTCAGTGAACCCAGACGGCGCCATTGCACTCCAGCCTGGCAATAGAGCAAGACTCTGCCTCAAAAAAAAAAAAAAAAAAAAAAAAAGCTATAACTCAATCAAGACAACTGCAGGTGGGCAAAGGAAAAAAAACAAAGCTTCAAATCTTTTGTTAGGGGCTAATGCAGCTGGTGACTATATTAGTTAAATTTGTTGAAGCCAATGCTCATTGGCCATTCTGAAAATCTTAGGGCCCTTAAGAATTATACTAACTCCACTCTACCTGTGCTGAGAAATACAATAAAACCTGGAAGTCAGCACATTTTACAGCATGGTTCGCTGAATATTTTAAGCCCACGATGGAGGCCTACTGCTCAGAAAAAAGGATTTCTTTCACAGTATCACTGCTCACTGACAATGTACCTGGCTACCCAAGAGCACTGATGGACAGATACAGAGATTGAAGTCGTTTTCATGCCTCCTTACACATCATCTTTTCTGCAGCCCATGCATGGATCAAGGAGTAATCTTGACTTTCAAATCTTGTTATTTAAAAAATACATTTCATAAGGCTATAGCTGCCATAGATAGTGATTCCTCTAATGGATGTGGACAAACTAAACTGAAAACCTTCTGGAAAGGCATCACCATTCTGGATGCCATTAACAACACCTGTAATTCATGGGAGGAGGTGAAAATTTCAACATTAACAGGAATTTGGAAGAAATGGATGCCAACTCTCACAGATGAAGTTGGGGGGTTCAAGACGGGTGGAGGAAGTGACTACAGATGTGGTGGAAACAGCAAGAGAACTAGAATTAGACGTGGAGTCTGAAGACGTGACTTAATAGACTACGGCACACACCCATTTTTATATCCACTGGGAAACCAAGACATTTGTGTGGCCTGCTCTGTGGAGACACTGCTTTGTGGTTTTGGTCTAGAACCCAGCCTGCACACCTCCAGGGAATGCCAACAGCTCCCTCCCCAGCGTACCCTGGACTATAAAGATGACACAAGAAATTTTCAGATCCATTAGAACGAAGAGTCAAGTAGGTCACCAAACATAAAGTCATACAGAAACATCCAATATGTCTAGACATCAGCAGTAATAATTTTTTTTTCTTTTTGAGACAGAGTCTCACTCTGTCACCAGGCTGGAGTGCAGTAGCACGATCTTGTCTCACTGCAACCTCCACCTCCCATGTTCGAGTGATTCTCCCGCCTCAGCCTCCCAAGTAGCTGGGATTTACAGGCACACATCACCACGCCAAGCTTATCTTTGTATTTTTAGTAGAGACGGGGTTTCCCTATGTTGACCAGGCTGGTCTCAAACTCCTGACCTCAGGTAATCCACCTGCCTCGGCCTCCCAAAGTATCGAGTCACCATGCCCAGCCAGCAGCAATAAACAAATAATATGTACAAGAGCAAACAACACAGACAACTAATGAGTGATACACAGCAAAAACTGTAATACTTTTGTATACATCACACATTTTCAAAATTTAAAAAAAAACGGCCAGGTGCAACGGTTCACACCTGTAATCCCAGCACTTTGGGAGGCCGAAGCAAGCAGATCACCTGAGGTCAGGAGTTAGGGACCAGCCCGGCCAACATGGTAGAAATTCCATCTCTACTAAAAATACAAAAGTTAGCCAGGCGTGGTGGTAGGCACCTGTAATCCCAGCTACTAGAGAGGCTGAGGCAGGAGAATCACGTGAACCCGGGGGGCGGGGGGGCGGGGCGCAGCACTGCACTCCAGCCTGGGCAACTAGAGCAAAACTCCATCTTAAAAAACTTTTTAAAAATTGAAAGATGATACCGAAGTATCTTAGAACGCTAGCTGCTTCCTGCATACCACGGTACTATTAATCTTGAGAAATGTTTTCGTACAGATCCTTGGCATATGCTAAGAACCGTATACCACATTCAGCCACAACTGCCTGAGGCTCAGGGACCCCGTAAAGAGAAAAGGCACCGTTACCTTCCCATCAGCCGTCACAGCAAAGAGGGTCTGTTCTCCTCCGATTAATTGCACGGGTCTGAGAGTTGCGAGGGCTTCACAGGGAGTGGGAACTTTGACTTTTGCACCTTCAATTCCCCCCAGCTGGCCCCTATGATTATGTCCCCATCCATAAATTGTTCCACTGCCACCCGCAGAAAGAGTCCAGTCATCTGGGCGCCTGCAACAAACATCAAGTGAGCGTTTGCCACGGCAAAGAACAACGCACCACCTCCCGTGCTCACCATCAACAGTACTTCTTGTTTCCAATGTAACCACCTGTTCATCCACTGCACGAGCTGTTCATCTTGCTCTCTTTTAAAAACGTCATGGCTCTCATGCAGGACATCCATGTTTTCGCTGTCTGCCATTAATTCACGAATTTTCTTAGCCACCTAAACAAAATTATCATGACGTTACAAATCAAACACTCATCTCAAACAAAATAAGTAAATATTAAGGACAGACAGAAGGAATCCCTGCCTGAACACATGAGGGAAGAGCAACACTGCAATGTGTGGTCACCAGGCGGGGCCAACAATGACTGCATGGCGTCTAACATACAAAAACATCCAGACAGCACCATTCCATCTGCAGCTTCCCGAAAATCAACTTCCACTGAAATTCACTGTCAGCTCACTCATTTTCACCATGTGCTACTTTCTCTGACATTCCTTGGCAAGCAAAACTTTTGTGTCTCCTAATACTGATATCTTGTTATACTATAGCTAAATAAAGAAAACATTTTTGCATCCCAAAGGTGATTCCAAAATATCGTGCAACACCTCATCAAGAAACAGACGGGGCAACGGTGTTCTTCTGTCAAGAGCCACAGCGACGCGGGAGGCCATGCAGTACCTCCGGAACCAGGCCCACTTGTGCGTCTCAGCACAGCAAGGGAGAGTGTCCAGCTCCAGGTCACAAGCAAGAGCTACGAGTACCTGCAGGCACCAAAAAAGACAAAGACAGGGACACTTAGAAATGCAGTGAACAGGCCAGGGTTTCTGCGGCTCCTTCCACAGGACCTCCTATTCCAGGATGACTGCCATGGCCACAGCAAGGACACGGCTGCCATCAGTGATGCGGCGATCCCTGGCAGTTCCCAGCCATGTGCCATGCAACTGCTACAACACTTGCTGCCTGCATCAAGTGGCAAGAACACCTGTGCATCTCAAGGCATGCTAACAGTTACAGGCTTATGGTTTAAGGGTTTAGATCACATATCATTTCTTCAGTTTTTCTTTTCATATTTGACTTTAGCAGTACCTACAGCTGCCCTGAGCAGCCTCAAACACACACACTGCACGTGACGTGACAGCTCTCAGTGGTTCTTTCGGTCAAACGGCTCTACTGTCACTTTAAAAAATAATTCGAACATTACCTTAAAGAATGGGCTGTGGAGCAGCTGTTTGCCACCCCTCACAATAGGATCCTCATATTCAAACTGCCTTTGCAAAGCTTCTGGAAGACCTTTCACCAAAGCAGCAAGAGCACTACCTGTAAAACTCTAAGAAAAAAACAGAACAGTATTCTGTCACAGAATGCAGCACACAGGGGAGGCTGACCATTTGTTTCTACAGTCAAATGTTTTATTATGTTGGTGATATTTCTTTTAAAAAAAAAAAAGCTTAACAAAATTCTCAAGTAGGAAAAAAGCTAAAAGAACATAAACACTAAAATAAAAAAGAGGAGTCTGAAGACTGAGAATGTTTGGTACTGATTTCAGTACAACCACATCCAGAGAAACAGTCCCTCTCCTGCTACAAATGCTGCCTGTCTCCTCATGTGGGTAGGATGAAAACAGAGTACTTTAGTCACCAAAATAAAGGGAGGTCATCAGCAGCCTCACCGTAAAGTCCAATCGACACAATCCACCGTTCACAGCTGTCGACACACATTTTTCACAAAGTCCAACCTGAACTCAGTATATACTGCAACACAGGAAGTCTGGGTGTGACCAAGGCCTCCCTATTCTTATGCGAAATTCCCTGACTTTTCTTCATGATTTAGAGGGTTAGAGCACTAAAGCAGCACTTTACTCCCCGAGGGTCACAACTCTAGAAATGTTTCTAGAATGTTCCATACCAAAGCTCTTGCTTCCCCGTCATTTTCTCCAAGCAGCCTGTTTATGTTAATTGATTGCCCAAATTCAGTTGTAAGCAGCTTCCTCAGTCTCTGAAGGGCCCACATTCTGTGACTGGCGGCTGAAATGAGCAGACAGAAAGTATCAGAAGTCTGATGGTTTCTTCCAACTAGCAAGAGAGCCCTAACTGTAATGGCGCCATTTACCTAGGGCACTCAACTGTGCACACGCCGCCAGCGAGGCTGCAAGGCGAGGGACGATGCTTCTGTTAGAGGCAAGGTTGAGTCGGAAGTCTAACAGACACGTCACCAAATCCATGGACGGACAGGAGAGGACGCAGCGGTCAGAGAGGAGTTCTTTAGGGCCTGTGAATAAGCACTGTAAACATCCCCGTGCTTCACAGGCTAGGGAGCACCCCGTAAGACAACAACGGACAAGGCTGGCTACACCCAGCCCCACCCACTGGAAGGTGACAGCCGATATGCCCCTCACGCCACTGTGAGTTGGTGAGCCTGGCTCTTCACACTCACTTCCACTATAAACCAAAAGCCTTAAGAACTGCACCAGCAACAACTCCTTCCACACCAGGGGAAGAGGAACACGAGCCTGGCAGCTGGACAGCCGGGACAAGTCTCTGTGTTCTGATCCACCCCTCCGCGGGGCCTGCAGGAGCATGCACTCCAAAACAGCAGAGGGCAGGCCGTGGGAGTGTGCACGTGTCCATGTTGTTCTGGAAACAACCCACAGCCAGTCGCCTAACCCTGGTCGCCATATGCCCCTCCCTTACCAGCAGCTGGCATGATGGGATAGACGGTGAAGCGCCAGCCCCAGCCGTTGACAGACCCATCGCTGATGAACTTCCACTTCAACTCATCCCCCGGGATGCGCAGCTCGCTGGACCAGTCGGACCACTCTCGGCCTGGATGAGGAAAGCGCACCCCAGGGTTAGCTTCGATCCATCATCCAATCAACACAAGCCTCCTTAGACACAAAGCAGAACGATTTCCGTCATGTGCAAACAAGTTCCTCCAAGCTGAGCTCAAGTGCACAGCAACATCTCACTCTTGGGATTCACCTTTCAATACACACCTTTCTTCAGCAGACACTCATTCAGCCCCTATACGAAGTACCTGGGAAACTGAGGGCAGGTGGGCGGGCACTGCAAGCCACCACCCAGTGGGGAAATGATCCCACATAGTCAGGATACTGTGAGAGGCCTCCAGGTCGCCAACGCACGCCAGGTCATGGAAACGTTTCCCGGAAATGCTCTGATACAACCAGGTGGCCAGGCAGCAGAAGGAAGAACCCTAGCTCTCCCCACAAAGGACCCATGTGTGTGGCTCAGCATTGCCCAGAAGCGCTGCCCTCGAGGGAGGAGTGGAGCAGCCCCGGGAGTAGAGGCCTGGCGGCTGTGGAAAGGAGCAGCAGTGTATCACAGCAGCTCAGAAGGCCAAGAGAACCCACCAGGTTTCTGCTTCAGAAGGACCATCTGGCAACGGCTCAGGGATGCCCTTAAGGGCTTTCTGCTGGACACAGAAAAACCGTCACATCCAACACCACTACTGAAAACTACACTGGCAGAGATCTGTCAAAGCGCCAGAAAAACCTACACCCACTTCATGCAAAGCTTCACTTCACTAAACAATGCCGTGTGGATAAAGCTTTCCCAGGACGCAGCCACGCCCTTCCCCTGGCATCCAGTCTGCATGTTGCCATGACAGAGGCTGCATTATCCGGCCCTGCACAGGAAGCACTCGAGATGAAGAATAACGAGGTCTTAGAAGACACACCCTGCACTGCCAACTCTAAAAGGCTCGGTGAAAGAGCATGTAACATGCCCCCACAGACGTCCTAATCCACCCTCGCTGGCCTCAGGAAGCCCAGCAGCAGAGACAAGGCAGACATGTGGCCGCCTACACCTATATACAGAAGTCACTCCACACGTGACCATCCCCTCACTGCAACCAGTAAGACAAATCCCTTGAAGAGGCTCTGTCGTATGCCAACCAGGGCTCCCGAGAGTCCCGGGACCCCGCACGTCTTCTGCACCTTCTGCAGCTGCTGGTGAGGCAGGGCTCAAGCTCTGTCGTATGCCAACCACGGCTCCCGAGAGCCCCGGGACCCCGCACGTCTTCTGCACCTTCTGCAGCTGCTGGTGAGGCAGGGCTCAAGCTCTGTCGTATGCCAACCAGGGCTCCTGGGAGCCCCGGGACCCTGCACGTCTTCTGCACCTTCTGGTGAGGCAGGGCTCAAGCTCTGTCGTATGCCAACCACGGCTCCTGAGCGCCCTGGGACCCCGCACATCTTCTGCACCTTCTGCAGCTGCTGGTGAGGCAGGGCTCCTCCGACTAGGATGTGCTGCACACATCACACATAATTACTATATTCAGAAGTACGGGGAAGAGGCAAACAAACCGTGTTTCACAGCCGGATAGCATACTGTCCCTTCCTCAAGACTTCCCTAAGAACACGGCAGCCAGTGTTCTGTCCTGCAAACGTGAAGGACTCTGTCTACGGAGACACAGGTGGTCCGAGCATGCGCTGCTCAACCTCTGTCCTTACCTGACCGCACAGAGACGATCCTGTTGACACCGTCCATGATTGTGAGAGGGTCATGGCGCCGCTCCGTGGAGCACTGCCGGTCAAATTCCACCCTGAGTCCCTCCGCACCTGGAGACAAACGAGCACAAAACACCAACCTCTCCCGATCGGCACCCCAGGCAGAAACAGTAAAACTAAAACCATGTTTAACAGCTAATGAACAGCAGAAAGTCCGAAAGGACTGGCCTCAAAGACAAGTATCTCAGACTCACCACCCTTTTCCCCGACTCGCCCCCACAGAAGATTATGCCTGTGGACTAGAAGACCAGGAAAAATCTCCACTTGGCCAACATGCAGGCCTTCCTCCTGCAACCCCACTGCCCTGATGAAGCTTTACAGCCAACGTTGCACTGCGGAGGGGCTGTGGGAATGCCCGACGTGCAGCCACGTCAGACGGAAGCTGTCGGTCACCTGGAAGTGAGGGGCATTTGAACTGAGGAGAACCTCAATTTTTGGGGTTCATGATAACTCCAGGTAGTCAGCATCAGAAATGAACTGAATTATAGGGCACTCAACTGGTGTCCAGAGAACTGGAGAATCGCTTGGTGTGCAGAACCTACACATCTGGTGTGAGAGGTGTGTAACTAGAGGCACAAGGGTTTTCCATCAGGCTGGAAGACCCTGAAGGACTAGCAGAGGATGGCACCAAGGGGCCGGGAAAGAGGTGGGGAGGAAGGGGTACATGGGGCAGGGGTTCAGGTCCTCTCCCAGGGTTACAGGGTTAAGATGCTTGGACTGGTTTTAAGCTACGCTCTCTGGATGCTCTGTGGGCAGCTACAGAGGGTGGGAGTGGAAGCAGGAACACAGTCAGGCAGCCAGGATGATAAACCAGATGAGACCCCACAGAGCTCTAGCCCAGAACGTCTGCAGTTAGGGAGAAATGGTTGAATTTGGAATGCATTTTAAAAGCAAAGAAAACAGGATTTGCTGGTGGACTCAATATAAAGCGAGAGAGAAACAAAAGAGAAAGGGTCACGAGGTTTTTGTCAAGGCAGACGCCGACTAGAAACACCTTTGTTCTTTACGTTTCTGTCATGAAGCAATAGCTTAAAGTTTAAAAATGCTTTTCTGGGCCAGATGAGGTGGTACACGCCTGTAATCCCAGCATTTGGGAGGCTGAGGCAGGCAGCTTGCTTGAGCTCAGGAGTTCAAGACAGGCCTGGCCAACATGTTGAAATTCTTTCTCTATATAAAATTTTAAAAGTTAGCTGGAAATAGCCTGCAGTCCCAGTTACTCAGAAGGCTAAGTGGGGGGATCACCTGAGCCCAGAGGCTGGGGCTTCAGTGAGCCAAGATCATGGGGGATCACCTGAGCCCAGAGGGTGGGGCTACAGTGAGCCAAGATCATTGGGGGATCACCTGAGCCGAGAGGCTGGGGCTGCAGTGAGTCAAGATGATGCCACTGTACACTCCAACCTGGGCCATAAGGTGAGAAAGCTTTTCTGGATCTCACCTCATTCTAAAAGTTCAAGAAAAATATTTCAGATAAAAATTAGCAAGATAAAAGTATAAGACCAACACAATAAAAAGGTATTGTCAGAGAAAGGGAATGGGCTTGGCACTGTGGCTTACACCTGTAATTCTCAACACTTTGGAGGCTCAGCTGGGAGGATCGCTTGAGCCCAGGAGTTTTGAGACAAGACTGGGCAACACAGAGAGACTCAGCTCCACAAAAAATAAAAAGTCAACCGTGGTGGCACAAGCCTGTAATCCCAGCTTCTCAGGAGGCTGATGGAGAAGGATGGCTTGAGCCTGGAAGGTCGAGGCTGCAGTGAGGCAGGATCACGCCACTGCACTGCACCCTGGGTGACAGAGCAAGACTGTCTCAAAAAGAAAAATAAGAAAAAGGAACAAAGTAACATCCCTACAGACAATAAAAGTAGGCCAGAAAGATCAGCTCACAAACCACACCAGCCCTGTAATCTATCATTTCAAAACAAATTGAATGAAATTAGAAAAATGATACAAGACATGAAATAAACACATAAATCAGACTCAGGAAAACCAAAAAATTAAATGATAAAGCTGAAGACAAAATTAAGATGAAAACAAAACTACATTCCAGTGGAAATTAAAACAGAGTGTACAGTCAAATAAATACAGCAGACGCACCTTAAGACGAACAGGAGAAAAGGAAAGAATTAAAAAAGAAACAGGTAAAAAGTACTTGAAAGAGAAAGTAACATTAACTCTAAAAGGCACCAACTATCCAATGAATGGAGAGTTACCAAGTGTCCCTAGAAAAAACTGCTCAGCAAGGCTACACAACACTGCAGACTTCAAGAACATCCCACATCACAGAGGACAGACTCAAGGAGCACCCCTGACCTGAGAAACCACCGAGTGACCCACGTGAACATATATTCTAGTAAAATTACTGAAAAAACACACGACTTACAAAGGAAAAAGATGTTATCACACTTTCACAGAGGAAAAAGACATGATTCAACGCTTTAATGCCCAGAAAAACTACCTTTCAGTTCAAAGGACAAACACTCCCGTGAAAAAGTCTGATCTCAGGGGGCTACTGAGGAATTCACCAGAGTGCACTTCAGACCCCACAAGGACCAGTCAGTAAAACTAAGACTCAAAAATGAAAAGAGGGCCGGGCACAGTGGTTCACGCCTGTAATCCCAGCACTTTGGGAGGCTGAGGCGGGTGGATCACGAGGTCAAGAGATCGAGACCATCCTGGTCAACATGGTAAAACCCCGTCTCTACTAAAAATACAAAAAATTAGCTGGGCAAGGTGGCGCGTGCCTGTAATCCCAGCTACTCAGGAGGCTGAGGCAGGAGAATTGCCTGAACCCAGGAGGCGGAGGCTGCAGTGAGCCGAGATCGCGCCATTGCACTCCAGCCTGGGTAACAAGAGTGAAACTCCATCTCAAAAAAAAGAAAAGAAAGTATAGTGTGTAACAGCTATTATGCTCTTGTAGATGCAATATAATTATTTAATAAATTTGAGAAAATTAGGGCATGTTCTGAATTTCAGTAATTATACAGAGATTGGCAGTACTAAAATTACAGAGGGTGGGATTATATATCCTAAGTCTGTCATACAATGCAACGTGGGCAAAGCAAATGAAAAGTCAGGAGACATTTTATCAAACACTATCTTGGAACCAGGATTTGGTATGGAAGCAAAGAGAGGCAGATGTAACAGACAAAGAACGACCTTGTACTCTGAGTAGAAGGAATCAGCACATTTGCGAGGCGAGCTGGCACGTGCCTGCACTCCTAGCTACTCCGGAGGCTGAGGTGGGAGGATCACTTGAGCCCAGAAATTCAAGGCTACAGTGAGCTATAACTGCACTACTGCACTCCAGCCTGGGTGGCAGATCAAGATCCTGTCTCTAAACAAACAAGTGCATAAATAAAATACAAAAAATAAATAAAAGAAAAATTTTTTAAGTATCAGCATGAACAGAAGAACCCAGGGCAGATCCCAGGTGAAGAGAAACCCAGGACCACTTGGGCCGACTGCCTGGACACTACGGAATCAAGCCACACTGAAGAGGCTGCCACTGTCTAGAGACAGGATCATCTCAGCTTCTACAAAGATCACCCCAACAGAGTAAAACCCTCACGTTTCCATCTATGAGTTCATAACAACATTGAAAAAAAAAACAGGTCACCTTCAAGAAATGAAAGCAAACTAATCCGTTGTTCAGTAAACAGATGAAGAATCAAGTTTTCATCTTATCTTTCTCAGGCAAAGGGCACCTTGGGCAACCAACTACCAGATGAGGGAAAATATCTCTTTAAGAAAGTATTCCAGCTACTAAATTAGCAAGAAACAACTCCTCTAGAATAGCACCATTTGTATCACCTAATGGGCCAATGGCCTCCAGTGCTAATAAGCCTCAGGGGCTGCTGATGTCACAAAGGAAAGACAGGCAGGCAGGAGGTGCTCTGAGGCTGAGTCTCAGCCACTAAGGAGCTGGCCACAGGGACTGAACTCATGTGCTTCTGAATCAGGCAGCAATCTGCAGAAGGACAGCCGAGGCACACCCAACAGCAGCACAAGCCTGCAGTCAGCAGAGCCACGCCATGGGGAAGCCTATCGGGTGAAGGGCCGGGGCCTCAACAATCTTCTTTTTAATAATTTTTCTTGAATTGTTAAAAAGAAAAGAAAGATGCACACAGGGTAACAGAAGCAGAAATGCAAGTCAGAGCGTCACTCAGAGGGACTTCAGGGGGACACACTGAGGGGTTCTGGGATCTGGCACAGATTATGTCTAGACCTGGGTTATAATGACTAGGGCATATGCCTGATTATCATGAAGCTAAACATTTACTTTGCGTGACTTTCTGTATCATGATTTATTGTGCAAAAGAAGTTTGTTAGAAAAGGGGGAGAGTGCTTCGAAAGCAATTCTATAACTTCTTTTTATAAAATGGAGATGGTTGTTTCTACTGAAGCAATTACAGAATCACACCGTTCTGAAGGTGGGACATGCACAGCTCCTCCCTCGGGCTGGCCCCCCCACCTGGTATCTTCACCGTGCCGCTGGTGGAGGTGTCGTCGGTGTAAGGGTGGCTACTCTCCACCACCACAGGCTGAGAGGAGAGACGGCCGCTCTGCGAGTCTGTGGCCACATCCTCCAACTCGGTGACGCAGAGCTCCAACAGCATATCAGCCACCTGGGGAGGAAGCAAGGACACGAATGAGGAGGCCGACGGCTCCACACCTGGGTCACCTGCATGCTCCCTCTGCTCATCCTGCCCCGGAGCTCCACAGCGACAGGGTGGAGTGGGGGCATGGAGTTTGAGAAACTGAGTTCAAATCAAGGCTTGGCTTCCTTGTACATAAAAGAGAGAGAGCAGAGACCCTGTAAGGTGCTGTGAAGCTTAGTGATGACCTGTATTAAAAAGTCAGTTGGGTGGGGTGCAGTGGCTCCCAGCCGTAATACAAGCACTTTGGGAGGCTGAGACCGGCAGATCACTTCAGGTCAGCCTTGCCAATATGGTGAAACCCTGTCTCAACTAAAAATACAAAGAAGTAGCCAGGCATGGTGGCCTACGCCTATAGTCCCCACTATCAGGAGGCTGAGGCAGGAGAATAAACTGTCTCCTTGAACTCAGGAGACAGAGGGTGCAGTGAGCTAGGACTGTGCCACTGTACTCCACCCTGGGTGAGAGGCAGACTCTGTCTCAAAAAAAAAGTAGTTGGAAGGCTCTCAACACACACAACACTGCATATGCGCCAGCTGATAAAATGAAACACCACGGTGACCGTAGCTTAGTTCACACCAAGACAAGATTACTCCCTAGTGACGAAAGTCTGCCTTGGAAACAAAACATCAAGGGAAGGAGCAGCCTACAAGTGAAAATGACCACTGTCCTAGAAGGCAAAGGAGCCTGGTGGGAGAGACGGGATCAAGCCATCCAGGCCAGATAGAGGCAGGGAGAATCTCTGACTGGAGGGGCCACTGAACCCAACACAGCTGTGCCTCCTGACCCAGGACACCAGGGGCCAGACCCATGCCACATTCTCAACAATCCAGTGTGCTGGTTTTCTTTTAAAAATTACTGGTGATTGACGTCTTTTAAGATTAAGGTTAAGAGTGGTGATTATAAACTCTTTGTTATTTTTAAAAACAAATGAGAGAATATGTCATAATACCAACAATCTATTAACACCCTCCCCCCCAATTTTTGAGACAGGGTCTCGCTCTGTCGCCAGGCTAGAGTGCAGTGGCGCAGTCTTGGCTCACTGCAACCTCCGCCTTCAATCAATTCTTCTGCCTCAGCCTCAATCAATTCTTCTGCCTCAGCCTCCCGAGTAGCTGGGACTACAGGCACATGCCACCACGCCCAGCTAATTTTTATAGTTTAGTAGAAACAGGGTTTCACCATGTTGGCCAGGACAGTCTAAATTTCTTGACCTCGTGATCAGCCTGCCTTGGCTTCCCAAAGTGCTGGGATTACAGGCATGAGCCACCACGCCTGGCCAACCCCCAAATTTTTAATTCAGAAAAAACAAAACTCTTCTAATGCCCATTCTATACTTTATAGAAATGGATTATTCTTTTCTTTCTATTTTTCCTCATATTTAGGTATGAAACAGCTTTGCTTAGTAAATACATTATATATTAATAACAAACCACATCACTGTCATATGGGAATGGTTTTAAATCTAAATTTGTCTCTCCTTTTGAGTCCCAAGTATCAGGTCAGGGCAGGACACAGAAACTGCCATTTTGTCAACCTGGCAAGGGCAGTTTGAAAACGGCTATATCCTTATTCCTGCCTCTCCTGGAACCTGGTTGAGTTACTGAAGCAGATGTTGGCATCATCAAGCACCCATGTGCAGAGATGACCAGGGGCTCTGGCCTTCAGAAGGTTCCTCTGCAAAGCCCATCATCTGCAGAGGGGTCACAGCAGAGCTTGGGCTCAGAGCACACAGGGTTCCAACCCACCTCTTCCACCTACAGCAAAATGAGTGTGCTCAAGCCAGAATGACCTCTCGGCCTCAGCTTCCTCGTCCATATGTAAAGGTAACCCCTACCCTCTGTGCTGGGAACGTGGGGATGTGCATGGCAAATGCTCAGCATTATTTTAGGTCGAAGTTCTCATTCATATCCTTCCATCTCACAAATGCAATACTTACGATAAACAGTAACAGTGCTTACGGCAATTCACCCTGATTTCATCTTGTAGAATTATGTCAAGTAAGTCGTCTCAAAAAACTAGAAAAAAGGGAACCTAGAGCTTTTTAGGTCTTCATGAACAGCAGATAAAAAAAAATAACAAGCCCCTAAAATATCCACCAAACCTTTGCTGTGCTTTCAAGACTGCTCAACTCTACCTAAGTACTTTTCCTTTTGGGAATCAAGTAAGTTACCAAAATTTCTGACTATCAGAGCTTTGACATTTCAGAATTGCAGATAAAAGACTATGAACCTGGGCCGGGCACGGTGGCTCAAGCCTGTAATCCCAGCACTTTGGGAGGCCGAGGCGGGTGGATCACGAGGTCAAGAGATCGAGACCATCCTGGTCAACATGGTGAAACCCCGTCTCTACTAAAAATACAAAAAAATTAGCTGGGCACCGTGGCACGTGCCTGTAATCCCAGCTACTCAGGAGGCTGAGGCAGGAGAATTGCCTGAACCCAGGAGGCGGAGGTTGCGGTGAGCCAAGATCGCACCATTGCACTCCAGCCTGGGTAACAAGAGCGAAACTCCGTCTCAAAAAAAAAAAAAGACTATGAATCTGCATTTAATGATTTTTTAAAACAATCTAATTCTACTTCAAAACCTTAGAAGTTCCTTTAAGGAGAACATTCTTCTTTCTAACTAAAGCCAAAAGTCATAATAGGCACAGAAACCGCCTAAACTAAGTGAGAGAATAAGACTTTGTGCACAGAAAGGCACCACTCAGAGAAACGGATGAAGTATCTGCTGCCAGGAAAGACACCTTCGGCTGCCTGGCAGGGCAGAGCACGGCTGCTCATAACAAGAGCTCTTAAGGAAGGAGAGCCCATGGCCTTTAGGACAGAGGAGTCCTATTTCTAAGACATACTAATAAGACTTTATACTGCTTTATGCTGTAGACCTGGAGACCACTTCAACGGCTCCTAGCCACATGTGCCTCACGTTGAGTTTATCCTTCAGTTCCTCAGGTGCACTGGCCACGTTTCAGTGCTCAGTGGCCACATGTGGCTGGTGACAATGATCCTGGACGGCTCAGGTACAGAACATTTCCACAATGACAAAGTCCTACTGACCCAGTGCAACCAAATATTAAAAGATATTTTAAAGCTCTAATAGTTAAAATACCATAGTATGAGAGACTACAAAGTGTTGTAACTAGACCCAAATGCATATGGGAATTCAGAATATGATAAAACTGGTTTTTATATCACCAGGGAAAAGATGAATTATTCAATAAATGATGTTAGGGCAACTGGTTTACGGCCTAGGAAAAAAATAAGGTTGGATCCCTACTTTATTCTTATAACAAGATAAATGCCAGGTGGCTAAAAAAATGTAAATAATACATGAGATCAAGGCCAGGCGTGGTGGCTCATGCTTCTAATCCCAAGCACTTTGGAAGGTTGAGGTGGGTGGATCACTTGAGGTCAGCAATTCGAGACCAGCCTGGCCAGCATGGTGAAACCCCATCTCAACTAAAACTACAAAAAACAGCCAAGCATTCTGACACACGTCTGTAATCCCAGCTACTCAGGAGGCTGAGGCACAAGAAGCGCTTGATCCCAGGAGGCAGAGGTGGTCCCGGGAGGCCAAGTTTGTGCCACCACACTCCAGCCTGTGTGAAGGAGACTATGTCTCCAAAAACTCAGAAGAAAATTTAGAAAAACTTATTCAAAACAATGTCACATAAACAAGCATTTTTTAAAGCATAATATAAAACTTAGAAGGCATGAACGGAAAAAACCCGACAGATTTGACCATAGAATTAAAAATTTGTACATGACAAAAGATATCAAACTAATATAAAAAGATAAACAGGTGGAAACTGAAAAACATGTGATACAAAAGGGACTTACTTCAAGAACTCTGACAAATAATTTTTTTTAAAGATGCACAATCGGTTCTAAAACAGGTCAAGGTTGTCACTGGAGTCGATACTAAAACGTTTTGTTTTAAAGGAGTGCCCCTAACCTGCTGTCAACTAGGATGAAACCCAGCACAAGATCACCAGAGACCCACAGCGGCTCTCCCTTGGAGAGGAGGCTGGCCCATCGTGGAGGACAGAGTCAGACAACCCCGCCCTCCCTGAGACTCACCTGCGGGTAGGCGGTCCCCATGCCGGAAAGCACAGCGGAGAGCACTTCCCTGCCCCTGTCCCCAGCCCGGCTGCACACCGACAGCTTGAGCAGGTCCACCACCACGCGGGTGTCATCAGCAATCAGCAGACTTGTGAACTCGTCCAAGGCCTGAGGCTCTGGACCAGCGACTTTATTTTGGGTTTCAACATCCTAAGTCAAATAACATCCAACAATTAACATGAGAAATGATACGTTCAGAGATAATAAACAGTCATCAGTTTACCCATAAACTCAGAGGACACATGAATACCAACAAGTGAGGGACCTGAAAGTGTTTAAGACCTTAAGAAAACAGGTTAAGAAATGACAGCCCCCTAAAATCTCCACCAAGCCATGCATTACGTTTTCAAGACCAATTAACTGTTGTACTGCCAATAGCATTTATCAAAAAGGGATGACTTAATCTATAAAGACATGACAGTTTATTACTATGACCAAGTTTGGATCACAGGCAGATACTACAGGGGGAGTTCTGGAATGGAGTTGCATCCTGTAAAATCTACCCTTACCTGTAAGGTATGCTTGGGAATCATTTATAAACTAAATTTGTACTCTATAATTTCACATATTGTGTCCAGATCCTCTCCATAATTCTTTCCTAGGATCTTATTTTAAGAGACTCACTGGCACGTAACAGACTGTCCATAATCTCTCACTCCTTGGGCTCACTGAAAACATCATACCCAGAGGTCTTCTCGTGACCACTCGCACTTCCCATTCCTGTCATGTCAGCCTAAACACATGCATCTTGATCCTTCACCTTCCCTCATTTGCTATGAGCCAGCTCCCAGCTGCACCCCCAGCTCCCACCCCAGGGACGTGCCTTGTCCAGGATGGCTACCCCAACCTGGCCTGCCAGCACACAAGAGCTTCCTGGAGGGCAGCATCGGGGCTGAGCTTGTGGAAAAGGGAAAGGCCGTTTGTCAGAGCCAGGGACTCCCACCACTTGTGACTCAGCATGGGAACCGCTGTGACCCTGTGCAGAGCAGCGGGTAGGCCAAGCCCTTCTCATCCCCCAGGCAGAGTCTGGCTCCCCAGAGGGAGAATGAGAGCTAAGGGAAGTGCCTCTTTTCTCTCCTGATTTCCAGACCTCAGCAAATCCAGCGCAACTCTTTCCATAAACATAAACAAGGTAGGGGAAAAAGAGCCCCACACGTTCCCCTTAAGGGAAAATGACCCAACCAGTGGGCCCCAGAAACACACATCACTCTGATTTAGGAACAAGGTTCTTCTCCCTTTAGGGAAACAAACCTTGTTCCTGCCTCTGCATGGAGACCCAAGGAGCAAGTGAAATTCGTTATAAATGATGACATTCCCGAGCATAACTCACTGGAGGACAGCAAAAGCATTCGGTGCAACATACAACGAAAGTATCTTTAGTCTTGAGATTGAAATGTACCAAATATTTTTTTGATGAGGGTGTCTTAAAATATACGCATGCGCGTGCACACACACACACACACACACACACACACACAGAAAATATGTCTACAAGAATTGCTAAGGAAGAAAATCACTAGCAGCATATCCTTTAATATGAATCATAGTTAATATGAACATTAAAATTGCTTTGCCTTAAATTCATGAGTCAAACCAAAACTGAAATAATAGAAATTCAGGGTTACAATCTGAATAATGCCTATGTCTCATAAATAAATGGGAGGAAATAAATCATATCATCCTTCCACCTAAAAACAAAAATGTTGCCTTCCTCAGATTAAGTTCTGCGTTAAACCCTCATCCCAGGAGACTGCCAAAAATGAGAAGTTGATTCCAGACACCTAATTTATAAATAGAGGCTTTATTAACATGGATGGTTATAAATAATTTCTGTGGAACATATTTTCTGCCAGTAGTAACAGCATAATAAATCAAGGGTTCCAAATGTAACTAAAAATAAAGCATTTGTCCCTGAGATGGGAAGGCTGGCATGGGAGCACACACGAGCAGGGCCCAGCCTGGTGTGGGGAGCACCTCAGCATGCTGGGGAGAGCATCCACACATGGGGAGCTGGAGAGACAGAGCCAGGTCAAGCGAGGAAGGTGCCGGCCTCTGGGGTCAACACAGAGGTGGGGGAGGGCCAGAGGTCACACGGGGTGACCATGGAGATCCATGAAGCAGACTGGTTCTGAGGGTCGAAGGCTGCACAGAGGAAGACGGGTGCTCACCATGGAGGGCAGGACAGCCAAGATCGGAGGCTGCTTATCTAAGGGAATGAACTGCAAGTGAACAGCCTGCTGATGACAAGAGACCACCATTCAGAGAAGAAAGTTACGAATACAGAAAGGATGAAAACTGGAACAAATCCCAGTTGGATTAGAATCAATCATATGGGTGTGAACTGGTGGTTTTCCTTATATGTAAATGTGTAACAACATAAATACTGATGTAGGCCAAACACGGTGGCTCACACCTGTAATCCCAGCACTTTAAGAGGCCGAGGCTGGCAGATCACTTGAGCTCAGGAGTTCAAGACCCGCCTGGGCAACATGACAAAATCCTATCTCTAAAAAGAAAAAAAATACAAAAATTAGCCAGGTGTGGTGGTACACGCCTGTAGTTGCAGCTACTTGAAAGGCTGAGGGGGGGATGGCTTGAGACCAGGAGGTTGAGGCTACAGTAAGCCAAGATTGTGACACTGCACTACAGCCTGGGCAACAAAGCAAGACCCTGTCTCCAAAAAAAAACCAACAACAAAACTGACATATGTACCTCTTATGTTACACACACACATAGTCATTCTCTAGCTCTGTCACCCAAACAGCAACAAGCATACGAAGGGCCCAGATCTCAAACTCGGGATGCCCAGCTCCACCAGAAACAGCCAGGACTTCGCGGGCAACAGCGGCTTCCTGTGTTGGAACATAAGACATCTTGCTGAGCCTGGAATTCTGTGCTGTGCCAAAAAGCCAGGAAGCTCTCAATGAATGACGAGACTACACCAGAAGGACAGGCAAAATTCTACAAATCGTTTAAAGAAGAGTTAACCCCAATCCTTCACCAACTCTTCTAAAAAAACAGAAGAGAAAGAAACACCCTCCAACTCAATCTACGAAGCCAATATTGCTATAATACCCAAACCAAAGAAAACTACAGAGCCATATCCCCTATGAATACAGACATAAAAATCTTCAACAAAATAGCAGCAAACCAATTCTAGCCACATATAAAAGTATTATACACCAAAAAATATGGAAAGAGAGAGTAGGAATAAGCCCTGTAGTACTGGACTGGAATTAAAAGTATTGATTTGGGCTCTTCACCATTTTTACAGTATAGACAAAAGCAGAAGGATAAACACTTGTGTGTATAGGTCTGTTTGCTGAGAGGGCCTAACCAAACACACCTGGTCACAGTCAGCTCAGCAGGCACCCAATCTTGGTTTCCAAACCCTACAAGCCACTAGCAGGAACCATGGCTTCTTGGAGAAATGGCTGACTCCAGGCAGGGGCAGGGTAGGTGAAAGACGACTCTAGAGCACATTCTTGTGCCAGAAAGGAAGGAAGAGCCCTAAGATTACGGGGGCACATCAGACAAAGGAGCCCATCCACCGGCGTACCAATGAGCAGTGCACAGGAGTCCCAGTGCCCAAGACTGGGACAACCTGGGTGTCAAATAATGATAGTAACAAATGTCACTGTTTGACTAAGATAGAAACTTCTGAATCTATACAATGTAAATACACAGGTAGGCGGGTAGGTGGGTGAGTGGAAGATAGACGGTGAAAAAGGAAAGCTCTCCCTTGCAAAGAATGGCAACAATTACATTCCAGAAGTAACAATAAATGTGAAAAATGAAAATGTGACAACCACCACAACAACAAAGGATTCAGCTAGAATCTTTAAGATGCTAAAAATGGGTAGGTAGACGTATGATGAGAAGCAAGACACTCACATAATCGCAAAAGTAGCTCTCTTTTGAGTACTTCACACACTTACTGACTTCCAGAGGAGAAACCTGGCAGAGACCCTGAATCAAGTGACAGATAAGCTACATCACCAGTGACGCAGCAAAGCAACAATGCTTGAGTCCCAGTGGAGGCACTGAAGAGAACTCAGCACCATTCCTGGGGCGTCTGCCAAAATGGAAGAACAGAAGGACAGTTCCACACTGAGGACCAAATCCTAGACGGGGTGCCAGACCTGTAAGGGTCCTACTGGGAGGATGAGCAAGAGCCGAGTAGGTCGGCGGATTTGAAAGTAATCCTGGATCGAGCTGCAGTCCTGGTACTCTAGGAATTATACACGGAAGCAGTAAGCAGTGACAGGGACAGTGTCCTGCAGATTCCCACACACGCTTCGAAGACGCTAGCAAGTGGAGAGCCCAGGTGAACGGCCGAGGAATAGACTGTGTTCTACTTGTAGGTGCTACTTTGGCATCTGTGTACATTTAAGACAATTTCACAATACGAAGTTAAAGAAGAACAGCTCTTCACCTCTTTGGTTTTGGTCATGGTTTCTGCAATGATGCTTGCGGCTCCTGGGTCATCCGTCACTGGGATAAATGGCCGGGCGGAGGCCGAGGGGGCTGATGGAGTCACTGCAGAGGGGGTCACTGCGTCCTCAGAGGAAACAATCTAGGTGAAGAATGCACAGTAGGGGAAGTTTAAGCGGAAAAATACATTTCCTACGCAAGTCCCCAAATGCCTTATCTCAAACTACCTGGGCTGTTTGGAATGTTCCAAATTTTACAGAAGTAACATGGCGCCTACCCATTCGGGCCTAGGACAGCTGTGCAAAGTCAAGTACATCCATATTTTCAAGAAAAACGATTAATATTCAGAGCAGGTCACACGAACCAGACTAAAATGAGCTCACATATCTTCAAGTTGGTTCTTTCACCAAAATAAGTCACTAAAATTTTTGACTATCAGAACTTTAAGGTTTCAGAATTGCAGACAAAGATTGTGAACTTGAATTTAATGATTTTTTTTTAAAGAAATCTAATTCCACTTCAGCACTTTAAAAGTTCTTTTACAGAGCTTGTAAGCATAGCCAAAAATCAGAGCAGGAGGCAGAGAAATAGCCTAAACTAAATGACGGAATGAGACTTCCCAGACACAAAGCAGCCACCCTTTCCTTTCTGATCCACTGTTGCTTGACTTCGCTTTTACCTCTCTCTTTTCTTGCCACGGATTTGGACTCAGTCTGTCTTCGACATCAAGCATGAGCATGCATTCTTCTCCATTCACGGGACTGGCCATGGCAGATGCGTCGGAAGGGGCTGCCGAGGAGAATGAGGGGCACTCCACCGGGGCGATCATGCCAGCTGGCATCAGGGCCCCGACCACAGCGTCTCTGTCGGAACACAACGCCAGGCCTGTGGTGAGCTGCCTGCTCCACCGCACCACAGGAAGTGGCAAGGCAGGACTAGTACACACTGAGGCATTTTCTCATTTTTACCGAATACATGTAAAAGAGTTTTGGAAAAATACCAAACATTATTACCATGTATCCTTTGGCTAATAGCTAAAATATTTACTCCAGATCTTATTTATTTGAAAAACCAGAGTAATGACAGGTGAAAAACTGCCAGACATAAAAACCAGACCAGAATGAGACTCTGGCTCTCCCTGAGAAATCCCCTTGGGCTGCTGTGAGAGCCTGAGGGCTAGATTAACTGACCATCAGGCAATTCTGTGTTTACTGAAAGCCACATACTGAGCAGCAAGGACTCAATGGCCTCTAATGAGGCCTCTAATGAATGACTGTTTCTGTTCCGAAAGGAATTTTCCTATGTAAATATACCTGTCAAGTCCACATGCGCGATACATTAGTAGATGGGCACAGCAGAAAAATACTGCAAAGGCCACATTAGCACAACAGCCTTCTCAAGTCAGCAAAGGGGACACTAAGTTGTCTCAGATATCACTATAAATTAGTAACGCCTAATTCTTCTTTTTTTCCCCAAATATTAATGGTCAGAGTCTACTGGTCAAAAAGAATAATGAAAATGTCCAAGTTAGTTTTCTAATTCATATTTCAATGCTTATTAAAACACGCACAAAGATATCATCAATCACCATCAGAGAACATGTGACTTACAACACACAGCATTTAAAGACAATAATATGACATTTTTGGAGACATCTGATCAATTAAAAAAAAAATCACAAAAACCTGAAGTTCACATAATTGCTGAATTTCAAAAATTAGCACACAAGCCTACCTGGCATACATGATTTGCAAAGCTGTTAGAATATGCGATAAGGCCTGCTGTTTGGCCAGATTTCCATCCAACGACAGGAGAATCTTGGCAAGAGAAGGGCGATTTGGCTTAGAGTTACTTGCACCACTTATTTTATTACTGGCAGCAGAAGAATCGGCATCTGAAGGCACGCCTAAAAGAGGAAAATAAAACCGGCATTTTAGGTTTGTTCCAAAACACATTGCAATCTGCATCATTTTGCTATTTCGCATAGCACATCTTAGGCTCATTAACAGGCCTTCAGAATGAGAAAACCACTTATCCATACTTCCATAAAGAAGCAGTTCTCAGCAAGGTTTCACTGTAACTGCAAAAAGATGTAAATGCTTTTATAAAATGCACTTACAACAGTTTATGGTATATACACATGAGCTATGAAAATGCTACAATACCTGTATTACCTCACCCCGGTAAGGCAAGACAAGAAAGAATATGACACAACAAATAGAGAAAGTGTTCACCAGTGAAGTCTGATCAGGCTCACTGCCCTGGGAACTCCCAGGTCTCAGCAGTGGGAGGGAGCCAGGTATGTCAACTCATCCAAATTGATACACAGATTTAATGCAATTCCCACCAGAATTTCAAGCAAGCGACCGACAAGACTATTCTAAAATGTATATGGAGAGATAGTATCACATTGGCCATGAAGGAAAGAATATTTTTTTAAAAAAAGAAAAATAAATAAAATGTATATGGAAAGGCAAAGGAACAAGAATAGAAACAAAAATAAGAATGAGGGGAGGAACGAGTGCACCCAATTTCAAAAGTGGGTGTGATACCATAACCAAACTGGGTGGCACCGGCATAAGGATCAGCGGAATGAGACAGAGAACCCGGAAATGGACCCACACATGCCTCAGTGACTGTCGACAAGAGTGCAAGAGCAACGTGGTGGCGGCAGGACAGCCTTTCAACTCGCGGTGGCGGAGCAACGGGGCGCCCACGGGCAGAAACCCAAACTTCAGCCTGAGTCTACACCTTATGCAAAATTTGATCCAAATGGAACTACAGATCTTTTAGGAAAAAAATAGGAGAGTCTTTAGGATCTAGCACTAGGAGAATTACCCTTAGACTTGACACCAAAAGTATGCTCTATAAAAAACTGATGAATGAGATTCATCGTAACGATGAAAGAAAACGAAAAGACAAGCTACAGACCAGGAGAAAACATTTGCACAAGACACATCTGCCAAAGAGCTAGAAACATCTACAATACATAATGAACTCTAAACTCAACAGAAAGAAAAGCCAATTAGAAAAGGTCATGAAGACACATTTTATCAAAGAGGAGATACGACAATAAATAAGCACATGAAGGTATTTTTAACGTAATTAGCCATAAGGAAAGTATAAACTAAAACCACAATGAGATATCATGACCCATCTATCAGTATGGCTAACCTTCAAAAAAGATGAGGATATGGGAAAAACTGGATCATTCCTCCACTGCTAATGAGAATATAAAACGGTATACCCATTCTGGGAAACAGTGTGGCAGCTTCTCATCACACTAAACACAGTCACCACACGACCAGCAATCACACTCCTGGGCATTTATGTCAAAGTGACTTATTTTCACATAAAGTGAATTTTCACATTCACCTGTATATGAATGACATGGTAGTTTTATTTCTAACAGCCGAAACCTACAAGTAATGCAAATGTCCTTCAATGGCTGAGTATTCCACAGAACACTGAACAAAGTACGTAACGTGGAACAACTTGTATGAATCTCCAGATGATTAGGCCGAGTGGGAAAAGCCAAATTCAAAAGTTATATACATAATGTGACGTGAAAAAAGCTGTATGTTAAGAAGCTACTGAGAAATTTGAACCAGAAAAAAGATGATGAGAGTCAAGCCTTATCCTCATCTGCCCCAGAAGACAGCACAAGGCAAAATCACTCGCCCCAGTTCATACAGCCAGTAACTGACGTGGCCAGAAGACCACGTTCCAGTTATTCATAAAAGCGGATGCTGCTGGAGCCTAAATGTCCCCTCCTGAGAGATAAGGGGAAAAAAACAAGGTATTTGTATGAGGAGATGAGGTTCCCTTTAAAAACAAACAAACAAAAAAGCAACTGTACTTATTTCTACATGCTAGCAAGGATCAACCTGAATGTTCCCATACAGTAGAAGAAATGGTATTTTTAAGAGACCGTTTAATAATCTGAAATTCTCAGAGATAATCTAACAAAAGATAGGTAAGACCTGTGCAACACTGGGACTAGAAAAAACTGCTGAGAGAAATTAAACACCTAACAAATAAAGACACACACTATGTTCACAGGTTAGAAGACTAAACACTGTGAATCCACCCTTTCCACGTGGACACAGAATTAACGCAATCCTCATCAAAAACCCAACCAGGCGGTTTTATAAAAACTGACAAGCTCATTTTAAAAGTTATGTGAAAATGCAAAGGGCCTACAACAGCCAAAATACATTTGAAAAAGAACAAAGTGGAAGAACTGTTACAACCTGAGTTCAGGGTTCTCATAAAGCCGTAGTAATCAAGGCAAAATCCACAAGTAAATCAATGAAACAGGACTGAGAGCGCAGAAATAGATCCACACTCCCACAGACAACGGATTTCTGACAAAGATGAAAGGCAATTCGGTAGGAAAAGCAAAGTTTCTCAACAAATACAACTGAAACAACTGGAAAATCATGCCAAAAAAAAAAGGCTTTCAATCTGAATCTCCCACCAAATATAAAATTTAATCAACTGATCATATACACGTCTAAAACTGTAAAATTTCTGTTACAGAACATAGAGGATCTTTATAATCTGGAGGCAAAGGTTTTGTAGACACAACATCAAAAGTATGCTCTATAAAAGAACAAAATTAATAAACCAGGCTTCATCAAAATTGAAAACTTCTAATCTTTAAGGTTCACAGTCTCTGTGAAGAGACTAAAATGACAAGCCACACCGACAGAAAATATTAGCAAGTTATATCTTTAGCAAAGGACTTGTATCCAGAATATATAAGGAACTCTCAAACCCAACCTAATTTTAAATATGGGCAAAAGACTTGAATGGACATTTCACCAAAAGAGGTATCTGATTTACAAACAAGCAAGATGCTTAACATCATTAGTTATTCAGGAAATGCAAATTAAAACTACAATGAGACACACATCTATCAGTACAACTAAACCTGAAGACTGAGCATACCAAGCATTAACCAAATGTGGAGGACCCGGCCCTCTGGAACATCCACTTCGCAAAAGAGCACGTGGCTTCTTCAGAAGACAGACATACACCTACCGTAGGGTCCACCACTCCTCTCCTAGGAGTTTACTCGAGAGAATTTCAAGTAGATGTCCATACACAAGCTTGTATGGAAAGTCCATTAGCAATTTCTCTTGGAGTGAAAAACTGGAAACAGCCCAAACATTGGTAAACAGACAAACGGATCGACAAGTTGCATCTGTTTATCCTAAGGTACTATTCAACAACTGAAAAGGAAACTACTGATACATGCAACGTAAGTGAATCGAAAATTATTACGCTGAGTGGAAAAAGATTTAAAAAAAGAGTATATGCTGTATGATTCCATTTAGAGTAAGCTGTGAAACATGCAAACTGGCCTGTCACAGTGGCTGATGCCTATAATCCCAGCACTTTGGGAGGCCAAGTGGGAGGATCACTTGAGCTCAAGAGTTCAAGACCAACTTGAACCACATGGCAAAACCCTTTCTCCACCAAACAAACAAACAAAAATTACCTGGGCATAATGACATGTGCCTGTTGTCCCAATTATTCGGGAGGCTGAGGAGGGAGGATCACTTGAGCCCAGGAGGTGGAAGCTTCAGTGAGCCAAGATCATGCCACTGCACTCCAGCCTAGGCGACAGAGTGAGACCCCATCTCCTCCCACCGCCCCCCAACCAAAAAAAAAAAAAACACCAGACAACAACAAAAAGAAAACATGTGAACTGATCTATAGAGACAGAAATTAAGTTAGTGCTTACGGCAAGGATGAGGAGGGGAGTTAAAAGCAAGAGGGTTACAAAGGGCCAGCAACTCTGGAGTAGTGTATGAGTTCAGTATCTTTGATTGCGGTGAAGCTTTCATGGATCATATATATTTCAATTTTCAGAGGTGATCAAAATGTATACTTTAAGTAGGTGTTTATTATATGTAAATTATAACCGAATAAGGCTGTTAAAGAATACAAAGGAGCCCAGTACAGTGCCTGTATCTCTCAGGTAGTTATTAGGAGTCCTGTTTATACATATACAGCACAGCCAGTTTCCCTGATCATAAATACAGGAATCAGAAACATACTTTCTTCTAAAATTTTCATCCCAGCATGCATAAATCGCATGAGAGCACACCACAATTCTTCTGTGTCTTTAGATTCATAATGCAATTAACACAGCACTACAACATCTAATGTGTTCGCACAAATCAACCTACAAGGTGGCTGTGACCTACAGAAAAATCTCAGACAAGATACAAATCTGTGTTACCTAAATAGGAAGCACCTAAAGGGTCTCTTGCAGTCTGGAAGAGGACGGGCTCGTGGACAGAGGGCGTGGCCACATCCACAGTTGTCCACGCTACACTGTGGGACGACCCACAAGCCACGCGTGTGATCTTCTGGCCTTCTAAGCCTTGCACGAGGGTGGGTTTCCTGTTAACTGTGGTTGTGCCATTGCCCTGCTGGCCGTGGTCATTGTCACCCCAAGCATACACCTGTTTAAGAGGGGAAAAAAAGCTTACAATTTTTCAACACTTCAAGATGTCTTCTTTATTTATTTTTTTTATCTTTTTTTTTTTGAGACAGAGTTTCGCTCGTTACCCAGGCTGGAGTGCAATGTCGCGATCTCGGCTCACCACAACCTCCGCCTCCTGGGTTCAGGCAATTCTCCTGCCTCAGCCTCCCGAGTAGCTGGGATTACAGGCACGCGCCACCATGCCCAGCTAATTTTTTTGTATCTTTAGTAGAAATGGGGTTTCACCATGTTGACCAGGATGGTCTCGATCTCTTGACCTTGTGATCCACCCGCCTTGGCCTCCCAAAGTGCTGGGATTACAGGCGTGAGCCACTGCGCCCGGGCCAAGATGTCTTCTTTAAATTTACTTCAAAATGCTTCATGTGTATGCCACAGTAGATAAAGAATTGAGTTCTTGGCCGGGCGCGGTGGCTCAAGCCTGTAATCCCAGCACTTTGGGAGGCCGAGGCGGGTGGATCACGAGGTCAACAGATCGAGACCATCCTGGTCAACATAGTGAAACC
>CM052653.1:146268204-146289767 GCA_028533165.1 Leontopithecus rosalia
CAACTAAGGACAATGATTTTTCCCCTTTTATTTTGCAAAGAAAAATGACCAAAAACAATATGCCCATTTTTCAAATAAGTTGCTTCTTGGCCTTATAGAATTGTAAAGTATAATTCATTTTGACTAAAAAACAGTAATGGTAATTTTGTTTTCTTAAATAAAATTTAAAATGGAATATCCACAAGCCAGTCATGGCATATGCTTCTTGAAGCAGAAGAGAGACAACATTTGTCAAGCATCTGTCAAGCTCTGTCTCTAAAATGAGGCATGTAACCCTCCTCACCAGTCAGCAATTCTCTAAAGGAAAGTCTTGTAATACCTTGTAGCAGGAGCATCTTCAAGGATAACAACCTTCCACACTTTCACGTGGACTTCAGAGTGGGAACGCCTCTTTTCTAAGGACGCCACCCCACAACCCCCGCTCCTGAGTGGGCAGAGTGGGCAAAATGGACAGGTCCCGCCCTCACGGTTCTTCAAGCAGTAACGCTCAGCTGATTTCATCCATAGCTGCGATTTCCACAGGACGAGTGCTGTGTCCTGATGGCACGCCACCCCTGGACCACCTGCAGCCTTACCTGCCCCGAGTCCGTGACTGCCAGGCAGTGCAGGGCCCCAACAGCCACATGCACGATCTTCTTCCCTCTCAGCCCTTCCACCACCTGTGGCTTCCGCACGTGCACGTCAGAGCCGTGGCCCAACCTGAAGTAATCCCCCTTCCCCCTGGGAGAAAGACAGTGGTGGAGGGTCACAATATGGTTATGGTCTGGCAATGCTGTACAAGAAAACACTCCCCATCTCACAGCTTTTACAGCCAGCTCAGTGACATCACACACAGCACCCAAGGTCTCTGAATTTATATTCAGAATCATACACCATTAAATTCAAATTAACTTATTAAGTCTGCTGTCAAAAACCTTAATATCTTAATACATGTTTTACAATATTCAAGTTACTGTTGTAGGTTTTCCTGTGAAGAGACTGAAAATAAGACACACTACTGCAAACACCCATCCAAAGTCCTATCTGGCATCCATCTTTCTCAAGCTGCCTCTGGTCATAACATTGGCACTAGGGCCTGACACGCCATCCAAGGCCAGTCCGGGAACCTGCTCTTCCCGCATGAATAAAACAAGCTTTTACAAGAAACAAGTTAACTTTTTCAGGGTCAAAGGATTCAGAAGGCTATTTTGCTCTCATTTTATCCTTAGGCTTCAGCAGAAGAAACCCTCCTAAGAATCTCATCCAGGCCGGGTGCGGTGGCTCACGCCTGTAATCCCAGCATTTTGGGAGGCCGAGGCGGGTAGATCACGAGGTCAAGAGATCCAGACCATCCTGGTCAACATGGTGAAACCCCGTCTCTACTAAAAATCAAAAAAATTAGCTGGGCATGGTGGCGCGTGCCTGTAATCCCAGCTACTCAGGAGGCTGAGGCAGGAGAATTGCCTGAACCCAGGAGGCGGCGGTTGCGGTGAGCCGAGATCGCGCCATTGCACTCCAGCCTGGGTAACAAGGGCGAAACTTCATCTCAAAAAAAAAAAAAAAAAAAGAATCTCATCCAAACAGGAAAGGTAAGCAGCCTAAAGTTTTTCTGGTATTTTCAAAATGACTCAGATACAATGGGAAATTTCTTCTTGTACTACTGTCACTAATCCCAACTCAATATCCTTCAAAGGACAAAGATGTATGCATAAGAAACAACACGTCAGGTTCCCTGCACGCACCTGCACAAGCACGCACGCTGTGGCAGGGAGGAGGTTTACATACCATGTCCACACCACTCCAGACTTGGTGAGGGCCAGGGAGAACTGAGCTCCACACTCAATCTGGCACACGCCCTGTCCGTTGAGCCTCTCAATGTTCTGGGGAACGTTGCAGCCTTCACTTCCACCCCGGCCCAATTTCCCAAAGTCACCGTCACCCCAGGAAAATACCAAACCTAGGTTCAAGAATATACATACGCTTCAGGCCAGCGTTTCATATCACTCCTCCCCACCCAGAAGCACAGAACCGTGCCAGGCACGCACCTTCATCGGTCAGAGCCAGGGTCTGCGCGTCTCTGCTCCCACATGCAACTTGGATTACTCTGTGACCGAGAAGGACTTTCACCTACTCAATTAAAAATTTAAAAAGAGAATCAAGCAAGGGAATTTCCCACAGACTGAAAACCAACAACGCACGTGTCTTTAAGAACTCTCCTAGACTTGAAGCTTATTTTCTCTTGGAACCCTCAGATGCTAGGCTTTCTGTAAGCAACAAAAATGCGCATAATCACCATTTTGGGCTTTAGCTGTGTCGTATTATCCCCATGTCCCAACCGGCCGTACTCGCCGAGGCCCCAGGTGTACAGTTCCCCACTGGACGTGAGGGCCGCACTGTGCGAGCTCCCACAGGCGATGTCCCGGATACGTTTGGTTTTCAGGGCCTCGATCAGCCTTGGCTTGTCACAGTTCCTACAAGAAGAAGAAATCAGCTTCCTGCAGTGAATCCACCCCTTCTTAGAGAAGAAGGAAAAAAGACATCTATACCGATCACATGCAGGCAACACAAGATCCACAGATCTACTATCAACCTTAAAGCGGAACTAATGAGAACAAAACACAACCATGTTAAAAAAATTTTGTTTAAGATCCACTTCCATAAATAATCTATTCTAATTTTCTGCAAAATAACTCTCAAGAGTATCAGTCAGCAACAGTTTCTTACTAGCAAATGAGACTAAAGAAAATACCCTTACATTCTGCTGAAGTGTCCAAGTTTTCCGTCGTCCCCTTCACCCCACGAAAACACTTTTCCATCGACAGTTAAAGCCGTCGCGTGCCGGCCACCTGCAACAGTCAGAGATGTGCAGACTGCTGAAGGGCAGGGTACAGACAGCGCACAGCGCACTCCCTATGCCGCCTGGCATGTAGCATGCACCTGCTGAGTGTGAGCTGAGTAAGTGAGTAACTCAACAGGACCAATGGGTGGGTTATCAGCAAAGCTTTCTGGGTGACATATGCGCTGAACAAGTGAATTTTTACTAAACTACAAATTTTAACTCTATAAAGAATTCGCAAAGAGGCAGAATAATTCTGATTATTAATGGGGTTCCCATGATGTTAAATACATAAAAAACCAAAATTTAGATGAAAAAAGTAAAACTAATTTGTGATTAGGTAAAATGTAAAAATAGTGTCAATTTCAGCTATTGAGAAATACACCTCAAAAGTGAAAGTATTTAGTCATTTGCAAGGAATGCATTATATCTACACTTCCAAAACACATCAGCTTACGCTCTTTCCCCAGCAAGGAATATTCTCAAAGTCCTTACAACCCGCCTTAGGATTAAAGGCATGACCATCCTTACACGGAGTTCCTGCCAACTCCTGGGCTGAGACCATCACAGCAGACTCATTCGCCCCTCTTCCTCACCAACAGAAGCCCTATGTTACCAGAGCGACAATGTGCTCAGCTAAACACCACTTCCCAGCTGCCTCGGCCCTCAGGAGATGGTGCCTGAAATGAGTGGAGCTTCGGAGGGGCCCTGGAGAGGGGCTTGGACGGGAGGGCACGCTGTATGCTGCTTGCCTCTTCTGCCAGGCCCGGGCCTGGACTCTGGGGGACAAAGCTAGTCGAAGACCATCTTCCCACAAAGGACACAGCCCTGCTGAATGGACTCTGACCCCACCTCAGGACTTTCACAAAGGAGAAGAGTAAAACTCAATATTGCTTAAGCCACTATCATTTGGATTTCCCGTTTTGCAGGTTACACCAAGCCCCGTTCAGCACAGGCCTGCACCGAGCTTTGTGTCTGTTTTGATTTTGTTCCTCAGAAGCCTAGCACAGTGCTTCCAAAATAAACGCTCCCTGCACTGAAACGGTGGTTTTCTTAAAGGAATTTTTCTCATCTCTTGGGTTCATAGATACTTTTGAAAACCTGAAGAAATTATAGACCCTTTCTCAGAAAAACAGCCTGCTTTCAGGCAAAGAACTTTATTTAGCAGCAATGATTAAATTCTAGGCCACTTAGAGATTTACTCTATCCAATTTTTATTCCTACTGAGTAAAAACTTAAAAAAAGAATGTGAGGACACCTATGAAGGCCGTGGTCAACCTACAGCAGGAGCGACAGGCCGTCCACACAGGCCTGCTGGTGCTTGGTGTGTACCTGAGTGAACGGCCACCTTCTTGACCATGTAGCTGCTGAGAGCTGTGATCTGCCGTGGGATGGGCACCGTCCCGCTGGAGATGCCCAGCCCCAGCCGGCCATTCGTGGCTTCTCCACAGGCATACACCTTCCCTTCCACAGTCACTGCAAGGAAAGACAGCCAGGAGAGGACTCACTTTTCACAACAGTAAAACTTTTTTTTTTTTTTGGTGCCAAGCGTAATTTAAACATTTTTTAATATTAGAATAACCATACCTGCAAACAAACTTTTAGAACCACCGGCCACCTGTACCACATTCAAAGCAGATAGTGTCTCAGAGAATGAAGGAACCTTTATCTAGAACAGAATTTTTTTTAAGGAAAAAAAAAATTTTACTTGCATGTTTAAAATTGTAAGTTACCTTATTATATGACACAAGGAATTAGTCACACACCACATAACATTTCACACCACAACAGTCATGTTGTGTGTGTACAGTGTACATCACAACTGTGGTGTACAGTCATACACCACAACAGGCTACACAGACAATGGCAGTCCCATTCCATCACAACAGAGCTGAAAACTCCATACTGCCTAGTGATGAGCTGGCCGTGACGGCGTCACAGCATGACCTGTTCCTCACACGTCTGTGGTGATGCCGGCTGGATATGAACAATCCCTAAAGCCTGACAGTATCACAGAGGACTGCTGCTGGATTATTCGTTCACTACCTGTACTTTCTATCATTCTGTTAGAGTGTATTCCTTCTGCTTTTTATTTTCTGACTGTAAGCCTGAGGCCGGTGCTTCGGGAGGGATTCTGTCACAGGAAAGGACAGCTAGCTCCCAGGGTGTTACTGCCCCAAAGGCCTTTCAGTGGGACAAAACGTGGGTGTGAAAGAGAGTGACAGTAATGACCCCAGCTAGGCTAATGTATGTGCCTGGGTCCTAGTTTCAATAAAAAAGTTTAAAAAGTAAAAGAATAAATGTTAAAAGAAAGCTTACAGCATAAGCGTGTAAAGAAAACATTTTTGTATAGAGATGTATGATGTGTTTGTTTTAAGCTAAGTGTTACCGTAAGTCAAAAAGTTTTCTGAAAGGTGAAAAGTCCATAAAGTTAAAGTGAAGTTACAAATTATTTATTACTGAAGAGAGAAAAACAGCCGAAGCATAGTGTTTCTACAGTCTACGGTAATGTGCAGGAACGTCCTAGGCCTTCCTATTCACACACCACTCACTCACTGACCACCCGGAGCAACTTCCAGTCCCACAAGCTCCGATCTTCATGCTAAGCGCCCTGTGCAGTGTTCCACTGCTCATATTTTACACTGTATTTTTACGCTACCTTTTCTATGTTTAAATACACAAATGCCATTGAATTACAACTGCCTACCATATTCAACAGAGTAACACGTTGTGGCCTAGGACCGACAGGCTACAGCACACAGCTGAAGTGTGTAGTGGGCTACACCATCTACGTTTGCGTTAAGTATACGCCATCATGTTCCAACGCTGACAACATCACCTGACCATAGCTTTCTCAGAATGTATCCCCATCATCAGGTAGTGCGTGACTGTACTAATAATATGTATGGTTGTATTATCTCTCAGAGATTCACACTAAAGTATTTTAAGAATGAAATGATACATTGTGATTTACTTTAAAGCAGAGTTGGGGGGATGGGAGGATAAGGACAGGAAAACATAGGCAGCTGCTGGTAACTATGGAAGCTGGTACCAGGGACAGGAGGGTTCAAGATGCCACTCGCTCTACTTGGGTGCATCTGAACATTTCCATAATAGAAGGTGAAAAATAAAATACAGCTGGTCCTTTATATCCATAGATTCTGTATCCATGAATTCAACCACCCACGGGCTGAAAATGTTTTTTATTGCATCTGCACTAAATATGTACAGACATTTTTGTTGCCGTTATTCCCTAAACAACATAATATAACAACTAGTGACACACCATTTACATTGTATTGGGTATTCTGAGTAATCTGGGAGGTTGTGCACAGGTCGTATGCAAACACTACACTGTTTTACATCAGGGACTTGAGCATCCACAGATCTTGGTATTCACAGGAAGTCCTGGAACCAATCTCTCTCTGCTCAAGCTGCTTCACCCTGAAGAATCTCAGGCATGAAGCACCTGGAGGGCAGGACCACAACTTGCTCATCTGTGCACCACTGTGGCCTTTTTACACATTATTTTGTAATAATCAAAAGCATTTATTGTAGGGAGGGAAGGAACATCTATTGATAGTCCATAATTTTCATCTATGCACTTGTCAAAACTTTTCAACAGTTTATTTTCCAGTTCACAAGACTACAATAAAACAATTATACCTAAGTGCAATTTTTCAAGGAGAGAGACTTCTCAGAAACTGAATTCGATCATGTATGTTAGACTGTGTCAAGAAACAGTTTCAAAACGTCGATTTAAAACCCCACATTATAGAGTGAAGTGATCACAAAACTTCACAAGGTGTGGGTGCTGCTGACCGCCCCGCCCTGCTGGTCTCAGAAGGCAGGTCATACCTTGGAGCCTTTCAGCCCGCCCAGCTGGTCCTTGTCATTCAGGCCCCACACAAACACTTTGGTTCTTATCGTAGCTGCTGATTCCAGCCCTGCAGCCTTCTTTCTAATGAGGCTAACCAAAGGGGGGGAAAAACAACAGAAATAGAGGTTATTCAGCATCAAACATTTTAAAAATAAACAGAAAAGCAACCTCAAGCAGTCGAGGTTTTATGGTTACTTTCAGAAACTCTTAAAATTTTGCTGTAATAGAATAAAACCTCAAGTATGTACAGGAGTAAGTGCTCTGGAGGGTCAAATTTTCTAGACACCACCACACTTCCTTTTAATATCAGCACTTAATTTCAGCTCTTATTTTTTATGGAAAATGATGGCACTCTAGGCATTCTCTTTCATCTTAAATACCAACTTGAACACGGGTGGGAATCGTTCCAAGTCACAGACGCAGGTGCATAGCTCCTACAGACGGTACTGTAGCGACACAGAGGAAACCTTCCCAGGAGCCACACCGGGACTGGCCTTGCGGCAATGTCCCTAAACCCAGCCATCTGTTTGGCAAATTATATTCCCACAGAAAGAATAAAATTGATGTGGCCACATGACCATGCAGATACTTTAGTACAGACACATGTCGTGATGTAAAATGCATCTCTTCCTTTATACCCTCTGCCCAGGACACCTGCCGGAAGCACCTCATCACTAGCTGGGCTAAAAGTCCTCAACTCCTGTCCTTCCCAGAGGGCTTGCTCCTTCCACCTTGCTCATCTATCTCCTGACCTGCCCTCCACAGGTTAGGAATTTTATTTATTTTTTGTTTGTTTGGAGACAGTGTCATGCTCTATCACTTGGGCTGGAATACAGTGGCACAATCACAGTTCACTGTAGCTTCAACCTCCCAAGCTCGAGCGATCCTCCCACCTCAACCTCCCAAACAGCTGGGACTATAGGCATGCACCACCATACCCACCTAATTTTTGCATTTTTTTGTACAGATGGGGTCTCACTATATCACCGAGGCTGGTCTTGAACTCCTCGGCTCAAGCGATCCTCCCTCTTCGGCCTCCTAAAGTGCTGGGATTACAGGTGTAAGCCACCACACCCAGCAGGTTAGAACTTTAATCAACAGCATCCAAAACACTCCAATTCTTCCAACTTGAGAAAACTACATGGACACTGTTAGGTTTTCAGCTGATGGTCTGATCTGCTGCCAAGGAACAACTTCCTTTGTGTTTGGGGTTCTCACTGTTATGTTTGCTTTTACTCTATTTTTATAAGCTAGGGTAGATGCCCAAAGGCACCAGAGACTGGTTTCTGTCTAGATACATACCACACTTTTTTCTTTTTTTTTTTTTTTTTTTTTTGAGACGGAGTTACGCTGTTGTTACCCAGAATGGAGTGCAATGGCATGATCTCAGCTCACCGCAACCTCCGCCTCCTGGGTTCAGGCAATTCTCCTGCCTCAGCCTCCTGAGTAGCTGGGATTACAGGCATGCGCCACCATGCCCAGATAATTTTTCTACTTTTAGTAGAGATGGGGTTTCACCTTGTTGACCAGGATGGTCTCGATCTCTTGACCTCGTGATCCACCCACCTCGGCCTCCCAAAGTGCTGGGATTATAGGTGTGAGCCACCACGCCCGGCCACTTTTTCCACACATTATATACTAATATATATTCACTTTAAAGGTTCAGAGTTTCACGTTTTGGAACAGAAGTGAAAAACTCTTTCATCTGATACCAGGCACAGGTGGGCAAGCATATGCACAAAATATTGAAATACCTTGTGACACATTTTTACTTAAAAATATGTATGGGGGGCCAGGTATGGTGGCTCACACCTATAATCCCAGGATTTTGGGAGGCAAAGGCAGGCAGATTCCTTGAGTCCAGGAGCTGGAGACCAGCCTGGGTAACATGGTGAAATCCAGTCTCTACAAAAAAAAAAAAAAAATTAGCCAGGTGTGGTAGCACACACCTGTGATCCTAGCTACTCGGGAGGCTGAGGTGAGAGAATCACTTGAGCCTGGGAGGTGGAGGCTGCAGTGAGCTGAGATGGTATCACTGCACTCCAGCCTGGGCAACAGAGCAAGACCTATCTCAAAATATATACATATATTTCCCATAATTGTGTGTTTTTCTGTATGCATATGTGTGTGTACACATATATATATGAAACCAGGACTGATACTCAAGATACTTAATGTCTGGTACCATGTAAGTATCAACCAGCCAGAGTAGAGGCCAGCTGTACATGGTCAACATGGGAACATCCCATTGGGTGCCAGTCCTATAGGAGACTGCCTGGGCCATTCACTCATCCTGAAGTTACTGGCTAATTAATGAGATCTTACCAGAAAAAAAAATTACATTCAAATATCTAGCTTTTCTTTTGACAATATATTCAATTACATAAAAATTTTATCAATGAATAAAGCTGAAAACATTTTTGGCTATTCCACATATACATGTATTAAGAAATTTATCTGCCCAATTCATTTTAGCAGCTAGTAAGAAAATGCTTGTCTATAATCCTTTTATTAAAAATCCCAATAACTTCCTTAAGTGAACTGGTATTTTCCCTCTTTAATTAATATATATAGAGATGCAATCAGTTGGAACTATACCATATAACATATATTCTAGATAAGGTGATGTTACAGATACTATTTTCTTTCCAACTTCTACACAAAGGTTCTGAAATAAAACAGGACGGAATCCAAAGCCAAGATCACAGAGCCCTAGAATAACCTGATTGATTATCAGAGTTGCCACCCACTTCGGTCTACATAACGTGCTCAACAGCAGCACAGGGCAGTGCTCCATTGTCTCCTCATGTCACACACTGCAAAGCACTTGAGCACAGGGCACCTTGTCAGCAGAGTTCAGCCAGCACCGGCGACTTGCCTCCTGTGCCTATCGGCAGGGCCCAGGTCACACTAGCAACCCAAAGTGCCTTGGGAATGTTAACTACATATTCATTTATTTTGCATACCCTTTGACTTAGCAATTTCCCTTTCAGCAATTTATCTAGGAAAACACAATAGATATGAGGACACTGACTGTCCTCCATGGTTATTATCCTTTATTATCCAATGTTTGCTGCCAGGATGGTAAACGAGGCTTAGAGCAGCCCCTGCACATGCAAGTTCCAGACACATGCCTGGGAAATGCTCAAGCATGCAAAACCTCAGCAGATCCCATGCTTCTCCCCCGGGTTGCTGTTTTCCCGACCAGAAACGCCCTTGCCTGCCCACTCTCCTTGTCCTGACAGATCAATGCTCCAATGCAGACTCTCAAGGCTGCATGAACTTCCTCCTGCCTCTTACCAAAGCCGTAACATCACACTGATGCATGTCAGTTTGTCTTGTTTTATTTTGCACGTTTGCCACAGTATTGCCAGTATACTTAACTGGAAATTGCCTACAGTTGGTGTTCAAAAGATGTTGAATGAATAAATACAGTAACAGTCATCATCACAGTGCTCACACAAAATAAGGCATTGAGTAAATGAGAACAGTCCTAAGACAAAATACTGCACTCAAAAATTACAGATGATTTAATCATATGGAAATTCTGGAGATGGACAATTGTGGTGGTTGCACAAAAATGTGAATGTACTTCATGCCAATAAACTGTATGTTTAGAATAGTAACCAATATATATATTTCACTATAATAAAAAATAGAGCCGGGCACGGTGGCTCACGCCTGTAATCCCAGCACTTTAGGGGGATCACACAGTCAAGAGATCGAGGCCATCCTGGCCAACATGGTGAAACCCCGTCTCTACTAAACATACAAAAATTAGCTGGACATGGTAGTACGCACCTATAGTCCCAGCTACTCAGAAGGCTGAGGCAGGAGGATCCCTTGAACCCAGGAGGCAGAGGTTGCAGTGAGAGCCGAGATTGCGCCACTGCACTCTAGTCTGATGACAGAGAGAGACTTTGTCTCAAAGAATAAATAAATACGGAGCGAGACTCTGTCTCAATAAATAAATTAATACAGAGCAAGACTCCGTCTCAATAGACAGATTTCTTTAAAGTTAATGATAAAATACTCAGTAAAAAAAAGGGCTTTAAAATATACCATATAACTTCCATAGGAAAATACATTTAGGAACAGAAAAAAAGGAAAACTACAAAGATATACCAAAATAGTAACAGTGACATTTCAGGTAGAAGTATTAAACATTTTCATTTCCCTCTTTTGATGGTGTTTTCCTAATTATGTGTCTCTACGTTAAACACTTTCCTTAAAAAAAACTACAATTTTTGAAAACAACTAAAATGTACCATTCTTGTGGAGATAAAACGACTCTCAGTATGAGACACACAGTAAAGTACGGTTACCTTTTTTTTTTTTGAGACGGAGTTTCGCTCTTGTTACCCAGGCTGGAGTGCAATGGCGCGATCTCGGCTCACCGCAACCTCCACCTCTGGGGTTCAGGCAATTCTCCTGCCTCAGCCTCCTGAGTAGCTGGGATTACAGGCACACACCATCATGCCCAGCTGATTTTTTATATTTTTAGTAGAGACGGGGTTTCACCATGTTGACAGGATGGTCTCGATCTCCTGACCTCGTGATCCACCCACCTCGGCCTCCCAAAGTGCTGGGATTACAGGCGTGGGCCACCACACCCGTCCTTAAATGGTTACTCTTGAAAGTGAGGATCTGGTGATGTGGCGGAAGGTAAGTGAGCACCTGTAACAAACAGCTCTCACCTTCCACTGCTGCCTTTCTCATCCTCCTCCTCTTCATTATCTGAAGCTAAGAAAGGAACTGCAGCCAAATCTTCCTCCTCTGCACGGATCCGTCCCAGCAGGATGAGTCCATGGATTTTACAATCAATTCCTGAGCTCCTGCACTGCTTTATGGCAATTTCAATATACCTGTGATACTAGACACAAAAACAATGATCTACAGACTTTGTGGAAACAAGCATATTAAGACTCTAACTGGAGGGCAGGAGGTGTGAGGCATGAGGACTGCACACAGTTAGAGCTCCTTTACTTAAGTTCTGGGAACACCATCTGAGTGACTCAAAGTTAATGCAGCCACACTGGAGTAATGTTTACTTCAAAAGAAGTGATCAACTCATCTACCTAAAGCATGAAACTGTGATTTTCTTCGTAAAAGTTTTAAATAGGGTAACAGCCTTCCTGAATCACTACCAACTCTTCTGTCTTAGAACTTTCTTAAACCACGATGCCTTAAGTAAGAGATTAAATGTCAAGTAGTAACAGACCCTTCATCGTTTTTAAAACATAATACATATTTGAATATACAAAAATTAGAACAAACAGTAGGAAGAACTCCATGACCCAGCTCAACAGTTGTTAAAATGTGACCAATCTTGTTCAGATATGGATTACCATTAAAAAAATTCCAAGCATTATGTTGTTTCAAAATTTCAGTATGTATCACCAAATTAAGGAGGTTTTGGGGTTTGTTTTGTTTTGTTTTTGAGACACAATCTCGCTTGTTGCCCAGGAGGGAGTGCAGTGGTGTGAGCCAATGATCTTGGCTCACTGCAACCTCCACCTCCTAGATTCAAGCCATTCTCCCACCTCAGCCTTCTGAGTAGCTGGGATCACAGGCATGTGCCATGACGCCTGGCTAATTTTTTGTATTTTTAGTAGACACAGGGTTTCATCATGTTGGCCAGTATGGTCTCGAACTCCTGACCTCTGGTGATCCATATACCTCAGTCTCCCAAAGTGCTGGGATTGCAGGCATAAGCCACTGCACCTGGCCAGAATTAAGGAGCTTTTTGAAAAACATAACCACATTACTATTATCACAGCAAAAACAATTAATTCCCGTATCATCTAATGTGCTATAGTAATCAAACTTTTCTGATCATCTCACGTCATTTTATTGTTGCCTGATTCAAATCAGAACACAAGCAAGACCCAACCTCCTCCCCCTGTTCTGCCTTGGCCATGCATTTAGTGGAGCTGGTCTATCTGTCCTGAAAATGCCCCACACCCCACGTGGCAGACTGCATGCTTGTCGTGGTACTGACAACAACATTCCTCTATCCCTGTAGTTCATGTGAACAAAGAGGGATGCGTCTGGAAGCACACACTAACGATTACTTTTTATTGTCGACACTAGACCTGATCACCCTCAGGATCTACCATTCCAGAGGAAATCCAGGTTGACCGCCACCACAGGGATGCAAAAGCCAAGTTGAGAATATAAAGAATGCTACAGGAAAACAATTACCCAGTTTGTTTTTCCTTTAGCAAGGAAAAAAACAAGAGAATTAAGACTTCCACACAGTGTAGAATGCCAGCATCACCTGAATCATGATTCACAAAAACCACCTGCAAAAGGACATTTACAAGGTAACTAGACAATCTACACACTGACTGGGTATTACTTGACTTTAAAGAGTAACTGTTAGAGGTGTGATACCGGGATCAGGGTTACTTTTTTAAGCCCTGTTAGAGATGAGTACTGAAGCAAGTGCTATTGACATAAGATCAGGTCTAGGACTTGCTGGGGCAGGGAAGTGAGGTGGGAGAAAGTCAAACATGACTGGCAAAACATTGATAAATGTGGAAATTGGGTGGCAGGTTTGTGGGGTTTCCAGCATACTTTCTATTTTTGTTTATTTACGTGTTACAAAATCCCCAGCCGGGCATGGTGGCTCATGCCTATAATCCCAGCACTTTGGGAGGCTAAGGCGGGAGGATCACCTGAGGTCAGGAGTTTGAGACCAGCCTGGCTAACATGTCTCTACTAAAAATATAAAAATTAGTTGGGCGAGGTGGTCGACACCTATAATCCCAGCTACTTGGGAATCTGAGGCAGGAGAATTGCTTGAACCCAGGAGGCAAAGGTTGCAGCGAGCCGAGATCACGCCACTGCACTTGCGCCTAGGTGACAGAGCAAGACTCCGTCTCAAAAAAAAGAAAAAAAAAATCCCATAACAAACTATTCATACAGCAAAGGCCATGCTTAAGACTCAGCGGCTCCACAGGAATGATATATTCCAGCTCTTTGGTGGATTGGGCATGCAGGTTAGGTCAGGAGTTTTCCATTTACTCAAGACAATTCATATTTCTCATGTACATGACATACACTAAATATCACAGGATGAACCGTTTTGAATTGAAAACTTCTCGGATTAAGTAAAGATATATTTTATGAATGATAATCTCAGTTGTTGATTTAATTAACTGTAGTTATTTGTTTGGTCAGAGTAAAAAGAATACTCTGAACTATATAACTAAGGCACTCTACAGCCTGTATTCAGTTTCAATGCAGTAAGTTACCAGTAAAATGCATTAAAATTCAAGATTTTTTTTTCAGAAAAATTCGATATTATCTTTCACTTTTATAATCTGCCAATTTCTTCAGTTATTAGCACCACTGGTATTGACTATAACAAATCAGTGTATTACGAAATACACTGAGCCAGTGAGGTTCAATGGCATTCCAGAATAAATGGTGACTACAGTGATTGCATTATATATTTCAAAGTAGCTAAAAAAGAGGATGTTAAACATTCTTACCACAAAAAAGTGATAAACATTTGACGTGATAGATATATTATTTAGCGTGATTTGATCATTCCAGAGTATACATGTAATAAAACATCAGTGTTCTCAAAAAATATATACGAATTATTACAAATTACTATTAATTAAAACTAATACCTTTTAAAAAATGAATGGTAAACTGCAATTAATAATTTAAAAATAAATTTATCTGTTATAAACTTAGAATACAAAAATCAACTATTTGATATTTTTATACACTATCATTATAATTAGTCCATACAAGACAACAGTATAGGCAGTACAAATATCTGTCTTAATTTGTCTTATTTTACATATACTTGCTGTATTAAAATAGTGCTGACATTTTATGTGGAAAGGTTTACTGAAAATTTGAGAGACAGAATTGCTCATCTGTAGTATATGGGTACTATTTAAAAGAACATTCACTGATTCTCTCAAACTTTTCCAGACGGTGACCTGAGATGCCTGACGACAACTCTGCTCGGTAACCTGCTTACCAAGGACACCTTTGCCACCAAAGAGAGTCAGGACGAAATCTGTTTCCTCCTCAAGCTGATCTGACAAGCCGCAAATTCAAGTTGTGTAAAGTAGGTTCTATCTTTTAAAGTGGCAAATTTCAAAACAGATACAACCAATTATTTTAAGGGGGGCAAACTGGGCTAAATCCTAGTACAGAAATGGCCAAGTCAGCTCCGTTGTCATCTGTAAATCATCCAGATGGAATACTACCATTGCTACTTACCTCTGTGCAGTCATTCAGAAGGGGCACTGTGGTGTCAGAAGGGTTAATATTGATTGTCTTTAGTTCAATAAGGTTATTTAAGGAATTTCCACCTAAGAGAAAACGGGTAAAGAATCAAACAAAGGCATCTTTATGACAGAAGGAACTTCTTTTTAGGTAAAGTAACTGAATTACCTGACACCACAACTAGGGATGGCATGTAGCTGCTGTCTGCGGGATCTACGATCATTTTTAATCTATGAACAAGAACATCAGGGAAAATCTCCAAACGAATCCAGTGCTTTAAAAAAACAAAAACAAAACACACGTTCTCAGCAAAATTCAGCTATATTTGCTACTCCAATGGTATCACTGAAGCTTGAATCTACATGAGGTTTTTTCAGTATAAAATGTGGCATGAGAGAGAATTTTCCCTCACCCTAGTAGCAGCAACAAGAATATTCTCCCCCTTTCTTTGATCTTTAGAGAAGAGTCTCCCTCTAAGCCCCAGGAACAATGTATTTAGAGACCCCTGACCAAGGGGGTCCTTTCATACCCATCAAGTGGGTGAGAGAAAGCAAGAGTCGCGATGGAGAAAGGCCTGTCCTCAAGTCCAACACGTGCCCGCAAGCTGCACCCACGTCTCCACGTCATCACGAAGGCACTCCAACGTGCAACGGAAATTTTTAAGACTATACTAGAAAAACCTTTAAGTAGAAGCAAACTGAATTCCTACATTTTATGCAGGAGGGGAGGAAAAACATCCTGACCACATCTGTTATCCCGTGGTCAGTTAGAGACAATCTGCTCCTCGCACTGTTTAAAATCTCGGACAATAAAACTGGATGGTATGAAATCACTTATAAATTAAAACATAAAATGAGCACTGACAGGTGGTTCAGCAAAACCTGGCAGGCCGCTCAAAGTTCCTTTTGAAAACGTATGGCGCGAAACCATGTGAGCGAGCCCGTGGCCGTGCCCTGTCGCACGCTACCTTTCCCTGCGACCCCGATGACTGCCAGCAGGGTTCGCTGCCGTCAATGAGACGGGACGCCTGGTTCACGGAGGACGACACGTTGAGGCTCTTCACCATGCGGGACCAGCTGTCCAGCAGCATGCCTGGCTGGCTGCTGTGGCAACGCTTCAGCTGTTTTCCAGAACGGCCACAAAATACCGCAGACTGACCTATGTCATGATGGTCAAAAAGAGAATTAACCCTTGCTGAACTGGGGAGAAGCACCATGATCAGGCAGTCAAGAATATTACATAGTGAAGAGCTTCTTAAAGAAAAACAGAAAGTTTCAGACTGAAAGGAGCTAATAAATGCCACAAATGGCTTCAAAAAACCTAGTCAAGATACATTACACCAATTTATGAGATGAGGTCCATATAATGCTATGATTTATTCTGCTAAAGTCTCCAAGGTCAGGGAGATAAAATCTGTCACTCATATTGTTTAAAATCTCGGACAATAAAATTGAATGATACGCAACTCTGCAACTTCGAAATAACTTAAAAATTAAAACACAAAATGAGTACTGACAGGTGGTATTTCCAAATAAATTTTTATTATACTATATTTCCAAACAGGATATAAATAAGCTGTGGGAAAAGTTCAATAAGAGCGCTCTCAACCACCATTCTTATTTAAAATGCTGTTATAAATATAAGACAAAAAGTAATTCTAAAGTGCTTCCACTTCCATTAATGGCAAATCTAGAATTCAACTGGCATTTTAAAACTTAGCTGGGCATGGTGGTGTATACCTGTAGTCCCAACTACTCAGGAGGCTGAGGGAGGAGGATGGCTTCAACACAGGAGATCAAGGCCACAGTGAGCTATGATTGTGACACTGCACTGGAGCCTGGTCAACAGACCAAGACTCTGCCTTAAATAAAAAAAATTTTTTTAACTGTTGTGCATCACCAGATCCTATCAAGGGAATAAAACAACAACTTACAGGTCAGGGGCAGTGGCTCATGCCTGCAATCCCAACAGTTTGGGAGGCCAAGGCAGGTGGATAACCTGAGGTCAGGAGTTCAAGACCAGCTAGCCAACATGGTGAAACTCTCTACTAAAAATCCAAAAATTAGATGAGTGTGGTGGCAGACACCTGTAATCTCAACTACTCGGGAGGCTGAAGCAGGAGAATCACTTGAACTGGGGAGGTGAAGGCTACAGTGAGCCAATATCCTACCATTGCACTCCAGCCCAGTGACAGAGTAACACTGTCTCACAAAAAAACAAAAACTTACAGAATGGGATAAAATATTTGTAAATCACAAATCTAATAGAGGTTTAATAAACATAAATAACTCATACAACTTGACATCAAAAATTTTAAAATAGGTTAAGGGCTTTAAAAGACATTTCTGGCCAAGCACGGTGGCTCATGACTACAGTCCCAGCACTTTGGGAGCCCAAGGTGAGTGGATCACCTGAGGTCAGAAGTTCCAGACCAGACCAGCCAACATGATAAAACCCCTTCTCTACTAAAAATACAAAAATTATTCGGATGTGGTGGTGGGCTCCTGTAATCCCAGCTACTCAGGAGGCTGAGAGAGGAGAACTGCTTGAATCTGGGAGGCGGAGGTTGCCGTGAGCTGGTATCGCACCAATGCACTCCAGCCTGGGCAACAAGAGCAAAACTCCGTCTCAGGAAAAAAAGGCATTTTCTCAAAAAGGGTATATAAATGACCAAAACACACATGAAAAGAGGCTCAAGGTCACTTGTCATTAGGGAAATTCAAATCAAAATCACAAGATACCACTTCTCACCTGCTAGCACAGTCAAAACCAAAAATGGAAAATAATGAGTATTGATAAGGATGTAAAGAGACTGCAACTCTCAGATATTCCTAGTGGGAATGTAAAATGGTACAGCCACTCTTGAGAACACGACCGGACAAGGTGGCTCGTGCCTCTAATCCCAGCACTCTGGAAGGCCAAAGCAGGTAGATCACCTGAGGTCAGGAGTTCAAGATGGGCCTGATCAACATGGTGAAACCCCATCTCTACTAGAAATAAAATAAAAATTAGCTGGTCATGGTGGCACACACCTATGATTCTGATAGCAGAAACAACCCAAATGTCCATTAACAGATAAATTAAATGTGATATAAGCTGGATGCGGTGGCTCATGCCTATAATCCCAGCACTCTGGAAGACCGAGGCGGGCGGATCACTTGAGGTCAGGGGTTCGAGACCAGCATAGCCAACACGGTCAAACACTGTGTCTATTAAAAATACAAAATCAGCTGGATGTGGTGGCACGTGCCTGTAACCCCAGCTACTCTGGAGGCTGAAACAGGAAAATCACTTGAACCTGGGAAGTGGAGGTTGCAGTCAGCCGAGATCACGTCAATGCACTCCAGCCTGGGCGACAGAGCGAGACTGTCTCAAAAATGAATGAATGAATGAAAATTAGCTGGGCATGGTGGTGCAGGCCTGTAATCCCAGCTATTCTGGAGGCTGAGACAGGAAAATCACTTGAACCTGGGAAGTGGAGGTTGCAGTCAGCCGAGATCACGTCAATGCACTCCAGCCTGGGCGACAGAGCAAGACTGTCTCAAAAATGAATGAATGAATGAAAATTAGCTGGGCATGGTGGTGCAGGCCTGTAATCCCAGCTATTCTGGAGGCTGAGACAGGAGAATTGCTTGAACCTGGGAGGTGGAGGCTGCAGTGAGCTGAGATTGCGCCACTGCACTCCAGCCTGGATGACACAGTGAGACTCCGTCTCAAAAAAGAAAAAAAAAAGGTGATATATAGATATAATGAAATATTATTCAGCCATTAAAAAGAATTAAGTTCTGACACATGCTACAATATGGATGACGCTTGAAGACATTATGTGAAACACAGAAGAATAAATCTTACATGGTTCCATCCAGATGAGGTATCTGGAGTAGTCAAATTCATAGAGAGCAAAGTTAGAATCAAGGTTACCAGGGGTAGGGTAGGAGAAACGGGGTTAAAGTGCTTAATGGGCACAGTTTCTGATGGGAATGGTGAGAAGTTTTGGTAATAGACAGCTGTGATGATTGTGCAACACTGTACTTAAGGTACTTAATACTCTGAATTAAAAACTTAGAAAATGATTAAGTGGTTAATTTTTTTTTTTTTTGAAACGAAGACTCACTCTGTCCCCAGGCTGGAATGCAATGGTGCATTCTTGGCTCACTGCAACCTCCGCCTCCCCAGTTCAAGCAATTCTCCTGCCTTAGCCTCCCAAGCAGCTACAGGTGTGTGCCACCACAACTGCCTAATTTCTGTACTTTTAGTAGAAGGTACAGAACATAGGAATTTTAAGTTATATATACTTTGTCCCAATGAAAAATATAATAAAAGGTATACAAAAAACCTCTCCATCTAACCAATTCCAAATGCCATGCATAAACACTTACTAGTTTCTTGAGATTCTTTGTTTCCTTATGGAAATAGGAGCAAACAAGCCTAGTTATTCTAATTCTTCCCTGATACCCCATCCCTAATTTTTTAAAAGCCAGCCAGTCATCAGAGGGTAGAACCATCACTCCGCCTCACTGTACTCACTCTACAGAGCTCGCTGTATACATATGAACCTTAAAATAACAAATTCCAATACACTGTGGTCCACAATAAGTATTTCATTCATAACATTTGGTGGAAGAGAGAATATAAACATTCTGCCATACCCGGTTCATTTATTCTGCCAAATGTATGCCTGGTATTGTGTTTTTTGGTCTTGAAACACGTTTCACAGAAATCAAAGTCATCACAGTTTCTGCATTTGAATCTGGAGCCATTGATAGGAAACATCTGACAGCCATCACACCTATTTGTAAAATAGTCATTGAGTTAGGAAAGGTCATTTATTAAACCTAATTCAACAGAAAACCATTCATCCCAAAGCAAATCTAGCAATCATAAAAATCACTCACGTAACCCCAGGATGAACACTGGGCACCAACTCCATTTCTGACAGCAAGCCAGTCCAGTGAGACTGCTGGGGAAAGTCGACAATGACATCTTTCCCATTGGCACTGAAAGCTGGGACACAACAGAGATTACCTGACACATCTCCTCTACCAACAAAAACCTCGACGTAGAGCCGCACCTAGCCACATCATACTACTCGTAGCTATTTTTTTACAAAGAGCATGTCTTTTAGAGATAGGTACTAAAATACTTATGGAAGAAATAATACATGATGTCAGCAACTGGTTTCAAAATAATCACAAGAAAGGAGCATGAATAATTCTGGCCGTGAGTTAACAACTGTTAAACCCAGGTAATGGGCACATTGGAGGTTCACTGTAAACTACATTCTTTTCTATTAGGTTTAAAATAAGAAATTTTGTTTCTTTTAAATTATGCCAAGTCAACAATTCCATATAATACCTTTGGTATCTTAGGGAATAAAACCACATTCATGATGTGAAGATTTCTTTTATCCTTTGATAAGAGCAAAGTGTCACTCAAAGCAAAGAAACTAATCTTATTTTTAAAATTTGTCTTGTTTTGATTTGCAAATACTTTAACCATCTCTTAAGCAAAGAAAAATGCTTAAAGTGAAACATTAAACAATCCATTTGCTCCTATGTAACATGAGAAGCTCTAAGAACCTCTATCCACCTGGGAGCCACCACAAATTGTGGCCATTTTCTAAGCAATTTCATGAAGAGAGAGCTTTCCACAAGGTTCAAACAAACAAACAAAAAATCTCTTTGTGGCATCAAGAGTTCATAAAATCATACACATACTTTTTTCTCATGCAACTGTTAAAACAGACATAGTATGCCTTTCAAAGTATGCCACGGATTCGATTTGGAATCTCAATAGTATCGTATTAAATATAACCTGAGAACTGTTTCTCAGGTTCTTGGGGGAAAAAAGAAGAAAGAAAAAGAGCAGAGCAGTCCTGACACTCGAGACCTGGCCTGTCAATGTCAACGTTAGGCCCTTTCACAGAACCACTGACAGGACAAGCCTACAGAACACCAACATCAGGTAAGGCCGCTCTGTGACTGATGAATCAAGGCACAACAAAAACCCCTCCTTAACCATGTACGAGTATGGTCGAATCCAAGCCAAATCACAAAAACCACATATTCCCCCATCCTGGTGACAGGAATGACTGCTTCCTTACCAAACGTGATTTCAGCCTGGCTCCATTCTTTCTGCCTGCTAGGCAAATTTATCAAGACATCCTACCTCAGAATTATCCCTGCTTCCTCAAACCCTCCCCCAAATATCCAACATCAACTTCGTTAGTCCTTGCTCACACCCTCCAATGGAGATACCCATTCCCCAAGGTAAGTGTTTCCCTGCACTGCAATGAGTTAATATTAATAAATCTGACTTTTTCACTGCAGGCGAGTTCTCCTGTGGTCTTTGGGAGAAAGCACTGACACACCATCTCTTTCTTCACACTTGTTTTTTTTTTTTTTTGAGACGGGGTTTCGCTCTTGTTACCCAGGCTGGAGTGCAATGGCGCGATCTCGGCTCACCGCAACCTCCGCCTCCTGGGTTCAGGCAATTCTCCCGCCTCAGCCTCCCGAGTAGCTGGGATTACAGGCACGCGCCACCGGGCCCAGCTAATTTTTTTATCTTTAGTAGAGACGGGGTTTCACTATGTTGACCAGGATGGTCTCGATC
>CM052653.1:146290267-146340236 GCA_028533165.1 Leontopithecus rosalia
CGCAACTGCAGTATGCGAGTACAGAGAGCCCACGGGAACACGGGATGGTGGCCTTCCATACTTGTAACTGCAGTATATAAGTTTAAAGAGCCCACATTCACATATGCATTTTTCATGAGTTCCTAAAGCATATTAGAAAACGACAAAGCGAAGTTTTACTGTTAATGCAGAGCCAATATTTGGTGGTGAAATAACTTTCCTGTTTCAGCAAACAGAGAGCCTAGTAAATTAGCTAAGTATCAATGTCCATTAAGGAAAACTTCCTAACAGCCCTACACAAGCAGTCAGAAGGGCTCGATAGAGCAGAGAGAAAGGCATCCCCGCACCTAAACCAGGCACTGCGACGGTGGTCACAGGCACCTGTGTTTTATACCGGCCAGAAACGACACAGGACTCTAATATACCATTAAATCAACCATCAACTATTCAAGGGTCAAATAACCATGTGAGGGTTAAACAAGGTATCAAAAAACAAGAGGAATAAAAGAGTATTAGTTAGGAAACACATTGCGATGAATCAGTGAACACCTGAACCGCCAGTCTCTGCAGCTGGCACTCCCCACCTACAGCACCACAGCACTGCCCTGATCTATCTGCACTCTCTGGCCCTCGTCCCCAGCTGCTGTCATAGCACTGACTTGCTATTTTGTTAAACTGAGCTTGCGAGGAAGGAATCAGGAAGAAACCAAGGACAAAGTGGAGTCCTCCGGTGCTCAGGAAGTATCAACGCCTAGGGGTTTGCAGCCAAGTCTGGGTAACTTGGAAGTGACAGGTTTCATCCTAAGAGTTTAAACTTCAGAGCCATATTAAGATAAAGGGAGTCAGGGTGCACTGGACTAAGCCTTGGCTGATAATAACCACAAACTCTGGATTATTTTTTAAAACTGCTTGAAGGCACTGGAGAACGACTGAAGCAATCAGCAATAAAACAAGCACAACCCCTGGCCCAGGGAGGCTGACAGGCAAAGTGCACATTCAACCACAGACAGCAGCACGTTCCTGCACTGCAGGGGCTGGGATCCGAGCCTGCCAGAGCAACCGGAATGCGAGGGAAAGGGACCCTGAGAGAGAACCACAGAGGGAAATGTGCGATAGACTAACCACAAATCTAACGACTGAATCTAAACTGAAGCACCAGTGAAGAGCCCGGGCTGGGCACAAAGGGACCGCCGGAAGGCTGCAGGGCTCCCCAGCTGCCTGGGCTGAGCACTAAGGGACCGGTGGAAGGCTGCAGGGCTCCCCAGCTGCCTGGGCTGAGCACTAAGGGACCGGTGGAAGGCTGCAGGGCTCCCCAGCTGCCTGGGCTGAGCACTAAGGGACCGCCGGAAGGCTGCAGAGCTCCCCAGCTGCCTAGACTGAGCACTAAGGGACCGGTGGAAGGCTACAGGGTCTCCCCAGCTGCCTGGACTGGGCACTAAGGGACCGGTGGAAGGCTGCAGGGGCTCCCCAGCTGCCCAGGGCCAGCACAGCAACTGAGGCTCAAGCTCAACCAACTAGGGGTGGGAAGGAAAATGTTGAGGCCTCCAGCGAAACCCAGAAGAGATTCCAAATCCCCAGAATTAAGGATCCAGAACCAGGGTAAGGGCAACAGAGAACATCATTAGAAAGCCTAACACCAAGCTGCCTCAGGATGGAGGACTGCCAGGTACTGAACTGCCTGTGAGAAGAAAACTCCCCATTCTCCAGAGAAGGAGGCAGAACCCAGAGCCAATACAATGTAACATCCAAAGAATCCAGAATGAAATAAACATTCTCAGACACATGAAGAACCACCACCAATAACTGACCATAATCAGGGGGAAAAAACTGCAAAGAGCAGCAGACCAACAGGACCAGACATTAGAATCAGCAAACAAGAAATTCAACTTAACTATCACATGTTTTGTTTTATTTTTTGGAGATGGAGTTTTGCTCGTTACCCAGGCTGGAGTGCAATGGCGCGATCTCGGCTCACCGCAACCTCCGTCTCCTGGGTTCAAGCAATTCTCCTGCCTCAGCCTCCCGAGTCGCTGGGATTACAGGCGCGCACCACCGTGCCCAGCTAATTTTCGTATTTTTAGTAGAGACAGGGTTTCACCATGTTGACCAGGATGGTCTCGATCTCTTGACCTCGTGATCCACCCGCCTCGGCCTCCCAAAGTGCTAGGATTACAGGCGTGAGCGACTGCGCCCGGCCAGAAATATGTTTTAAAATGTCCAGTAAAAGATAAGATTTGGCCAGGCGCAGTGGCTCATACCTGTAATCCCAGCACTTTGGGAGGGGGATGGATCACAAGGTCAGGAGTTTGAGACCAGCCTGGCCAATACGGTGAAATCCTGTCTCCTAAAACTATGAAAATTAGCAGGGTGTGGTGGCGCACACCTGTAGTCCCAGCGACTCGGAGGCTGAGGCAGAAGAATCACTTGAACCCTGGAGGCAGAGGCTGCAGTGAGCTGAGATCGCGCCACTGCACTCCAGCCTGGACGAAAGAGCGAGACTCTGTCTCAAAAATATAAAACAATTCAAAAAAAGATGGATTTAAGGGGAGAAGAAGGGAACCATCAGAAGAGATCTAAAATTATAAAATGTGAGCCAAATGGAAATAAGAGACGTAGGAAATAGAAAATAAAGCACTTCTTGGATGGACGTAAGAACAGATTAGGCCCAACAAAGCACAGGATCTTGACCTTTCAAACAGATCCAGACAAACTAATCAAGCGAAACAAGGAAAAAAAAGACTTTCTATTAAACTCGTAAAAGGAAACTCCCTAATGGTGTAACAGATGTGTAATAGTATTTCCAGAAAAGAACAAAAAGAGCAAGATGGGGAAATGTAACAGTCAAAAGTCTCCAAATTTGTTAGGGAAACAAAAATCAAGCCAAAAATGCAAGCAGCTTAAGCAAACATCAAGGAGGACAGTGGGGCAGGCCACCACAGCGGGCCACCACATGGGCCGGGCTTAGTGAAACTGCAGAAAGCCAAAGAGAGCAGAAAATCCTCGAAGCAACCAGAGAAAAAAGACATTCCATACAGAAGAGGTAAGAACAACAGCCACCTTCCATCAGAATCCACGGAGCTCAACCGCGGAGGGTCCCTTTTTGGTGCAACAGCCCTTCCCAATTCCTGAAGGACAATTCTGCGTGGCCTCCGAGGCCTGCACACTCGGCACCTCTCACATGACTGCAGGCCCTGCACCACCACATGCTCCCACGTTGCCCAGCGCCCTCTTTCCATCTCTACCAGGGAGACCGGAAACACAACCAGGCCCTTGAAAATGAACCATCAACGGCTGGGCGCGGTGGCTCATGCCTGTAATCCCAGCATTTTGGGAGGCTGAGGTGGGCGGATCACAAGGTCAGGAGATCTAGACCATCCCGGCTAACACAATGAAACCCCGTCTCTACTAAAAAATACAAAAATTAGCCAGGTGTGGTGGTGCATGTCTGTAGTCTCAGCTACTCGGGAGGCGTAGGCAGGAGAATCACCTGAACCTGGGAGGCGGAGGGTGCAGTGAGCGGAGGTCGCACCACTGCACTCCAGCCTGGCGACAGAACCAGACTCTGTTTCAAACAATAAAAAAAATTAACCTTCACCTCAGAGGTTCCCAGACCTGAGAAGAAGCTGGAGTTCAGAGGAGCTCCTGGCCATCCTCCTCCGTCCCAGCCCACCCCCGTTTCCTGCTCTCTCCCTTTGCACCCCCGACCATCTTTCCAGCTCATTCTAGGACTGGGGGAGCCCTCCTATCTGCCCAAGGCAGTGGCTGCCTCATCTGGACTGTGCTCTCAGAAGGGCAATGCTCTCTGAGGGTTTCTGTTATGGTAATTTCTGACTACCAAACTGAGTACTGATAGTTTTATTTTTGTCTTTGATATACTATCCAGAATTTTTACGTATTATGCAGCAAGAAGATTTTGGAGCATCTCTAATCCTCCATGTTGCCAGCTGTGAAAGCTTCCATCCTCTTACACCCAGTCACATCACCTGCCTCTTCCACGGGAACGCCCCGTAGCCCTGCCATGCTCCTCACGGCTGCCCTCACCTGCTCCACAACATGGGGAGAGCTGAGAGCCTGGTGGCACCAGGGCACACCCGAAGAGGCTCCCGAGTGAGTGAAACAAACAAGCGGGTGCCACAGTCCTGATGAGCCGCTTTCAGTAATTCTACTTCCTGGAAAAAGATCCCTTCATGAAACTGTGAGCATTTCCCCCAGTCTGCATCTCGTTAGTATTTGTTAACAATTTACACAAATCCAAAATAAGGTTAAACTTCAACTCTCTCATTCTTTAACTAGTATGCACAAACATGGTTAAACCCTAATGAATCACTAGAATTATTTGGATACTATCATTTAAAATTCAGAACAGATCATTAAGAAAATATACGCGTAGAAAAAAATGGTTCACAATTTAGCACTCTGGATTAAAAATGGTCAAGGCTGCACAGCTGTACCTCAAGTTCCTGTTTATCAAATATGGCCTTCACGGGAGACGGCTGGGTGGCCGAGGCCAGCAGCTGCTGCAAGAGGATCATTGGGGGCTGCGGCCCTTCAGGAGATACATCGCCAAGGTCAGGTGAGGCCGCTGCTCCGTCATCTGAATTCAAAAACAAAGTATGTATAAGATTCTATTTTCAACTGCAAACGCCTCTTTACTATTAAAGAGAATACACTGAGCATGGTGAATCAGGTATGACTTCTGTCCCATTTAGTAACAGAAAATCAAAATCTTCAAGGTTCATACATCAAAGAAAAACTAAACTCTAGACCAGGCACAGTGGCTCCCAAAATCCCAGCACTTTGGGAGGCTGAGGCGGGTGGATCACAAGGTCAGGAGATTGAGACTGTCCTGGCCAAGATGGTGAAACCTCATCTCTACTAAAAACACAAAAATTATCTGGATGTGGTGGCATGTGCCTGTAGCCCCAGCTACTTGGGAGGCTGAGGCAGGAAAATCACCTGAACCAGGGAGGCGGAGGTTGCAATGAGCCAAGATCTCGTCACTGCACTCCAGCCTGGTGATAGAGCGAGACTCCGTCTCAAAAGAGAAAAAAAAAAAAGCTAGACTCACTTCCTGCTTTTGATCTCTGTCCTTCATTAGTGCCACTGTCTCTCAGAGCCAGCAAATGCTCCTTCCCAGATTTCTGTACTTGGTCCGAGATTCTTTCTTTTTTGAGATGGAGTCTCGCTCTGTTGCCCAGGCTAGAGTTCAATGGCACCATCTCAGCTCACTGCAAGCTCTGCCTCCCAGGCTCAAGCAGTTCTCCAGCTTCAGCCTTCCCAGTAGCTGGGACTATAGGCACATCCCAACACGCCTGCTAATTTTTGTACTGTTAGTATAGACAGGGTTACACCATGTTGGCCAGGCTGGTCTCGAACTCCTGACTTCAGCTGATCCACCCACCTTGGTCTCCCAAAGCTCTGGAGTTACAGGTGTGAGCCACTATGCCTGGCCTACACACTTGCTTTCTTGTACACTCACAGCTCCAGTAACCCTCAACACAGACACATCCCATATGCATATTTCTAGTCGTAGGTGTTCTAGCTAGGCCTTGTTCAGATCATTAAGTGACCCCGATTCCAAATGTGTCATGTCCTCGGGGTGACGGCTTTTTGTCTGTTATGAGTAGCTTTGCGTGCAGCCTTTAGGACGCTGTGTGACACAGCCCCAGGGAGATCCACTGCCCTGAAGCCACTTCACACAGCCCAGGTGCTCAGCCAGGTACTCACAGCATTTGCACGTGCTGGTTTCCTGTGGTGAAAATTTCAACTAGCTAGACCAGGTGCTGGAAATCTTTCTCTTAAAGGGCCAGATACTAAATAGGCTGATAGGCTGTACAGTTTCTGTCCCAACTACTCAGCTCTGCCCCTGTAGAGCAAAAGCAGCTGGAGATGAGGTGTGAACAAGTGTTGTGCCTGTGTTCCCTTTAAAATTTATAAAAACAGGAGCTTGGCAGTTTTGTCAGTCTAGCTCTGTCTGGAGTCCCTGTAGGGGTACGGAATGAGGAGGAATAAACAGAATGAGGAGGTAGAAAGTGCTTCCCCGATTGAAAGACCACTTTTGCAGGAACCTGCAAAAAAAGTGAAAGTGAAGAAGAAACACACTAATGCAGAAAAAAAGTTGGCAAACAGGGAAAGTGCTCTAGCAGTGCTAATTTAGAAGAAGAAATTCACCAGAAACAAGGGCAGAAAAGGAAAAAGTCTCATTCTGGTGTTAAAGTAGCAGATAGAAAAGTACTTGATAATGTAGATGACACAGTTGTAAGTCAAAGAAGGAAAATTCAAATCAACCAAGAAGAGAGATTAAAGAATGAGAGAACTGTGTTTGTCAGAAATTTGCCTGTTACATGTGATAAGAAGAAGCTGAAGTCGTTTTTAAAGAGTATGGACAAATAGAATCTGTACGATTTCGTTCTCTGATTCCAGCAGAGGGAACTGTATCCAAAAAGTTGGCAGCAATAAAACATAAAATTCATCCTGACCAGAAAAATATTAATGCCTATGTTGTGTTTAAGGATGAGAGTGCTGCCACACAAGCATTGAAAAGGAATGGGGCCCAAATTGCAGATGGATTTCGTATTAGAGTTGATCTCGCATCTGCGACCTCATCTAGAGACAAGAGATCGGTTTTTGTAGGGAATCTCCCTTACAAAGTCGAAGAATCTGCCGTTGAGAAACACTTCCTGGACTGTGGAAGTATCATGGCTGTGAGGACTGTGAGAGACCAAGTTACAGGCATTGGCAAAGGATTTGGCTATGTGCTCTTTGAGAATACAGATTCTGTTCATCTTGGTCTGAAATTAAATAATTCTGAACTAATGGGAAGAAAACTCAGAGTCATGCGTTCTGTTATCAAAACAAAATTCAAATCCACAATTGAAGAATGTCAGTAAACCTAAGCAGGGACTTAATTTTACTTCTAAAAATGCAGAAGGACATTCTAAAAGCTTATTTATTGGAGAGAAAGCTGTTCTCGTTAAAAAGAAGAAAAAAGGACAGAAGAAAAGTAGCTGCACTAAGAAAAAGAGGAAACAGAAATTACCAGCAGCTGCTTTTTCTTTTCCTGCTGAGTTGCTAATAAAAGTGCTATTATCTTCTTAAAAAAAAAAAGGGGGGGTACCCTGTAGGAGGGTAGCCTCCTGACTCAGGTCTGCTGTGACTGCTCACTGGGCTGAGCGGAGAACAGAAGAGCCAATTCAATTCCCAGGCTCTAATCTCCCAATCTCTACAACTGGGAAATCTTCATGTTCCCTGCAACCTCCACTATTTGACTGAATCTATACTTTCCATCAATTTCTCTCACCCTCAGCAGGTTTAAAATTAATTTCATAACGTCCTCTCCCCTTGCTTTTTCCTTTCTTTTTTTCAACTTTTCTCTGTTCAGTATATTACTCTCCTCCTAAGATTCAGAAACAAACCCAAACACTCCACCTTCTACTGGACTTGCTTATTTTTTTTCAAATGCACTATTCAGTATTCTCCCCTCATCTCAAGCCACATTCCATTTCCTGCTGGATCCCCACTTAGCTATTATCTACAAGACTACACCAACACAGTGACGGCACCCTCCTTCTACCAGAACCTTCTTTTCCTTTTCATGCCTTCCCCTCGTCACTTGACACAGGAGCAATTCTTCATCTCTGTCATCTCTGGTATCAGATACTACTGTACCTTACCAGCAGGTGCATCACCCGAAGGTCAATGCTTACCATGTGGCCCTGCCACAGCTTCCCAAGTGGGCCTCAAGTTTCACCCTGGTCTCCAAGGTACTCTGCAGCAGGACGTCAACCACCCATCTAGCTTCAGCCCCACTGCACATCGATAAACCCTGAACTCCAAGCAAAGCAGAGCTGCTCAACGTGTTCCCAAAGACTCCCCACTTTCACCCCTGCTCTTCCTGGCTCCACCACCAGCAGAGTCCTTGTCTGCTGGCATCTGTCTGCCACAGCCTCCAAAGGCCGCCTGTCCAGCGCTCAACTGCCATTGGCTCCAGACGCCTATGGAACCACTCACACCCCTCACCGCCCCCTGGCCCCAGAGGACGGACAGAGCCACTGCGTTCATTTCTTCACCTCATCCAAACCCGAGAGAGCAATGATCATAGACAGGAACTTCCCCCCAAAAGACTCAGCATGTCTTTCAAGGGTAGGTGATGGAAAAATATTTGTTTTTTTCTATTAAAAGTGATACAAGCTCATTACAGAAAACTAAATATAGAGAAATATAAAGAAAATTAAAACAGCCAAAATCCCATCAAAGATTACTGGGACAATACTGCGCTACCCAGATGAATCTATGGCTTATCTATAAACCGAGACATGCAGCAATGTGCTTTTCTGTTTACTTAGGTACCGTTTTCACATTTTCATGGCAATCAACATATAGTGCTGGCCCTCAGTATCCAAAGATTCAACAAACCATAGATCAAAAATACTCAGAATAAATAAACAGAACAAATCTTGAAAATACAAATTAAAAAGTACAGGGTAACAACTATTTACATATGATTTATATTTTTAAAGTATTTGGGAGGATGTGCGTATACTACACCATTTTATAGAAGGGCCTTACGCATTAGTGAATTCTGGTATAACTGGGGGTCTTGGAACCCATCCCCATGGATACTGAGTGAAGACTACTCTATGTATGTACCATCATTCTGAATGACACCGTATGACACTGTATGGATATGGATACAAAAGAATGGGTATTTCAGTGTCTACAGTTTTTCAACACAAAAACAATACCAAAACGGAAGCCAAAACAACATTGTTGAATACATTTTTTTTTTTTTGGAGACAGTTTCACTCTGTCACCAGGCTGGAGTGCAATGGCGCAATCTCAGTTCACTGCAACCTCTGCCTCCTGGGTTCAAGCAATTCTCCTGCCTCAGGCTCCCAGGTAGCTGGGACTACAGGTAGCCACCACTATACCCAGGTAATTTTTGCATGTTTAGTAGAGGCGGGGTTTCACCATGTTGGCCAGGCTGGTCTTGAACTCCTGACCACAGGTGATCCACCCACCTCAGCCTCCCAAAGTGCTGGGATTCTAGGTGTGAGCCACCACGCCCGGCCAGTGAATACATTGTCTTTACATGCCTTTTCGTGTGATAAATTCCCACAAAATGACTTGCTGGGTCAAAGTAGATGAATACATACATACATCGATGCATTTCAAAGCCTGACTCATATCCTCAAGCGCCCATTAGATGGCTACACCAACTTAAATTCCCAGCAGCGTGTTCATGGAGTGCTGCTGTGCATGTATTTGAAGAAGCAGCTGAGGGTCTTCTTGTTACAATACACATTCTACTGCTTTGGTATGGGTGCAGCCTGGGAGTGTGCCTTTCTAATACATGCCTGTGCGCCATCAACGTTGCTAATCCACGCGCCACACTCTAAATGGGAGGCATGAAAATACCTTCCCCCGCCTCCACCAGATGCCCTCAGTCTCGTCTGTCTTATAAGATGATGGTGATTTTATTCACAGGTGGTGCTTGCTGGGCGGGCCACGTGTCTTTCTCGCACATATTTAAGCCACCCACGTCCATTTTTATGAACTGACTATTCACATCCTTTGTCTATTTTCTACTGCCTTTCTAATAAAGCTCCAAGAACTTTGTATGCCTTTTCAGCTTTCTTATCTGCAAAAAAAAAAAACACAACCATAAAATACTTTTCAAAAAGACACCTGCGTGAACAGTCCCAGACTCCTGGACAGCCGGCTGAGACAGGATCTGCCGCAGTTTGTCCTGGTGGGAGAGCAGTGCCCGCCCCGCTTTCAGGATGTAGAGCTTCAACTGCTGGCGCCGCAGCAGGTCCAGGTCCACTTGTCCTACGGAAGGAAAGACTCAGTGGGAGTGCTGATGAGTAACACTCTGCCCTTCGGGAAGCTGCCGACCACACACACTGTCAGTGACAAAGGGCTCGCCTCTCCCAGTGTTACACTGGGTGCTTCTGCCTCGTGGGTCAATTAAACCGATGGGACGCAGGAGTCAGTGCTTTAACAGAGTCACAACTGGGTGAGCTATTATTAACATAATCAAATGTTCCCCAAGTTGCTGACGGTTCAGCCCCCTTCACACTTCTAAGAGTATTCTCAGAGAATGTCTGCTACACTAGCTTTTTAACTGAGGAAGACAGCAGCGATGCCCGAGTCTTATCCAATGGCAGAGGCCACAGGAGCACAGAGAGCACGGGGTTGGAGGGAAGGAGGGCTGCAGGTGCTGCTAGGGCACTGGCTTGACTAACTGGCAGACAGGTTTATTCACCACGATGGGAAGCGGCAGCTACCAGAGAAAGCCAGCTGAATTTCAGAAACGCTGTGATTTACATGCACTGCACCTCCAAGCAGAGGCACGAATGGGCAATCCAGAGTTGAAGGTGCTTACATCATAAATGCCGAAGCAGCAATCATAGGTCTGTGGGAGCAAGAGGGGAGAAAACTCAAGAAGAGTGGGCAGAATAAGACATAAGTAATGGGTGAAGCCACGAGGATTTCTAGGACATGAAGAATAAGCAGAAAGAAGACCTCCCTAGGAACACCGAAAGAAACTCAGGAGAGCTCCATTTTAGCCCAAAGGAAGGCAGAGCGAGGCAGGGTTACAGTCTCAGCCACCCTGAAGGTTAGTCAGGCAAGGTGGCTTCCAGGACAGAGAGCCCTGGATCAGGCAGAAAACAAGCCGGGAGCCATGCTCTAACAGGGTGACTGGGCCACAGGGCGCTGGGATGGTGAGGGGCAGGGAAGACAATACAGACTTCATTTCAGGAATAAAGGGTGACATTAAGAGGGTGTGAGCCATGAGGTTCTTAAAGTGTGGCTCAGAACATGGAGATGAAGGCTGACTTGAAAACTCATTACCCCGAAAACAGGGTTATACTCCCAACCACAACTCAACAAACAGTGAGCCCATGTGAACCCCAGGATGTCAGCAGGCCCGTGAGCTCACCCACAAAAGAACACAGTACAAACAACACTAGTTTAGGACGGCAGCTATTTCACAAGACGCACCAAATACTGACCTGCAAAGGCCTGTTTAGTCGATTTCTTTACTCTGTGCTTTTCTAACTTGCTTCCAGCCAGGTTCACCAACTGAGCCCAGACAGACAGCATGGGCTCTGTGAAGGGCAGGTTGTTCACATTAAAGGCCATGGCGGGGAGCTGGAGAGAACACAGAGGCTGTCAGCGGGCAGCCAATACCAATAACAAATGAAACGCTCTCAAAGCCATCAGAACCATGGGCTTCCTCCTGAAATGCCACACATACCCATACACCTTTTTTATAGCTGAGAATAATTATTTTAAACAACATTAAAGGCAACATGCAGACTTATACATTACATACCATCGACATCAACTTTTCTTTACAAACCTGTCAACAATAATCACATCATTGTCGTGGTTATTACTTTCTCAGGTACTTTCTATATATTCCAAGTTTTCTACAACATGTATATATTCTTATAATAAAAAATTTATTTCCTTCATAGAAAATACAGTCAGGCCATACACAGTGGCTCACACCTGTAATACCAACACTTTGGGAGGCCAAAGTGGGCGGATCACCCAGGTCAGGAGTTCGAGACCAGCCCAGTCAATATAGTGAAATCCTGTCTCTACTAAAAACACAAAATTAGTCAGGCATGGTGGCACGTGCTATAATCCCAGCTACTTGGGAGGCTGAGGCAGGAGAATCGCTTGAACCCAGGAGGTGAAGGTTGCAGTGAGCCAACAAGATTGTGCCACTGCCCTCCAGCCTGGGTAACAAGAGCGAAACTCTTACTCCAAAAAAAAAATATATATAGTAAGATTGCACTTGGGCTACAACAAAATAATGGAAACCACTCCTTTTCCCTGTGCATCCCCGATTCATAGGTGTGCATGAATGAATGTGCGACAGTAGCTGCCACATTAAGTCATGTCACTGAAAACAGCTAAGCATTTTCTACATGAAGAAAGGTTTTTTTTTTAAAGGAATCATGTTTAAGTTTTTTTAAAACCTGAGTTGTTCTATAAAAAGTAAACTTCATAAATTCACATTTTAAAATAATTAGAACCACCTCATAGATGCACAGTACCTTCTAGGCTGCTAAAGGCCTCTTTCATGGCTCTGAGGCTAAAAGACACACAAACCACTGCTTTCGATGCTCTGTGAGCAAGGCCCTGCTTACCAGAGAAGCCTAAGCTCAGGGGAGGGAGGAGAGGTGGTTTTCCTTCCTGGGTCAGGTAGCTTCCTGGAAGGCAAACCTCAAGTACCAGAATCAAGTTCTTTCAAGTGCTAATGTTGGAGCTGGGTTCTAGGGTAAAGCCAAATCCCTTTCATGCAGTAACTGAGTACAAGTTCACCCACCGGTTTCAGCTGATTCAACGGGCAAACGCGGCACATCCGCATGTCGGAGAACTGCACGGTGATTCTGCCCTTCGGGGTGATACGTGTCACGGTGCCCTCTCCAAACTCATCATGCATGACTTGGCCACCCAGGCGCAGGCGACCATCGATGCCCCCGATCACAGCCAGGACCGCCATGAGGCCCCCCACTTCAGGGTTCTCGGAGTCGGGGAAGTAGTCCTCTAACTGGGCCTAGTGCAGACGGCAAACAGCAAGCTCAAGCAGGGACACTCATGGAGCTGCCCAGTCCCTACGGGTTTACCGTTCAACCAAATTAATTCTGAGAACACACACCCACCCCTTCAGACGGCCTTCCTGCGAAGCTGTGGGTGATGGAGCGGAGCTGGGAGTTGATGTACTTGTTGATGAGTCCATTCCACTGCGTCAGGGAGTGCAGCACACGGAGCAGCGCCACCACCTCCTCCGCCAGCGTGCTGCTGTGGGTGGCGGTCAGCGAGGCCTGTGGACGTGCCCGGCGCCGCCTCGGTGTGGACTCTGAGGAGGAAACATGGGAGAAGCTGCTGCCCTGCTCTTCCCCAGGAAACAGGGAAGGGAGGCAGTTACCCACCTCTGAGCAATGGCACGTCGGAGGAGCAGGTAGTGAGCAAGCTCCCCAAGAAGCTGAACAGCTTCTCCACAAGGCACTTCATGTCCCTTGCCCTTTCGGTCTTGTCCCACGAGGGAAGGACTGCTTGCAATAAATGTACAGCTAAGATCTGAAAAAGACAATTTAAAATGGCAAGCATTAAAAAAAGTCCAATTAAGAAATTACAGATTGCTATTTTCTCTTGATTTTCTGTTCTCATAATGCAATGTGAAAATTGAAATGTGAAAGTCAATGTGAAAATCTCTCATAATCATGTGAAAATTTTGAGATTCATTATTACACAGCCAGGTAATTATATTCAAGTTGATGAGGGACTTTAGAAAAAAGCAACATGAGAGATGCATGTGTTTCTTTAATTAAAAAAAGCATTATTTTTAGTTTCATTCTTCTTAGGACAATTACACTATGAATCCTGTGAAGCAGATGAGAGAGTGGCTGCAGGATTTACCACCAAAGTTTAGCAACTTACCAAGTGTCGAAGACCTCTGCCCCTTGCCCCCAGAAAACCTACCCTGTTACTTCTAGACCATTCTGCACTTGTTACTGAGTAAAGGCCCACACTCTGAGGGCAGGGAACTTCGGCGTGTGATGCCTCTCTGAGAACCGGTTTTGCCCGGCAGCACAGTACCTGCCTCTGCAGTGAGGCGGCAGTGAAGGGTGCGTGCCCTTCCACGACCTTCATGAGCAGCGTGATCCACTGTGGGGAGCTGAGGGCGCCGCACACCTGCTGCGTGAGCGCAATGCTCCGCACAAACCCCAGTGTGCACCAGCTCCGGTGCTGCTCCCGGCACACCAGCCTGTTCGGAGAAGCTGCAGGAGGAAAACAGACGCTCTTGGTAACGAGTCCCTAAAGATAAATCATGAGTACAAACCTTATTTTTTCAATCAACTCATTATTATTATTATTATTATTATTTTTTGAGACAAAGTCTCACCCTGTTGCCCAGGCTGGAGTGCAATGGCGCAATCTCAGCTCACTGCAACCTTTGCCTCCTGGGTTCAAGCAACTCTCCTGCCTCAGCCTCCCGAGTAGCTGGGATTACAGGTGCCTACCACCACGCCCACCTAATTTTTGTATTTTTAGTAGAGACAGGGTTTCACCATCTTGGCCAGGCTGGTCTTGAACTCCTGACCTCATGATCCACCCACCTCGGTCTCCCAAAGTGCTTGGATTACAGGCATGAACCACTGCACCTGGCCTATTATTTTATTTTCTACAATAAGCTCCTTTACAAATACGTTGCACTTTGTAAATTAATTCAAACTAATTCAAAGGAATGGAAGGAGGCTTTTAAGTTAGTCCAAGAAACATTTCACAGAATTTTTCATTTTTTAGCGATGGGGTCTCACTATGTTGCCCAGGCTGGTCTAAAACTCCTGGGTTCAAGTGATCCTCTTGCCTCAGGCTCCCAAGTACCTGGGACTATAGGCATTTCTAAAACCTCCTAACTGTGTACTATAACTAGTTAAGGAATTCTACCTACCCATTGTTTCTAGGCAATAGGAAAGTTATCTACAATCCAAATAGCAGTAATTTGCAAGAGTACATCTACTGTATTTTTTTAAATCTCCTGTTTTAAATACCTCCATGATCTTGCTTCTATCTAATCTGCACCATAAGTTTCCAATCCAAGTTTAATACATGTGCATTAACAAAATGGGAAGTTTTCACTAGGTTTACAACATTGGATTCTGACACAAGGGGGTCCACTTCTGCTCTGCCCGGCTCCAGGCCTCCATTACTCCCTGAGCGGAGGCTGAGGCTCGGAGGCTGGGCCCTCCTGAGGAACCCCTCCCACAGCCCCACAGGATCTCCTCTGGCCTCACACTTCCCCCACCCTGCCCTCTTCCTTCAGCACACTCACATGCACTAACACACACTCACTCTGACACCGTCACACCCACATCCTCACACCCACAGCAAGTTACTCAGACACACTCATGGGCACCCACACACCCACCCTCACTCTCTCAGGTACACTCACACCACTGTCGCAGTCACTAACACACACACAATCCCAGTCACTCATGCACACACAACCTAAGATGCAAACTGATGCACACTCACAGATACTCTCACATACACTCTTACCCCTCCCAACGCATCCCAAAACTCACAACGGCACTCACACTCCTAAAGACACTGGTCACAACCGATGACTCACCCACTCACACCTGTACCCACACTCACACCCGCTTTCTCTTTACACTCATGCCTGTACAGTTAAAACCGCCCTCTCACTGACAGAAGCAAAACGCTCACATTCACTCACGTGCACTCACAGTAACAGGTCATGCATGCTCACACAAGGCACTCATACACGCTTACACCATGCTCACACTCGTGCACACTTACACTTGTGCCTGCCACCCACTCATACTTCCTCACACTCACCAATCCTGACTTAGTCTCTCATTCACACACCCAGTAATCCTGACACACATGCTCATGCCTCTCTCTTGCTCACCCTCACACACAGTGGCTCAAATGCACTGATCTCTCACACCCACGTCACCTGTATGCAGTCACCTGCCCACTCATATGCCCTCATGGACATACACACCACTCGCTTGAATGCATGCACACATCCACACACCCACACAACTCAAACACACCATGCTTGCAACACAAACTCTCAGCTGCTTGCCCATCAACCACTACCACACTCACTAAACACATGCAGACGCTCCGGCACACCACTAGCACATGCATGTCCTCACACACGCTCACACACACTGAAGCCCGCCCACAGACTCACCCACACCCACACGGGCTCACTCTCAGGCACATGCACGCTCACCCCACTCCCTCAGCTCACATTTCTCAAACTCACACTTCACACACTCAAGCACTTTCCAGAATAAACTGCTCCTGTCCCAACTTCACATACACTCGGAGCCTCAGAATATGATGTTATTTAATGAGGCCTCTGGAGACATCATTAAGGTAAGAATTTAGGTAACATCATGTTGGATTAGAGTCAAACAAACTCAAGGAAAGAGTCCTTTCAGAGACAGAAAAGGACAGGCAGAACACAGGGGCAGGGGCCACGTGATGATGCAGGCAGAGACTCCAGGCCAAGGAAACCTGGAGCTCCCAGAAACTGGACGAGGTAAGGAAGGGCCCTCCCCTAGAACCTGTGGAGGGAGCACGGCCCTGTCCACACCTGGATTTGGGACTTCTGGTCTCCAGACCTCTGAGAGAACAAATTTGTTGTTTCAAGCCAGTGTTATGGGTGGAATCCAGAACTGCAAAATTCACATGTTGAAGCTCTAACCCCTACAGTACCTCAGAAGGTGACCCTGTTTGGAAATGGGACTGCCACAAGCATAATGGGTTTGATGAGGTTGAACGATGCCCTTATGGAAAAGGGAGATTTGGAGGTGACACACACAAGGAGAACGCCAGGTGAAGGTGACAGCCGGGGTCGGGGGGACACTTCTACAAACAACGGAATGCCAGAGACCAGCAAACATGAGAAGCCAGGGCAAAGCCATGGGGCAGCTTCTCCCTCACCGCCCCCAGAAGGAACCACCCTTGATCTCAGCCTTCCAGCCTGCAGAACCATGAGAACTTCTACTGTGTAAGCCCTCGAGTTTGTAGTACTTTGTTACAGCAGCCACAGGAGACTAACCCACACACATCCACATGCACCCACGTGCACAACCAGACACCACTCCCTGGGCCCTCAGTCTCTCATTCCATACATGTCTTGTCCGTGGTTCCGCTTTCCACTAACATTCGCAGCAGGCCGCATAAAGTCTTGGTGGCTTCGCTCTGCATGAGCTCAGCGTGAACTCCCGCAGAGAGACAAAGAGTCTGCAGTAAGTTAACGGTGCTGGTGAACATCACTGCAGTGGGGTGAAGGTTCCTTTCCATTTGTTCGGCTTCTAAAGAAAATAACCAACATAACAAATTATATTCCCAAGTAAAACTGGAAGACAGTCTTTCGCATAATTTAACAGCTTTAATATTACATTCTTGTTTTCTTGCAGACTTGAATTTTAGAGCAGTTTCAGGTTCACAGGAAAAGTGAAAGTACAGAGACGTTTTCATTCTTTTTTTCTTTCAGACAGGATCTCTCTGTCACCCAAGCCAGAGTACAGTGGCATGATCACAGCTCACTGCAGCTTTGACCTCCCAGGGTCACACAGTCCTCGCACCCTGGCCTCCCAAACTGTCAACTTTTCTACTTTGGAAGGGGAAACAGATCTTTACAAGAAGAAGAGATGGAACTCAGGATGCACTAAATGTGCACCATAATCATTTCTGTTCATTTTCCTCAAGAACCTTTTAAATAATTTTTAAAACGGCATTGGCATATAACTCAGAAGCACTAAATGATTCCAAGGTGTCACTTCTTATCAGGTGTCAGAACCTGGTTTCTGATGAGCTAGCTATGGCCTGATGAGGACAAAGCACTGGCATGTGAAATGCGACGACCAGGTGCTCATGCTTCCAGCTTGGCTGGCTTCGGGATGAGGAGAGGTGTGGCAAATGAGGCCGCCCTCTGTCATGGGGCCACCCCTGCCCAAGCTCTGATGCCCCTATGGGGCAAGGCCCCAGACAGGGAGCCAGGCCTGCTTCCCGAAGGCAAGGGGGCCCAAGGGAGGGAGCAGCACCTGGTGTGAAGCAGCACACTGGAGGCCATCACCACATCCACCCTCTGGAACAGGGTTCCAGGTGCCACATGCATTGCTCCTGACAGCCCTAGGCAGCAGGCAACACCTCTGTTCACACCTGAGGGGCCGAGTCCCCAGAAGTGACGTGCCTGGGGTGGTGGCATCAGGATCCAAGCTGTGTGCCCCAAGCCCAGATGTGCGCTGCGGCCTGGTTTCTTCCAGCTGCTCTCCAGTGAGTGCACCTTCTAAGGTCTTGTGCTCACTGTCCTTTCTGAGCCTGAGGACACTGCACCCACGGTGCGCACCGCAGTGCCAGGAGGCAGCCCCAGCCTCTTGGATGGTCTTACCAAGCCCTGCCATGTGAGGCATCACACGTCTTTCAGGAACAGCTAAGGAATATCATGAAGCTTCCCTCCCACAACCTTGGACCTCCTCAGATAGGATCGAGCTTTCTTAGCCCGCCCCTGAATTCTCACCTCTGCTTCCCTAGCAGCCATAAAGTGCTGACTAGCTCAACATTACATGAAGAGTTCAGAGTCAAGGGCTGCAGAGGAAAGGTAAAGGCAGGGGGCAGGCGGGGTGTGCTTGGGCAGAGGCTCTCACTGGAGGAGGAGCAGATGGACCAAGACCACAGGGCAGCTCCACCAAGCCTCAGCTCACTCCCTCAGACGCAGGCTCAGTGCCAACCACGAGACCCACTGGTGGTGCCGCTGCCTGGCCCGGCCACCACATTTTCAAAGAGGGACGGGTGCACAAGTGAGAGGAAGACGCAGAAAGTCGGGTGCAGCCAGACCGATGGATCCCACAGCCACTCCACGCACCTGCATCGGAGGTGCCTGGGAGCTGACTTAAATTGCGGGCTCCAAGGACAGAGTGCCAGCTGCAGGTGTGTCCCGACATCCCCTTCTAAGGCCCAGATGGCAGTGGCAGCAGCCAGCACCTGGAAGTCTGTGGGCTGCCTTGGCCTAACCACCTTCCTGAGTCACCCACCAGAGTCGTCCTCCGTGTCCGAGTCCTCTGCTGAGGGCTGTGCTGCGGCCGGCAGCTCTGCCAGCTTGAGGTCATATTTTCCTTCTTTCCCCATCCTGTAGGAGTTGGTGCTTCCTGTGTCCCACTGGACCCTTATCCACCCGTCCTCTCCCAGCTCACCAATCACTCGGCCTAGGCCTGGAGGAGGCCCATCCTGAGAAAGCCAGAGGAAAGATCAGTTAGAAGGGGTGTGTCTGCCCTGGTCCTCCCCTGGTTCCCACCAGACCTGCCACACAGATATCGCCATCTGCCTGCCGCCCTGTCTGTAAGGGGCTGTCCCCACACACACATTTCACCTCTCTTACAAAATGCAGCATGTTTGCATCATTTCAAATTAAATGGCATGAAATAACGTGCTCATGCTCCTTTACCAAAGAAGCTGGGGAAGTCTCATCTCAATGAGGATCCTCTGAGTCAATGCAGAAACAGGGCTTTGTAGCAAGTCCTGACTCCTCAATCCCTCACGGGCCTAGCCAGAGCGGAAACCTGAAACCAGCTCCAGCACCTCCACACTCCCTCTTCTTCAGTTCCCCACGAGCCCCAGAGTGGAAGTCCTGTCTCTCATTTCTGCAGGTGAAAGCTATTTCTAGGATGGATGCTGCTGTCTCCAGACACCCCCATTTCTACCACAGCCGTGACAAAGCCCAGGCTTTCCCATGTGGCTGGGGAAGCCAGGCAGCCCACCGGAAGGTGAGCCCTGCCCTGACTTAGCTAGAGCTGTGGTACGTGACTTCCACCTGGGGGGCACCTGGCAGGGATTTAGAAGAGACCTGCCATGAGGGAAAATGAAGACGTGGCCACAAGCCCATGAGGTCTCACCCAAAGTACCGGGTTCGGGGCACTTCGCAGCCCACGGCTATCAGCCCACAGAGGCAGCGCCTGGGCTTCCCGCCTCAGAGCTGTCACTACACTGACTTTCAGAATGAGATGTACTCTCAGTCCTGTTCCGGCCGCCCATCAAACTGAGCCTCACCCCAGTGAGCTTTCTGAGGAGCTGCCTGTCTTTCTAGAGTTGACTCTGCTCAGACGCCCTACAGCAGGCATGATTACCCGCTACTTCTGTTAACTCTCTTCAGCTGCTCAGGAATCAAGTCCTGTATCATCCATCAAACGAACACATCCTGGGTGATTCCAATTTCCACCCGCCAGTATCGTACAGAACAGTGCAAAGACAACTACCGTGCGGCTAATGTGTTCCCAGCAAATCTGTGAGTACCTGATCGCCCCATTTCCAGTCCACACCTCTCATGACCCTTGTTCCAATCTTCATCATGGCAGCCAGTTCTGGCCCCGAAACAGGGAGCTGCACAGGAGCTGTTTCCTTCCTTGTTTCTTCCAAAACTGTGGCAGAAGCACCTTGAGCAGAAGCGTTCATATCTTCCTCAACATTGTCACAACTGGGACCTGACAAAGCGTCAAAAACAACCGCTGAGCCAACAGGTAGCTACAACGTCCCCTTCCTGACATACATGCAACATTTAAAAAGTACTAATGAAGATCTAAGTTCAAAGAATCCATACTATGTGTTTTATCAATTAATACAATACTGTGAATATTCTACTGTGATACAGGATTAAAAGAAGGTAAAGTAAAGGGAAGGGCAAAATACTTAAATATATTAAGAAGATTTAAAAGATATTAAAATGCTCAGAAAAGCTACTTTCTCTACTTCTAGGAAGGACTCCCCCTAAAAAAGCAACATAAATGAGTTAGAAAGATACTCATCATATTTTTTATTAATAGAAAAACAAAAATAACTACCTAAATATCTAACAGTGGGAAAGTATCAAACTTTAATCGTGGTTCTGTGCAGAAGACAGCTAACAGCTGATCTGAGATACAACCTGAGAGAGGACTGCGGCAGGCTCAGCCCTCAGCTGGTCTGCATTTCCTGAGGGCGCCCGCATTCCCTAAGTGGTACCTGCGATTCACTATGCCTGAACTGACTGTACAAACAACGTGGTCTGTACTGAAACCTGCTTTTCTTGGTCTGGAACTTGGTACGCACCAGGCAGGGCATGCCCGTGTGATCCGCCCTGATAGGAAACCCTGGGCCTGGAGTTTCTACCCAGCTTCCCAGAAGACAGCCCTTGACACAGCTCAGTGCCGGGGGAGTGAAGCTCGTCCTGTGGCTCCTGTGGAAACCTGCACCTGCTTTCTTCTGGACTTTACCTATGTCCGTTTTCATGATTTTGCTCTGTGTAGCCCTGAGTACAGCTACATGCTGGGTCTTGTGAGTTCTCCTGGCCAACCAACAAACTTGACAATTGGTGCCCTGACAGGCTACAGAGTCAACCACAGCATGAAACAGAAGCTGAGCTCCTGGAACCTAAGAAAAGTAAAACTTGCTGATGGATTTGAAAATGCGAGACCTAAGCCCAGGAGAGGAGGCTAGTTTTTTAACCCCTTTTCCCATCTGCTAAACTGAGAGGGGTGGGGAGTGCAGTAACTCCCTTGCTTGCAGTTTTCTCCCCCAGGTGGGAGGGAAAAGGATCCAAACAGTCTCAAAGATGGGCTTAGGTGGACCAAAAAAATGTAAAAAGTCTGTGTTTCTCTCTCTTCCAAGAGAGTAAAAAAGGACATTCAATTCCCAGGGCTGGAGCAAAACCTTAGGTGAGCTGGTGGGGGAAAAAGCCTTTCCTTTAGCCCAGCTGCTGCTTTGTGCCCCCAGGAAGGGACAGAAGCTGCATTCCAGGTGGGTCTCCCAGGACCTCTTGGGCAGCTACGTTGCTAACTCTGTAGACTGAATTTGTTGCTAGGGGCTTCAACAAATTTGCAACCAAAAATGGGGGGAATTTTTTATTTTAAATAGCTTTACATTTTGTGGCTGTTGCATGCGGATGTGTATATTAAGTTTGTATAATTTCTTAAATAAGAGAGATACCCTGATCAGGGCAAGTTGCAAATATAGACAGATATTCATGAGACACAACTTCCTTGCTTTTTGCAGCCAGTGGGCCAGGTGGAATTTAAATTCATGAATACTATCAACAGAACGAGTCCCCGTACTTAATGATTTTTACTTATTGGAGCCTCTGGGGGAAAAGTCAACAAGATAAGAAGGCCATTTCTCAATGGAGATACACTTGTGTAATTTTTTTTTTGAGACAGAGTTTTGCTCTTCTTACCCAGGCTGGAGTGCAATGGCGCGATCTCGGCTCACCGCAACCTCCGCCTTCTGGGTTCAGGCAGTTCTCCTCCCTCAGCCTCCTGAGTTGCTGGGACTACAGGCACGCACCACCATGCCCAGTTGATTGTTTTTTTTTTGTATTTTTAGTAGAGACGGGGTTTCACCATGTTGACCAGGATGGTCTCAATCTCTTGACCTTGTGATCCACCCACCTCGGCCTCCCAAAGTGCTGGGATTACAGGCGTGAGCCACCACTCCCAGCCACTTGTGTGATTTTTAAAGGCAACTTTTGGTTGCTAATGAGGCCTTAAGAAATCAAATATAACTCTCTTAGTGGATGATTCTCTTCAGCTGTAATACATATATTAAAATATATATTTAATATAATGTAACATATAAATATGTAAATTTTAAAATATATATCAAATATGTAGACAGACAGATGTTTTTCATCACAAGACAGGATCTCACGCTGTGTTGTCACCCAGGCTGGAGTGCAGCGGTCCGATCTCCGCTTACTGCAACCTCTGCCTCCTTGGTTCAAACAATCTTCCCACCTCAGCCTCCCAAGTAGCGGGGACCACAGGTACACACCACTATGGCTAGGTAATTTTCTATTTTTTGTAGAGACAGGGTTTTATCACGTTGCCCCAAGTTGGTTTTGAACTCCTGAGCTCAAGCGACCCATCTGCCTCTGCCTCTCAAAGTGCTAGGCTTGACACATAGTTTTGAATGGATTATATGGTCTCTAAGACTGAAGAGGTTTAAAGAGCTTGGAAAAACCTTGCTTTTTCACTTTGCCTTTGACAACGGGCCCCCTGCAGCATCTCAGATTTTAGCTGAGGAAAACCACCATAAGCCAATCAGATCTAACAGACACATACAGAGCATTTCACCCAAAAAGGGCAGAATACATTTTCTTCTCAAGCCTACCAGAGAACACTCTGTTAGACTGACCAGACGCTATGTTGGGCCACAAAATCAGTCCTACATTTAAACAGACTAAAATCATACAAATTACCTTCCCCAACCAAAATGGAATGAGAAATTAGTAACAAAAAGAAAAGTGGAAAATTCACAAGTATATGAAAATTAAACAGCACACAGTAAACAATCAACAAGGGAAAGACCAGATGCCTTCTCTGGTCAACTCTACACAGCAAACAATCAGGGGGTCAAAGAGGAAATCACAAGGAAAACTAGAAAATACTATGCGATGAATGAAAACACAACATACCAAAACTTCTGTGTTGCGCCAAAAGCAGGGCAAAGAGGGGCAATTGTTCTATGAACGTGTGCATTTACAAAAGACAATCTCAAATCAACAACTTAACTCTTCCCCTGGAAGAACTAGAAAATAAGAACACAATCAAAACCAAAGTTAAGCCAGGTGTGGTGGCTCACACCTGTAATCCCAGCACTTTGGGAGGCTGAGGCAGGTGGGTAACTTGAGCCCAGGAGGTTGAGGCTGCAGTAAGCCATGACTGTGCCACTGTGCTTCAGCCTGAGGGACAAAGTAAGACCCAGTTTCAAAACGAAAACAAAAAAAAATACAAAGCAGAAAGAAGGAAACAATAAAGATCAGAGCAGTCATAAATGAAATAAGGAATAGAAAAATAGTAATAAAACCAAAAAGGCCGGGCGCAGTGGCTCACGCCTGTAATCCCAGCACTTTGGGAGGCCGAGGCGGGTGGATCACGAGGTTAAGAGATCGAGACCATCCTCCTCAACATGGTGAAACCCCGTCTCTACTAAAAATACAAAAAATTAGCTGGGCACGGTGGTGCGTGCCTGTAGTCCCAGCTACTCAGGAGGCTGAGGCAGGAGAATTGCCTGAACCCAGGAGGTGGAGGTTGCGGTGAGCCGAGATCGCGCCATTGCACTCCAGCCTGGGTAAGAAGAGCGAAACTCCGTCTCAAAAAAAAAAAAAAAAAAACCAAAAATTTGGTTTTTGGCAGGATCAAAAAAAGTGACAAACTTTTAGGTAAATTAAAAAAAAGAGAGAAGACACAAATAACCAACATCGGAAATGTAAGTGAGGACAGTACTACCAACATAAAATAAAAAGATGACAAAAGAATACTGTGAACAGCTGTATCCCAACAAGTAAGACAGCCTAGACAAAATGGACAAACTCCTAGAAACATAAATCACCTGAACTAACTCAAGAAACAGAAAATCTGAATACACCCACAAGTAAAGAGACTGAATCGGTAACAAAAAAATCTTTCAACAAAGGAAAGCTGAGACCAGACGGCTTCGCTGGTCAACTCTACCAACATTGAAAGCAGAATTGACACCAATCCTCAACTCTTCTAGAAACCGAATATATGGGAACACTCCCTCGTTCATTCTATAACTGTAAAAAACTGATCACTGTAAAACAAGAAAACATTGCTGAAAGTCATTAAAGAGGATCGAAATAAATGGAAAGACATCCCACATTCAGAGAACGGATGACCACATTGTTAAGGTGGCACTATTCCCCAAAACAATCTACAGATTCAATACCACCCCTAGCAAAAATCCCAACAGTCTTTTTTGCAGACATGGAAAAGCCAGCCTTGAAGTTCACGTAAAACTGGAAGGGACGTGAAGTAGCCAAAATAATCTTGAGAAAGAAAAACAAATTCGGAAGACTCGCACTTCTCAATTTTAAAAGAGTCCAAAACTACAGTGTTCGAAACAGTGTGGAACTGACATAATTATAGACATATAGGATATGAGAATGTAACTGAGAGCCCAGAAATAAACCGAAGTCTCTCCAGCCAACTGACTTCTGCCAAGTGTACTAAGACCTTCAGGGAAAGAACGGTCTTCAACAAATGGTATTGAAACAATCAGAGCATCAAAAGAAAAAAGTTGGATTCTTACCTCACACTGCGTAAAAAAAATTACCTAAACATAGACCAAAGATCTAAATATGAGAGCTAAAACTATAAAACTTACAGAAGAAAACATAAGGATTATCTTCATCAACCTTGTATTTGGAAATGGCTTTTTGGATATGATATCAAAAACACAGACAACAAAAGAAAAACAGACAAATCGAACTTCTTCAAAATAGAAAACTTCTCTGTATCAAAGAAAATACAATCCAGAGAACAGGAGAAAATATCCTCTCATTATATAAAGTAGCCTCTGATAAAGGTCTACACATCTGTGAAGGTCTAGTATACATGAAATTAGTTCGAGGACTGCTGTAATTCTTCTTTAAATATTTGGTATACTTAGATAGTGCAACTACTGGTGCCAACAACAAAAAGACGACAAAAAACCCTACTTTAAAAGGAGAAAGGGGCTGGGCGCACTGGCTCACGCCTGCTATCCCAGTACTTTGGGAGGCCGAGGCAGGCAGACCACCTAATGTCAGGAGTTCAAGACTAGCCTGCCCAACATGGCAAAACCCCATCTCTACTAAAATACAAAAATTAGCCAGGTGTGGTGGTATGTGACTGCAATCCCAGCTACTCGGGAAGCTGAGGCACGAGAATCACTTGAACCCAGGAGGCAGAGACTGCAATGAGCCGAGACCGTGCCACTGCACTAAAGCCTGAGCAAGAGTAAGAGTCCATCTGTAACATTAAAAAAATAAGTAAAATAAAAGGAGGAAGGGAATTGAATAGACACTTCTCCAAAGAAGACATACAAATGGCCAACAAGCACACACAGGTAAAGAAGCTCAATGTCATTAGTGAAATGCAAAACAAAATCACAATGAGATACCACTGCACACCCACTAGGATGGCCTTAATTAAAACACACACACACACACACACACACACACACACACACACACACACGAGTGTTGGCAGGGAAGTAGAGAAGCTGAAACTCTGGAACCCTGTCTACTAACAGTGAGAATGTAAAGTGATACAGTGCTGTGGAAAAGTTTGCTGGTTTCTTAGTAAGTTACACACAGTTGTACCATATGATCCTGTAATTCCAGTCCTAGGTAAACAATCAAAAGAACTAGAAACAAGTGTTCAAACAAATATTTGTATATAAATGTTCCTAGCAGCACTATTCACAAAAGTCAAAAGGCAAAACCCAAATGTTCATCAACAAATAATAAACAAAATGTTATATATTCATACAATGAAATCTTTTTCAGCCATAAAGTACCAATATAAACCAAATGAAATAGCCCAGACACAAAGGCCACAAATGGTATGATTCCATTTATATCAAATATTCAGGATATGCAAAACCACAGACAGAGAAAGCAGATTTGTGACTGCCAGGGGATGGAGGGCAGGGGAATCAGGACAAATGGGGTACATTCACAGTGATGAAGAAGTTCTAGAACCAGACAGTGGTGATGACGCTAGAAAACTGTGAACGTATTTAATACCACTGAATCGTACAGTTAAAACGATACACTTCCTGCTATTTCTTACCACAATTTACAAAACACTTTAAAAAAAAAAAATCAAAGCAAAATCTTGACGTTGTCCCAAAGGCTCTCAAGCCTGTGCAGACCTACCAATCAGGCGCAGTGTGGTCTGCGTGAGGGCCAGTGTGCCGGAATTGAGCAGGAGGTCGAGGTTGTTGGCGCCGTGCTGCAGGGTGAGCATGCTCAGCATCACCAGGAGGAAGCGGGCTTGCGGGATGGTCCCCAGGCTTGGTCCTGACGGGTTCTCATTGGTGATGGTTTGCAGGGGGACCGGCTGGATACCTAACAAACATTGGCACCCACTTAAATTTCTTGTACATGGATACAAGAATATACATAATGCAGGAAGCACCGGCAATGACGTTAAACATCTGACTGTTTTTCGGTTTCCAAACATCTGACTGTTTCCAGAGTGGGCAGCTCTGTCGTGCTGCACGGTGGGTCTACCCCCTGCACTCCACGTACAGGTCGCTCCATCTGTCTGCAGGCCTTGCATGCTGCTCTCTGAATATCCCGGGGGCCCTATTCCATTCCTTCCATTTCAAATATAAAAGTTATGTCTCACATTTCCTCCACAAAACCAATCCAATCACTCTCTGTAGATGCTCAAACTATCCAGGAAATAAATATTAATATAGGTCACAGACACTTTAGGGTAAGACGTGTGACACACATAAAATGTGAAAATGTAAAAATGTTTTACTAGAGTACTTCACTGTGTCTCCTGCTAAATTTTAAAGTTTTGTTTAAAGTCTGAGAAAGCTGAAAGCAGCACAGATTACACAGTTATTAAAGTCTTCTCAAAAGCAAAAATTAGCATTTGCAAGTTTCCACAGCATATAATTCAAGCCAAACCATAAAATAACATTGATGCAATTGCTGACATTATTGCAACATCAATTTTAAGGCAGCCTTTTAACCCTCAGGCTTTCTAAACTCACCAAGCTCTTTAAATTTGGCATTGGCATCCATCAAAACATTCCGAATGTTCTGAACAGCCCACGCATACAGCTTGCCAAAGGTGACTTCCAGCAGCATCCGATTAAAAGGTGGGATCAAATCAACATCCTTTAAACAATCAGTGAGAGGTTCCCTTTCAAATAAAGATAAAGAGGTTTGTTTAGGACATTGCCAGACTTTTAACTACTACAGAACAACATTTTATTCCCACAGCTTCCTTAATTAAGAAAAAAACATAAGGTTTTACCCTATATCAATTCCCTCAGGAATGAGCCTTTGCCATCCACAAAACATCGCGTACTGCACAGATGGAAGTAAGAAATTCTTGCTTGCCAATTTTAAAATTGTATCTATCCCTTCCAGGCGAACCTCTGCTCTCTCCAACTGCAAAATATCAATGCATACAGTTAAGTGTTACATATATTACCCAGTGCAGAGAAGCATTTCTCATCAAATTTCACCTGTTTTAGTAGACACTTTCTCATTTTTTCCACATCCACTGGCTCTTCTTTAAGAGCAAATTCAGCAATTGTACTGAGGAGTGCAGACTGCGGATAAAGACCCTGAACATTCTGCTTCAACCACTTGTATTTGTGAACACCTGTAACTGTACTCAGCAGCGGCTGCCATTTGTCCTACAAGAGAAAACAACTGCCATCATCGGTCTACCCTACTTAACATCAAACAGAGCTCTAAAAGTAATTCAAGTGAGATATAAATAAACAATGCTCACAGGTTTAAATTGGTTAAAAGGTGTCAAATTTAATAACTAATACACAGTTTAAAAACGATGCTCTAAGTATTCTTATAAGTGAATTTAGAATCTGTATACTGATATATGTTGGGAAAGGCTAGCCAAGTTATGGTTCATATTAATAGCCACAGGGCCCAGCACTGTTTCTGTAACAAAGAACGAATTTGAGGAATTAATGGTGAATGAATAATGACACAATGTAGTACCAAAAATAAAACAAAACCCTTCTCCAGCTACAGCTCTGACCAGGGCATCCAACGTCCAGTTCATGAAGCATCTCTGGGGCCTTTTTCCTGACAACTGCCCACCCTGCCTCCAGATGCTCAGGTACAGAGGTACGAGATGTGTGGACTCCTTTGCTACATGCTATGTTTCTATTCAGCTAATCTTGTAATCACAGAAAATACTGCACCTTAGGTGATTTAATTGCAATGGGTCTCTTGTCCACATTCATTGGACTATGAGGCAAAATGCAAGCTTCTTCTAAATCGCTCTCTTCGTTTCCAATTTTTTCTTCATCATCTGTAGATTCCGGCTTCTTAGGAACTGTGTTTTAAAACATGATTCACTATAAAAATCATACACTTAAACATAATTTTAAATCAAGACTTAGACTTGCATGAAGGACAGGTATTTCATTCAAATAAACATGTGAACATTATAAACTAAAATGCTGAAATGACAGAAGTGAAATGATCACCATGTCAGAACAGAAAGACAAAGTGAGAGCATGACAAGGGAGAAGCCCCGCAGCAGGGGCGCCCGGCAGCCAGCAGGGGCGCCCGGCAGCCAGCAGGGGCGGCCGGCAGCCAGCAGGGGCGCCCGGCAGCCAGCAGGGGAGGCCGGCAGCCAGCAGGCTCTGCCTCAAGTGCCAGGGAGGGAACATCAGAGTCTTTTCAGGCCAGGCAGTCTGCTGCAAATACTCAACTCTCCTGTTGCAGCACAAAACGTAACCACAGATAAATCAATAGCTGCATCTGTGCTCCAATCAAACTTCATTTATGCTACTACAATTTTAACTTCACGTAATTTTGGGGTGTCGAAAATAATATACTTCTTTAAATTTTAAAAAAACAAGTTCAAAAAAACAAGTTTTAAAAAAAAAAAGTCTTAGTCCATGGGCAACACAAAGCAATCAAGGGGTGGAATTTGGCCCACAGTTCCTGGCGGTTCTCTAGCAGCATGTAACTGAGTCAGCTGAATTCACTGTGATATGTGGAATTTCCTCCCTGTATTTTCCCTCTCTTTTTTTTTTTTTTTGAGACGGAGTTTCGCTCGTTACCCAGGCTGGAGGGCAATGGTGCGATCTCGGCTCACCGCAACCTCCGCCTCCTGGGTTCAGGCAATTCTCCTGCCTCAGCCTCCTGAGCAGCTGGGGTTACAGGCACGCACCACCGTGCCCAGCTAATTTTTTGTATTTTTAGTAGAGATGGGGTTTCACCATGTTGACCAGGATGGTCTCGATCTCTTGAACTTGTGATCCACCCACCTCGGCCTCCCAAAGTGCTGGGATTACAGGCTTGAGCCACCGCGCCCGGCCTTTTATCTCTTTTAAAATTCTTGATTATAGATAAATATATATAAATCGCCTCAGCATCTAACATACAAAATAAGCAACATAATAATACACCTGGGCAGTAAAGAGTTAACAAAATAGGCCGGGGTTGCTCAAACTCTGCCAATTTCCGAGGAAGGTCTGTCCCTTCAGGACTGGTCCTTCTTCTAGGAACTGAGCTCTGAGCCCTTGTAACATCCCACTGGATACGTTTATTGGCATGCTTGACACCCAGGACCTTGTGGCACTTGGCCAGGTAGTGTATGCTAATGATGTGGCTTGCGGTGGATGCTCCGGGGCACACAAGTCCGAGTAATTGATTGAGGTCGGTCACACAGGCACTGCCTATGTGACCGGCCCCCAACAAAACCTCTAGACTCGAGACTCAGGTGCGCTGGCTGGTCAACAGGATGTGATGCACTGCTGCTGGAAGAGCTAAGCACATCCACGTGACGCCACTGCAAGAGACACCAAAAGCTTGTGCCTGGTTTCCTCTGGACTTCCCTCCATGCATCCTCCCCTGGGCTAATTTTAATCTGTATCTTTTTTGCAGTAAAAACCCACAACTGTGAGTCTAACAGCTCTTCTGAGTCCTGTGGAGTCCTTTTAGCGAATCATCAAGCCTGAGAAAGGATCCCTGACACAGCAACAGGAATATTAATCATTTAATATTTATAAGTTACTTAATTTCCAAAAAAAGAAAACCAACTTGCAACAATACACAATAAATTTATAAACCCACAAGAAACTCTCAAAGTGACAGTGTGAGCACAGAGCCCACGGGCATGAGATGGCAAATGGTGGAGTCTCTCCCCGTCACACTGAGGCACGCCTGTCTCCTGGGCCCAGGCTGAGTCCCTGCATGCCTGGGTTAAAGGAATCACAGCAGTGTGACTGCTATGACTTCCTAATCCAGAGCACCCATCTGATTCAGCACGGCTATTACGGTGTAGGGTTTGTCCAGGAACAGTCAAGTGAGGAAGGCTTCTAAAACACTTCAGTCTTTTGTGAACTTACTGTTCAAAATGCCCATCAGAAAATCAATAATTAATACTGTTCAATAAGCAGGTTTGAGAGTAAATCAGTATAATTTATAAGAATGCAATCAGAAATTTCTCTAGTTTATTTATAATTACAAGTGACTAAATTCTAAACTTTTATACTTTCTAAGCATTTTTACTGAAATTTGGATTATTTAATGCAAAGACTTTTCTGTACCCTCACACAGCTGCTTCCATGAAAATGTAACTCTTTTAGCCCCCCTGCGTAATAATTCTCCATGTATCAGAATACTCAGTATTTCCAAACAAAAAAAACCATTTCTTTACAAGAATGGCAATAAGTTTTTATGTTCCCATATATCTCATTAACTGGACAACTAATAAAATAACTTCCTAGTCCCCATCAATTTAGTAAAGATTATTTACCTTTTTCAACATCAATTTACTAGTAACCAAATCATACCACACTCAATTCCTAAAGTGCCTCATTGTCTGAGCTCTTGGAAAAATAAGCGAGATTTCTGTATTTAATCGTAACTGTATATATAAATGATGGCAGTAGGTGGAAATGTGGCATGGAATCGATCGCAGAGAAACTTCACTCGGAAATCACAGATCCAACGAGGCAGGGTGAAGCACACGCTTTAACAGTATCTTCTGTCCTTTTATATTCTTACCTCTCTTTTTCCTTCGTTCTCGAATTATCTTCTGAGCTATCCTCCTCCAACGGGGCAAAGAACTTAACAATTTAAACTTAGACATTATAGAGAGGTCATTACAAACAGCCGGTCTCAATTCATTAAAGAGGAATCTCAGACGTTCGATGACAGGAGCACAGACCTCCTTATAAGAACGGCCCTGTTCTTGATGAGTCTGCAAAGTTAACCAGGAAAAGATGACTTAACAACGAAGATTTCAGCAACTGTCTGCGAAGCACAGAAGAGAAAGAATTAAAATATATCACCTTAATAAGTGAGCATTTTGCTTGGTAGACAACTCTACAAACATCCACCACTGACTTAGGCAACGTTCTGTGCTTTACTTGCTCAATACCAAGTACACCTGCGTGAACTAAAGATAATGCCACATGACCTGTAAAAAGACATGTAAGACAAGGGCAGGGAAGGAATGTACCACAGCTTGGTTGAGCAATCTGCAGTACAGAAAAAGTACACAGACAATGAGTTCCATACCTAAATCTTCATGTTTTAAGAGGCAACACAACAGCAAGCGACCGACCTCTTCCACAGGATGCTCAGGGGGAAACGTGATCGGTGTGGTCAGGTGGCACTGCCTACAGTACCTTTCTATTTGACACAAAAAGTCCTGAAACAGAAACAGCTGGAGGTAACTTCAGCCACCCAGTGAGTCTTCACAAATCCTAAACATTCCACAGCTTCTGATGCACTTGCAATAGTAATGCTTCTGAAGTCTCACTAGCATGTTAACAGAATCAGGTTCTCACCTCAAAACTCTCCAAATAATACATGAAACAAAGTCTGTGCTATATGTTAGGCAAAGTGCACATAGGTATGCCTGTGTCCAGGTCCTCAGATAAACAGAACACTGAGGTGGCAGTGCGGGGAGGCCTCACTCACCTTCACGTTGTGGTCCTGAATGTTATTGTCTGCGACCGCTTGCAGAAACGCCTGGGAATGGTCGCCCAGGGCCCGTCTGTGGGAGCAGAGTCGAGACTTGCTGGCAGGGGTGCCCCCTGGAGAGCTGCAGTGGTCCTCGTCTTTCTCCTCGTTGTAGCTGTAGTGGATCTGGCTGGTCTGCAGGCCTCCAGAGAAGATGGACGACTGAAGCCATTCTAGAAAACGCACACACAAACGTGAAAGAGAAACTCCAGTGCACAGCTCAAAATAAATACTAAAAACAAAAAAGATGCTCCACTGCACACTCAATTTAGAAGGTGGAACACAGCATCACTCATATGAAACGGCTCCACCTAACATGTTTGTTTACACAGGCTGACTTATGATTCCTCCATCTACGTGAACACAGGTAACACTTTCTGGTGATTCCACATGCCTCAGGCATGGCATCAGAACTGAGGATCATAGGTCCAGTCCAACATTCACCGGACCCCCGTCCTCTGCCGGCAGCTGCCTGGCTGCACAGACACTGTGCAAAGACTGAGTGGCACATTCTAACAGGGAGAGTGGCAAAGGGCACCAATGACCCAACTAATCACAGGATTTCAAGTCTGAAACTATGTTTGACTCTTAGGGTACCAGGGAGACTGGATGACAGACCACCACTATTCTGAGGCTCAGTAAAGGACTTGTGGAAGCAAAAACTGAGATAAGATGAGGAATAAGACCATAAACCAGACCATGATGCTGAGTACCCAGGCAGGGAATAGCATATTGGAAGGGTTTCTACAAAGAATTACATCCTCAAGGTAGGCTACATATTCCGAAAGCATTTATAAAGGAACAAGAAGGAGAAAATATTTAACAAACACACAATCTGTAATGAAAGAGATCCTTAAGGAGACCTGTGTGTGGTGCAAGGCACCAGATCAGCCAGCTGCGAATGTTAATTACAACTGCTTACGGTAACTGGACGGAGCTGCGCGCGTGCACACGCACACACACAAGCGTACACACACACAAATTACAATGCACACACACAAGCATACACACACGTACATGCACGCACACACACACAATTACAATGTGCACCACTACAGATCTCTATCAATGATCTGTGTCACCAAATATTGATCCAAATCCAAGCAAGCAAAGCAGGGACACACTCAGTGTTCTTTTACTGGACATGTAGACTTTAGAGCACTCAGGAGCATTTCCCAAACCACCACATTTGTTCTTCTGAAACACAAATCCAATGCCAACTCTCCCCGGCCCTCTCCCTTTAGTAACAGGACAGCCCCTCCTTACTGTTCCAAGATAAGCCTCTGATCCTCCGATGGATCAGACCCACCTGCCAGGGTCCATGGCACCCTATGCCCTGGAGCTCACCAGCCCCGCCTTCCTTGTCAATTTAAGCAAAGCCCGTCTCTGGCAAGCAAGGAGCCTCAAGGAGGAGTAAGGGAAGCACCTGCCTCAGAGGGCCCCACAGGCAGACCAGCACCCAGCACTGCACAGAGTAATCCACCTGCCTCAGCCTCCCACAGTGCTGGGATTACAGGAGCCACTGTGTCTGGCCCTCTCCAACTTTTAATGGCACTTACAGTTCAAAAACAATAATCTGCTAATCAGCAAAAAGCAAAGATTTTCTTACTGGCACATTCGATCTCGACAGGAGACAGTGGCGTGCTCATTGCTAAATAGGAAGCGTGTAATCCAAGAAGCAGGCCCAGATTCCTCTCTGTGTCTATCAGAGGTGAAGAGAGACTTCCCAGATCTGGTATGGTGACAACTTCCTGGTCAGGCTGGAAAAATAAGTTTCATCATCACTCTCAGGAAACAGAATCAATTAAAAACTTAAAACCAAAAGGACAGCTTCTGTCCTGCAGCTGTAGCACCATGTAAGCCCAGGGTGCTCTGGGCATTCCACCCTCCATTCCGTAAGCAAGAGTTCAACTTTTCCACTCACAGAAGATATTTACAGCAAAGTTATTTTTCCCCTTCATAAATGCTTTAAGCCCTGCCCTTCCGCCATTTAATACATTTTATTACTTGTGGATACCTGGAAAGCTAGTCCTAATATATAAATTCCATTTGTTCATGAATACACAGGAAGGACATATTTCTATTCTAAAGGATTATACTTCTGCATATTTCTTCCCCAAAAAGTACATACCTCAAGATAATAAGCCATTCCAAATTTCTACCTAAGTCAGGACAAAAGTTTAACCTCTTTTCTTGTGGAACACTATCTATATTTCTCACAAATTAGTCATTAAAGAAACAGTCTTTTGGCCGGGCGCGGTGGCTCAAGCCTGTAATCCCAGCACTTTGGGAGGCCGAGGCGGGTGGATCACGAGGTCAACAGATCGAGACCATCCTGGTCAACATAGTGAAACCCCGTCTCTACTAAAGATAAAAAAAATTAGCTGGGCCCGGTGGCGCGTGCCTGTAATCCCAGCTACTGGGGAGGCTGAGGCGGAAGAATTGCCTGAACCCAGGAGGCGGAGGTTGCGGTGAGCCGAGATCGCGCCATTGCACTCCAGCCTGGGTAACAAGAGCGAAACTCCGTCTCAAAAAAAAAAAAAGAAACAGTCTTTCAAGACCAGCACATCATAAATCTTAACATGAATAAATGTAAATTCACTTATGAAAACAACTTCTAAAGGATCCTTCTATTTATTCCTAATACCCCCCTCTAAAGACCCCGCTGTCAGTACTTCTGGATCCAAATATTCCTATCACAAACAACACTCAAGGCACACAACCTCACCTCCAAATACTGGCCGACACAAAATGCATGCATGGATTCCCGGGTGTCTTCAAACTGCAAAGCAGCTTCCAAAGCTACCACTGGGTCTTCCCCTGCAAACTGAGCTGAAACAAAAAGGAGAAAAGCAACATGAGTTCAATTCAATTTACCTAAAGAGCTTTAGTACAAACAGTGAGTAGGAAATAAGTTAGGCGCTTAACTCGAAGGTGAGGGTTACCAGAGTATAATGACCTCCCACTGTCTCCCAGAGTTGCCTGGGTCAACTCAGAACTTGAAATGAGTTCCCAGTATTAAAACAAAAAATGTGGCCGGGCGCAGTGGCTCACACCTATAATCCCAGCACTTTGGGAGGCCAAGGCGGGTGGATCATGAGGTCAACAGATGGAGACCATCCTGGCCAACATGGTAAAACCCCGTCTCTACTAAAAATACAAAAAATTAGCTGGGCACGGTGGCGCGTGCCTGTAATCCCAGCTACTCAGGAGGCTAAGGCAGGAGAACTGCCTGAACCCAGGAGGTGGAGGTCGCAGTGAGCCAAGATTGCGCCATTGCACTCCAGCCTGGGAACAAGGGCAAAACTCCGTCTCAATTAAAAAAAAAAATGCATGATGATGGGAAATTCTTCAAATGTGCTGAATTTGTTGATAAGATAAACACCAAAATCACAGATACGTTAAAATATGTATTTTAAATATTTTAAAAAAAAACAAAACTAAGCCAAATACTCTGATTAAAATGACACATGCTGTAACTTCTAACCATTAAATAAGAAGGGTAACCTTACCAAGAATACTATTTCCTGTTAACGACTGAGTCTGGAAGTCCTTTATATCATACACTTTCCCATCAATCACAGTCCAGAAGCCTCCATCTTTATTATGGTTCTCCAAATCAGCTTTGCGTATAAGTGTTACTTCCTCATTATTTCTACAGTTCTGACCTGTAAAAAATGACTCTGTATATACAGAAAGCAGAATCAGTCCATCGATCAATCAATAGGTAAAGTGAAAAGAACAAACCGTGTGAAAGAACCCCAAGCAAAAATAAATCCACAATCACAATGGGAGAAATACATTCCTAGTTCTGTGACTAACACCACAAATACAAATTCTATTAAATACAGAATGCTTTAAAAAGCATCCAGGCAGCATGAATATCAAATATGACCATGCCAGGCCATAGAGCAAATCTCAACTGATTTAAAATAAATAAACTTACAGAGCATGTATGCAGACTACTATGCAGTTAAATTAGAAATACATTTTTAAAAATTTATCCCAAATAAAAATATTCATCCACATATTTGAAAATTACAAAATATACTTATAAGTAACCCAAAATTCCAAGAAAATAATGACTATGAAAATTAGAAAATGTGTTGAAATTAATAATAAAAATATTGCAAATCAAAATTGGTGACATACAGCTAAATGTATGCTTGAGGGTATTTACGCCTTTAAATGTATATGTTGGTGTGGAGAGCTAAAAGAGAAAATAAAAAACACCAAACCAGTAACAGTCCATTAGTTCATAAAAATACTCAAAAAAAAAAAAAAAAAAGAAAGAAAGAAAATCCGAGTAGAGGTCACCGTTGGAAATGCTAGGATATCAACTCAGTATCAAGAAAAATAGTTAAAAGGAGGTGGCGGTGCAGTAAGTCAAGTTTAGGTCACGTCCTTCCTTAACAAACTGTACCTCCTGCTCACCAGACAGCTGAGGGAAAGGCTGGTCGGGGATTTTATAGAGGACATATAACACACGAATTCCCCAGTCTATCTTCACAGAACTAAAGCGGGGAGCCACTGAGCATGACAGGCCTCCTGAGCCAACAGAATGCATGCAGCATGACTTCAGACATAACACTGACCCAACAAGACTGAGTTCAAATCCAACCAAACCTCTAGATCTAACCAGCAGACTAGAGAAATTTAACTAATAGAAGAACACATTGGACTAGAGTAAGAGAATGCAATCAACCAAGTTCAGAAAATGTGAAGTTCCCCAAAATAACCAATCTGATTCTTTGAAAAAAAAAACAGTATGATCAGAGACAGGGCGAGGAGAACCTGGAGCCATGTTGTTAGAGGAAAGAGCCTAGAAGCGTATGTCAACCAATGCCAACACACAGAACTTGCTCAGGTCCTCATTCAAAATTACCACCTAAAAAAGACATTTTTGAGATAGTCCAGGAAAATGTAACATGGACTGCATGTTAGATTAAGGAATCACTGTTAATCTTATAGACAGGATAACACTATTGTGGTTGGCTTTTTGGTTTTGGTTTTGGTTTGGTTTTTTTTTTTTGACACAGAGTCTTGCTCTGTCGCCCAGGCTAACATGCAGTGGCGCAATCTCGGCTCACGGCAACCTCCACCTCATGGGTTCAAGTGATTCTCCTGCCTCAGCCTCCCAAGCAGCTGGAACTACAGGCGCACACCACCATGCCCAGCTATTTTTTTTTTTAGACGGAGTTTCGCTCTTGTTCCCCAGGCTAGAGTGCAATGGCGCAATCTCAGCTTACCACAACCTCCGCCTCCTGGGTTCAGGCGATTCTCCTGCCTCAGCCTCCTGAGTAGCTGGGATTACAGGCACGTGCCACCATGCCCAGCTAATTTTTTGTATTTTTTTTTTAGTAGAGACAGTGTTTCACCAGGTTGACCAAGATGGTCTCGATCTTTTAACCTCGTGATCCACCCGCCTCGGCCTCCCAAATAATTTTTATATTTTTAGTAGAGACGGGGTTTCACCATGTTGGCCAGGCTGGTCTCAAACTCCTGACCTCATGATTCAACCTCCTTGGCCTCCCAAAACGCTGGGATTACAGGTGTGAGCCACTGTGCCTGGCCTTGTGATTTTTTTAAGTTCTTACCATTAAGAGGTAAAAATGCCTTAAAATGTTTTGATAAAAGAGTTATGCTTTAAAATAACCCCATCAAGCAAAATGAAAGAGAAGTATGGGAGGGGAATGTATTCACCTGTTCAAGCTAGATTCATTTTACTATTTTTGTACTTTTATTTATGTTCGAAAATTATCATAATAAACAGATTACAAAAACATCACTGTGCTAATATTCATTTCTCAAAAAGCAAGAAAAATACCAGGTAAAACCCTAAGAAAGAAAAAAGAAATAATAAAGAAGGGTATGGCACTGGCACAGAGGAACACGAAGAGCAATGGAACAGAATGGAGACCCCAAAAACAACCCTCACGTATTTGGTCACAAGACTTCCGACAAGGGAGCCGAGACCACTCAATGGAAGAGCCTTTTCAATGCCCGGTACTGGGAAATCCAGACAAGCACACGTGAAAGAATGGAGGTAGACCCTTACCTTAGGCCACACACAAAAACTGACTCGAAATGGATCGGGAGACCTAAAAGTAAGTGCTAAAACTATAAAACAGTCTTAGAAGAAAACACAGGGGAAAACCTTCATGGCACTGAATTTGGTGACAATGTCTTGAAGAGGACACCAAAAGCAGCACAGGCAACAAAAGGAGAAAACAGGTAAGTTGGATTTGATCAAAATCATATACTTCCATGCATCGAAGGAGGTGATCAACAGGGAAACGGCAATCCGAAGAATGCAAAACATATTGCCAATCATATACATCCAGAACATGTAATGAACTCCTAAAGCCCAACATTGACAAAAAACACATTAAAACCTGGGCAAAAGACTGGAATAGACATTTCTCCCAAAAAGGTATGCAAATGGTCAATGAGCACACGAAAAGATGCTTGACATCACCAATCGTTAGCGACATGCAAATCAAAACCACAAGGAGATACCACTTCACACCCCATTATGGCTACGATAAAAAAGAAAAAGAAAATAAACAAGTGTTGGTGAGGATGTAGCGAAACTGGAACTCCTGCACACTACCAAAGGGAACATAAGGTGCTACAGCCACCGTGAAAAACAGTATGGCAGCTCCTCAAAAAAATTAAATATAAAATTACCATATCATCTGCCAATTCAACCTCTAGCTATATACCCAAAAGAAGTAAAAGCAGGGTTGCAAATGGATAATATACACACCCACATTCACAGCAGTGCTGCTCACAACAGCCAAAAGCTGGAAACAACCCAAGTGTAACCCACTGATGGATGGATAGCAAACTGTGACATATTCCTATAACAGAATATGATTTCACCTTAAAATGTAAGAAAATTCAACTATGCAGCCATAAAAAAGGATGGGTTCATGTCCTTTGCAGGGACATGGACAAAACTGGAAACCATCATTCTCAGCAAACTGACACAAGAACAGAAAACCGAAAACCAAACACCGTATGTTCTCACTCATAGATGGGTGCTGCACAATAAGAACACATGGACACAGGGAGGGGGACATCACACTGGGACCTGGGGGGTGGGGGAGCTAGGGGAGGCGTAGCAGGAGGTCAGGGGACTGGGGATCGATAGCATTAGGAGAAATACCTAATGCAGATGACGGGCTGATGGATGCAGCAAACCACCATGGCACGTGTATACCTATGTAACAAGCCTGTACGATCTGCACATTTACCCCAGAACTTCAAGTATAATAAGAAAAAAAAATGTAAGGAAATCCAGACACCTTTTACAACACGGAAGAACACCTGAAGACATGCTAAGTGAAATGAGCCCATCCAAAAAGGATAAATACTGTATGGTGCCACGTATATGAGGTACCTGGATCAGTCAGGTCCACAGAGATGAAGCAGGATGGTAGCTGCCAGGTGCTGGGGAAACTGGTGTTTAATGGGGAGAGTTTCCGTTGGGAGAAATGAAAAGTTCTAGAGGTGAGTGGTGGTGACGGCTGTGAAACAACGTAAATGTACTTAATGCCAGTAAACAGTACACTTACATGGCCATTTATTTTGTGGAGGGCCAAGTGCTAAAGCAAAAGTTTATTAAAATTCATTTATATAGTGTTTTATAGACAAAAGTAGAGTCTTCAACATTCAGGCAATCACCTGTATTTTCAGAAGTGCTTTATGAGAAGATGGATTTCTTTCCCCTCTCCACAATAAGACATTTCTGTCTATACTCCTAAAAATGATGCATTTATTTACACAACCTTTATAAGGACAACCTCTTTGCGATCCCAAAACCTGGGCAGAGAGTGAAAAGAGACAAACAGAACCTTCTATACAATGGTAGTCCTCACAACAGAGGTGTAATCCAAGAAATACATAAAATGGCAGCTCTTCAGAGGAGTGCGTGCACACCCTAGCTGTGGAGTGTGGCCGGCCGCGACTGCACGGCCCCCAGAGCTTCTTCCTCCTCCTCGTCCTCTGGGGCAGCCATCACTCCTGAAGGTTCTGGCTCTAGAATAGCATCAGCCACTTTACTGGGTGCTTTGCCCAAGGCCCCTGCTGTAATTTCAAATAGAATTCTGTCAATTTCCATTTCTGCTTCTTCCTCCATTTCTTCCTGATCGTCCATGCTTTCCAAAGTGTCCTCTAGCATCTCCTCTATGATCCCAGCCTTCATCATTTCTTTGGACAGCTCCCTCACGGTGGCCTGAATTTCTGGAATCTTCGCAAGACTTTGCATAGCCCTCATCACTTCCGTGCTCTTCTGCAGGGAACCAGCCACTCGCAAGACCACGAGCTGCTTCGTCATCCCCATAAGCACTGAGTTCATGGATGCTTTGGATGTATACAGCTTGCTCACGGCCTTCCCTGACCTGATCATCTCCCTGGCCAGAACTGTGCAGATTTTCTTCTGGCCCTTCTCGACTGCATCTTTCACAGATCGTTTCACTTTTTCTTCTTCTCTTTGGATGTCCCTTATTTGCCTGTCAACAACTCTCATTTCCTTTCTTATCTTCAATGACCATTCATTGACCAGTTCTTTTGGTAGCTTCTTCTGGGGTTTAACCAACAGCCCCATGGCAAATTGAACTCATCGTGCCCCTCCGCCTTTCCGTTCCCCGCGCCCAGGCAGGTCACGGGCAGCCACCTGGGTGGGGCCTGCGAAGAGCTTACATGGCAAATTTCACCAATCTTATACACACCCTTCCAAGAAAAGAATAGGAAGAAACATTCTCCTACTCACTCTCTGAGTCTAGGACAACCTTGGTTAGAAAACTGAATGTCTATTACATTTCCCTGCCAACGGACCCATCAGCTATTATCTCCTCCAGCTCGCTAACATTCTCTGGTGGAGAGATGGAAGCTAGCAGGGCTGCATCCTGATTTACAGCTGCTCTGTTAGTAAAGGGATGGTGGTCATCAATACCAGTAACTTACAGGGCATTACAAGAAAAGAAAATTGTAGGTCACCAAAAAAAAAAATCACGAGCAAAATGGCACGCAAAATCCAGAAAAATTACAAATATAAATGCAAAACTGTCTTTAAAAAATAGCAAACCAAGACCAGAAATATCTATCCATATAACCAATATTATGATCAAAGCAGTTTAATTCCAGAAATGGAAGATGGTGTCAACATTTGAAGTCAGTAATTCACACATTAACAGAAAAACATAAAAATTCTATGATCAAGTAATGCAGGAAAAACATCTGAAGAAGTTTAACAGCCAATGATAGTTAAAACTGCATCACAGAGCAGAAAAAGAAGAAAACATCCTTAAGATTCAAAAGTACTTACAAAGAGACTCCTAAAACAAACAAACATACTTCATGTGTAAAATCTGGAAAGCTTTTTCTCTGCTACTAAGAAAAAGGCCAGGCCAGGCGCAGTGGCTCACGCCTGTAATCCCAGCACTTTGGGAGGCCAAGGCAGGTGGATCATGAGGTCAAGAGATCAAGACCATCCTGGTCAACAAGGTGAAACCCCGTCTCTACTAAAAATACAAAAAATTAGCTGGGCATGGTGGCGCGTGCATGTAATCCCAGCTACTCGGGAGGCTGAGGCAGGAGAATTGCCTGAACCCAGGAGGTGGAGGTTGCAGTGAGCCGAGACCGAGCCATTGCACTCCAGCCTGGGTAACAAGAGTAAAACTCCGTCTCAAAAAAAAAAAAGAAAAGAAAAAGGCCAGGAAGCACACTGTTGCCATTTCTACTCCACAACACACTATAGGTGCCAGCAAGTGCAGTAAGTCACTGAGGGAAAAGCTGCAAGATTAGAACAGACACAAGTACAGACAATCACTTGGTTCAGACAAAGGCGGCACCCCAGAATATGACCATGGACAGTCTTTTCACCCAAAGGAGCTGGCACAAAGACTCTATGGACAAAATGCCTATGGGAAAAAAATGACTTGTGACCCCTAACTCACAACACGCACAAAAATCAAGTCCAAGTGTATTACAGCTCTTAACATGAAAGTCAATGTAATAAAACTTAAAGGTATAAAAGAAAATCTGTTAGAAAAAGATTTCTAAAGGAACAAAATGAATAACCATTAAAGCAGAAACAAATTGGATTCCACTAACTTCTGTTCATCAGAAAACACTTTTAAGTGACTACACAGGCTTGAGTGAGAGAAAAAGCTCTATGAGAAAGAGAGCCAGAAGTTCATATCCCAAACATAAAATGACACTCACATGAATGACTAAAAAGAAAAAAAGGTAACCAGCTAGAAAACTCGGTATGAAACTTCGACTGGCACCTCACAAAAAAGAATATCCAACTGATTCATGCACATATGAAACGGTATCAGACCTCACTAATAATCTAGAAAATGAAATCGAAACCACAATGTGATACCAGTGTACACCCACCAGAATGGCTCAAACGAGGAGTGCACCGAAGTGGAACACTGAGAATTCTCACTGCAGTGGTGATGAGTAACAGCATCAACACCGTGGAAAACAGGCATTCTGTATTAAAGCATCCTCTACAAACCAACAATCTCACCAAGAAACAGACAGAAAGAATGATTAAAGAAACAAATGTGAGAATGTTAACACACTGGCAGGAGTGCTGGCTCATGCCTCTAAGGTCAGCACTTTGGGGGGGCCAAAGTAGGAGGATCACTTGAGCCTAGGAGTTTGAGACCAGCCTGGGTAAAAGAGGGAGACCTTGACTCTACAAAAACTTTGAAATGTATCCAAGCATGGTGGCACACACCTGCGGTCCCACCTGGGTGAAAGCATCTGCTTGAGCTGGGAGCTCAAGGCTGCAGTGAGCCATGATCGCGCCATTGCCCTCCAGCCTGAATGACAGTGCAAAACCCGACTCAAAAAGAAAGGTAACATATTTACTATAACCTAAGTCTGAAAACAACTTACATGTCCATCAACAAGTAGAATGAACAGGTTGTTGTATATTCAAACAAAAGCGTACTATATATGGAATAAAAATCAAAGAACCTGTTTGTTCAATGGGATGAACCTCAGAAACCAAAAGGTACATACTGTCTAATTCCATTTGCATGAAGTCCGAGAACAGACAAAATTAAAATTGTGTTGGGCAGGGACAAGCACTTGTATAAGATGATCAGAAGGAAGATGGTGACAGCCACACAGCCTGAAAACCACACGCTTTTCAGAGAAATGAGTCAGCGTTTGGAAGGGTCCTCCACGATCCAGGCTAAGGCTTGAATGGCTGTGACATGGTTTTCTCTGTGATCAATTACAGATACGTACTAGGTACTTTTCTGTATGTGTTACATATCACAACTTAAAAAGGCTTTACAGTGAGTAAGCTGCTATCTGATCAAGTTAATGCCCCTCAACCATATGATACGTTAGTAGAGAGACAAAGCAGCACGACTGTGTAAGCTCACTCCTAAACAAAAGGGGTGCTGAAAGTAGTAACTATTTTAAAAATAAAAAGCCATGTTCAACGTCCTTTGGCTGTTATCCTCAGGACAACTGCTACCTGTTGTTTTAAGCTCCCATGTTAGAAAGACAATGGTCTAAAACACGAGAAGAAGAAAAAGCCCACCCAGCTTGAGATTTCATATAGATCAAAGTTTAACCAGGATCTTGACTGACTCTGGGTCTAAGAAGCTAGAACCATAGAGAGCATGGTAACTTAGACCCAAAAACCCAAAGCTCAAAACATTGAGAAGATAAGTTTCATTCCAATTTGGGATGCGCTACAGGCAATGCCTACAAGGAAGTGCTCAGGTTGACTCCAGGAATTCTGCATCCCACTAACACCAAACAACCAGAGGACTTGGAAGAGTCTTCCTGTATCAATCTCTGCCTCCTGAGCTGGAACATGGATAACCACCTCCGCAGCAGCTTCCGGAGGCACCAGGGCTTTGTAAAATTTCATTTCAGGGCCGGGGACAGTGGCTCAAGACTGTAATCCCAGCACTTTGGGAGGCCGAGGCGGGTGGATCACAAGGTCAAGAGATCAAGACCATCCTGGTCAACAAGGTGAAACCCCATCTCTACTAAAAATACAAAAAATTAGCTGGGCATGGTAGCGCGTGCCTGTGGTCCAAGCTACTCAGGAGGCTGAGGCAGGAGAACTGCCTGAACCCAGGAGGCGGAGGTTGCAGTGAGCCGAGATCGCGCCATTGCACTCCAGTCTGGGTAACGAGTGAAACCCCATCTCAAAAAAAAAAAAAAAAAATTTCATTTCGGTACTTAACAAGGATTACTAATGGAAAAATCTTCCTTAAATATAACCCAAAGATAGCCTGGCGCAGTGGCTCATGTCTGTAATGTCAGCACTTTGGGAGGTTGAGGCAGGTGGATCACCTCAGGTCAGGAATTCAAAACCATCCTGGCCAACATAGTGAAACCCCATCTCTATTAAAAATACAAAAATTAGCTGCGTGTTGTGGCACGTGCCTATGGTCCCAGCTACTTCAGCAGGCTGAGGCAGGAGAATCACTTGAGCCCAGGAGGCGGAGGTTGCAGTGAGCTCAGTGAGCTGAGATGACACTGCACTTCAGCCTGGACAAAAGAGCAAGACATGGTCTCCAAAAAGGAAATTATATATGATTTGAGTCATATGTATCTGACCCAAATTTCTTCTGATTTGGATTACCTTCATTTTTCACCTATGCTACTATCAGTGGACATGGCAAATAATTGGTCTTCCTTTGTAAAGTATTCTTTCAAATTAAGAGGCAAGAATCAGTTAGACAAGAACAATAAAACTTTCCTCAGTGAAAGTCCTTTAAGACGCCATACCCATTATGCCAGGCCAGGCTAACTCTTCATGATCATCCCGTTCCTTTCCTGGCGCCAGGTGGTTGAACCGATCCAGATGCTCCAACAGGCCGCCCAGCAGAGGCACAGCTCCAGCCTCTTGCATGAGAACAGCATTTTTACTGAGCAGAAGCACTACAGAAACTACTAGTTCTGGAAGGAGAACACCTACATTTAAGAAATAATAAGATTTAAGTAAGTACTTAACCTACAACAGCTATTTGTAAATTTGTTCTGTGTTTAAATTCTGCTAAGTCACAAAATAAGAAATGTCTGTCCTTTAGCATATTTCTACAGGATTATTTTATGTTTTATGTTGAAAGAGGCAGGTATTGCTATCAAACAGAATCCTTTAAATTACAAAAATATTTTCCAAAACACTGTATTTCAGTAACAGAACTATAAACTAAACAGTCTTCTATTCAGAAAACGAACTGCTTATTGATGTTTATCATCAGAAAAAACACTCAAAAATAATGCTCTAACTTCCAAAAATTAACTTTAAAACATACAAGGTCATATCAGAATGTTTAAGATCCTTAATGAGGTACCTAATTTTTATTATGCTATCAAAATAAAATCAGACAATTACATTTGACCTCACTATTGAAGTGTCAATAATGGAAGTATAAATCTCAATTACCAATTATATTTAAAGTGATATGAGTCCTATGCCAGCTGGTTAACAACAGAACTGTAACCCCTCCCAAAAAAAAGAAAAGAAAAATAAAAGGTGAAAGGGCAGAAGGACCAGAAAATTCAGAAAGTAAATGCAGGCAGGATCAGGAAAGAAGACACTTTAGTTTTCATTTATCTCCTAAAACACACACGTCAACAAGCAGGGAACATAAAGTACCGGTAAAGTCCCCTTCCACAATGCAAGCCACCTCTGCAAAGTGCCGCCAGCTGGTAGATGCAACACTAGCTGCCACAGGCAGTATATCTCCAATGTGCGTGCACAGAAGGGCTGTGTACTTCTTCAGCAAGGAACCAACACCCATCAGCTCTGGATCTTGAAGAAGGATTGAGAAATTCTCATTTTAGGTCAAGATATCAAGACCATCCTGGTCAACATGGTGAAAACCCGTCTCTACCAAAGATATAAAAAATTAGCTGGGCATGGTGGCACGTGCCTGTAATCCCAGCTACTCAGGAAGCTGAGGGAGGAGAATTGCCTGAACCCAGGAGTCGGAGGTTGAGGTGAGCTGAGATCGCGCCACTGCACTCCGGCCTGGGTAACAAGAGCAAAACTCCATCTCAAAAAAAAAAAAAGAAAAAAAAAATTTCCCTATAAACAAACTAACTGCTCCATGATTCTACTTTCATCTACACATCAATATACCTATAATAATTTTCTCAAACCGGAGCCTGTTAATCCTTAGTCCTTGGCTCGTTCTATATCATGCAACTGGAGGGACAGTGTTTTTATGTCAAGTTTTAAACCCTGCACTACAGATTACCTAGAAATTTTGGGTGTATAAATACTAAAGTCATAATTTAATTCAAATTTTTTTTTTAAGAGACGGAGTTCTTACTATGTTGCCCAAATTGTAGTCAAATTCCTGGGCTCAAGTGATCCTCCTGCCTCAGCCTCCTGAGTAGTTGGAACTACATGTATGTACCACCACACCCAGCTCTAAATTTTTAAAACTTTATATCCAGTATACAAATGTTTGTTTCCAAGAAGCTTGTAAATTATCCCCAAACAAACTTAGGTACTTTCTGCTAATTTTCTGAATTTTTAGTAGAGACGGGGTTTCACTATGTTGGCCAAGCTAGTCTTGAACTCCTAACCTTGTGATCTGCCCACCTCGGCCTCCCAAAGTGCTGGGAATACAGGCGTTAGGTACTGCGCCCAGCCTCCTACATGGCTCTTAATAGCTTTTCAGTCCTTAGGACTTTGTCTTTGAGACAGTCACCTTCTGCTTCAAAGTATCAACTCACCTACTGAAACTTGAAAGTTCCCATTACTGACAAAAGCCTAACTCTTCAGGAAGTAATAAGTTACTTTGGAAAGAAAACAGCTACAAAAATACTAACAACAAGCAACAGAGCTTTCCATCCTTGACAGGGACAGCTTCCCGATGGAAGGCTAGCGGCTGCCCTGGGTGCTGGAGCAAGGGCACCATCCCGCGGACAGTGCACAGCTCCGAGCACTTACATTCCATTCTACTCCGACCCTCACAGACTACCCAGGCGTAGCCCATGTCTGCAGGTGAGGCATCTTCAGCCCCATCAGACGTGGTCTAATGTCTGAACTATTAAGCAGGGCTATAACTGAAGCCCAGACTTCCTCCAACAATTCCTCCCACTCCACCCAGCTGGCTCCCCCACGTGCCGGTCACCATTTTCTTCCTCCACTATGCCAGTCTCGACCGTTCCACAGTACTTGGAACAGATGTGACAAATCTTCGGTAAGACTAAACTGAACGTACAGGATGCTATTACTGATGTCTAAAGAATTTAAATATTAAGACAACGAAATTAAAAATATTAACGAGGCTAACAGAGAAAGGTCCAACCCAAAAAGTGGATGCAAAATGAAGCCCCCACATTGGTGCATTTAGGAGTATAACAACTACACATCTGGGCATACAGGACTGACATGTCAAAAAGCCTAAATTAACAAGCCCAAAGTATACACATGACATTTTTCACATTTTAAGCAACTTACTAGAAATATCCGAGGTCTGACCAATACTTTCTCCTGGATAGAGTTTACTAATAAGCAAACGTTGAAACCGCAATAATAAATCCAACGAAGCAGATCTTTCCTGACTGTGCTGCTCAAAGTCCAGACACGATGAAATCCGACGGGCAACATCTTTCAATCTGGCTACAGTCTGAGAAGCAATGTTTCTATACAGGAAAAAAGAGGATTACAAAATTAAGCCATTTCTATTAAGAAGGAAAAGGGATGGGGTCAATCGTGACAAATTAACATCACAAACACAGATCACACATGAAGATGACCTGCAGCTGGCTCCCCTCCCCAAATACGTGCCCTACGTTTCTGCAATAAGCGCAACCTCAGACAAAACGCAGAAGAGCATGGAAGACTCAAAAGAGAAAATGATGCCCTCCTGCTTCACTCGTGTGCTCCTATGGAGCTGCCTGCCGTGGTCCAGAGGCTCTTGCTTCAAAAGGAACACTTCTATATTCCTGATGTCTAAGAAATATAAACATTAAGAAAACAAAATTTAAAACACTGACAAGGCTAACACACAAGTATCTGACCCTCTAGAAGGAAAAAATACGTGTCATAATTTTTTTGTCCAAAGCTGCATTTCAAATAGAAATGTGATACCACTCATAAAGACAAGACTCGCCTGCACTGCCGCATCTGCCTTACAAGTCCACCTTGAGCACCCGCTCACAAGCAGCACTGCGCTGGGCCATACAGCAGGTGCCGAGGGCACAAGGAGTAGGGAAAGGTAGACCAAAGCAGTTAGTTGCCCAGAGAGCATGGCAGCAAAGAAAGCAGAAGAGGCTCCAGTTCCAACAGTATGATGTGATTTGAGCCATGAGCTATCTCGGTAAAGGGAAGAAAGGAGAGGAAACACAGAAGGTACAGTTAGGAAAGCAGTGAATGTTTCTGGTTCCTGAGTAGAACAGGAAGAAACGAGGGAAGAACAAGACAAGGAAGCAAGAGAGACGCTGCAGGGAGTGGAGCGTCAGGCTGTGGGACTAGAGTCTGCCATGCTAAGCCACCGAGGTTACAAAAGGAAAATAACACCTTGTGTGTGTTTCAGGAAGGTAACTCTTACGTCAGTGTGAAAGCAGATCACACAGGACAGGGGAACCTGGAGGAGAGGAGAGCCAAAGCAGGGCCTGGCTCCAGATCCAAGCCACCCCACCCGCCCCGTCGAGCCGGGAGCACAAGTGGCTCTCTGCACAACACCAAGGACAGGACATGCTTTCAGCTCCACTTTAACTCAGGTTCCTAGCGTGACAGCAGGTGTGCCAATCCCACTTGCCCCTGTGGCCCACACCAGAAAACTACCAGAGGTGTGAAGGACAGGAGAAAGAGACAGAGGAGCCAGGGTTTGGGAATCCCACAGGCCCTCAACACACACACGGCAAGGATGATGCACCCTCACTGGGCTCACCACCACCGTTTGACATCACCTTCCAACTTCACTCCCTGAAAACCTGCCTGGATAACAACACTGCAACACAAGAAACAGGTCTAGAATCTGCCATGTATGCTACACCTGAAGGAGGAAAAGATAGGAATAAAATACAATGAAGTTTTAATTTATTTCTTTAATATAAAATTCAGAGCCATCATCAAACCTCACAGCGCTTCATCTTCAAATGTAAATGGTATTCCACGGCTCCTTGCCAGTATGCAACTGAAGAGTTACTCTGAAATCCTTATTTTTAGCAAGGAGCAATTTCTTCAACCCACGTTTTCCAAGGAAAAAAGGACATGAAATGTCTCCAAAAGTCTCTTACAGTCTTTAGACTAGTGTTCAGCAACTACGTCCGCCACGTCAACACATCAAGAGTCCTTCCATCACCAACACCTAAGGTAAGAAAACGGCAACTATCCACGCGAGGAGAGGGACATATTCTCTACACTTACGAACACAGCCTGAACTATTGGCTACTGAAAAGCTGAATGCATTTTTCTTTTTCTACCTTCCAAAATGTTTGTGAGGTGACACTTATTTCTATGATTGTTTCTACTCTTTTTACTTTGTTCTTTTTTAGTAGGTACACCCTTATTATGAATCCGCCGTAGAACCACTGTGCCATACAGGACCCCACATGCCACAGGAACCAAAAACTCACACGCAGTGAAGATGAAGACACAGGAGACAATCTGAGTGGACAGCACAGAGCCACCTGCCCAGAACACCAATGGAGCCACAGGTGCAATTCAAAACGTCCTTAATCTACTAATTTATCAATAATTTATTAACAAATGTGGCTAGGTATGGTGGCTCAGCCTGTAATCTCAGCACTTTGGGAGGCCAATGCAGGCAGATGACCTGAGGTTGGGAGTTCAAGACCACCCTGGTCAACATGGTGAAATCCCATCTCTACTAAAAATACAAAAATTAGCTGGGCATGGTGGTGTGTACCTATAGTCCCAGCTACTCATGA